>LUCM01010405.1:0-240072 GCA_008360955.1 Fasciolopsis buskii
GAATTAATTTGTAGGCGCTCTGTAACTCTATCAAGGGGGGTTGACATGAGACTCCGGACGGGTACTGCTAGCGTGAAGTCCAGCCGCTAACTTGGGGCGAAGAACGATTAAGGGTTCTCAACCAAGGGAAGCCTTTGACATTCTGACAAGAACCTTGACCGCAAGGCAGCGGAGAAATAGCTTTAAGTGGGCCCCCATCCTTACTTTGGATGGCAATTATTCTTCCACCACTCGGTTTTTGCCGACTGAAGCTGCTAACGTCAGCATCAACACGCCAAACTTGGAGGAACGCAAGGAAACTACTTCGTTTCAGGCCTCTACCGCATATAACCGTTCAGGCATGATTGGATCTGTCGGCTTGAGATAAGCCATCCTGTATAGCTCGTTGGATCATGGAGGCACGCAAGCCGTCACACCACGTCAAGGTGTAGTCTCGTTGTGACAGATCCTAGGACATACGTATATAGTGCATTAGACTTAAATGGGTAGAAGCAATTTATGGTTGGAAGATAGGCAGTGTGGTCGGCTTACGTTTTAGGCAAAAAGCCTTCAAAATTTACGCGGGACCGGTTGGAGTTTCAATGAAGATCCGCGACATGTTCGCAGTGATTAATTGGTTAGATGATAAGACGGTGTTGCAATCAGTGGCGTTCATACAATGAGACGGCGGTAGTGCAGTGAACTAAGCGCCTCTTCTGCAAAATGTCAGAAGTTCCAATGCAGAATCCACCGGTCACGGTGGCAGACGGCAACCCGTTGTCGCCCGGCTCGTTACTACATCCGACCTAATGAGACCTTATGCAGTTCTGTGCCACTCCAAGTTCCAGGGTCATGGTCGCCGGTCATTTCCTTATGCACAGGGAACCCTAGTGGCCATGGGATATGCCCTAACAACTACACCCATGCGCGAAGCATGTGGTGGAAAAAAGGGAAGTTTCCTCTTAGCAACGTGACTCTTATCAATTATCTATCTCGCGATTACTTGGACGTAGTGTGGAATTTATATTTTGCTTCAACTAACTGCCCTTCGGATTCCACTCTCAACGTAAAAACCCGCAAGATCTTATCCACTACCCAATATTTTCTTACTTGGTACTCAATTGGCTCCCGAGTATCCGGTGAGATAACAAGCAAAAACAAAGCACGTACGCGGGAGGCCAATGCGTCAGAACTAAGCTGGCTGAACTTGTATACGTTTAATATTAAGGTACCTTTATTGTTTTTAAAGCTGAGGATAAAGAAATCGGTCCAAAACTTTTCCAATGGGGTGGAGATTTGGAAAGCCTTACGGTTTATCAAGCGACGATTGGAATGGGAAAAACCGTAATGGTCCAACAATGCGCACTGTGTAACCATCCGCCGACAATGGGGCCTGATGGCCTCTACCTAACCGAATTATTAAAAGCTCTGCATGTTTTGACACAGCACTGGTAGACTTGAGATCAGGACGAGAAAAAAGAGTAAATGTTCAGGTTGACTACCTTGCATCCTGTACATAGCACAGTATTGCGTAGTTTCTCCACGTCAGTTGGTCAACCAACCGGTCTCTTACGACCTGACGTTAAAGAAGACCCTTAGGACTATCCAATTTTCTTTGAAGCCCAACAAAAGTACAGAATCAAACTGATGCATTCGGATAAAAACTAGTGAGAGATGACTTAAGCGGACTAAAAGCCAAGATACACCCTAAAGCCGTCTTTGCCTTATTCAGCCTTATGTACAGACTTTAACAGACTTGGGAAACCATGGTACTGTCAGCATTGAAGCTGATGTGGGCAGTGTTGTAATTTAGTAATTCGGTTGCACAGCAAAAATTTAAAGAACGATGGACTGAAAACTAGCATGCAAAACAATAAGAGAGAGACTGGTAAAAATCCAGCAGGTGCAAATCAGTGAGGCTGTTTTGGTCCCAGTCAATCACGCACGAGAGAACTCACAGAACGAGTCACCGCAACCAACCACGAACGAGCGTCGGAGCTGGACACACAAGGCCCCCGAATGACCTTGACAGTTCAGATATTCCGGATCCAGCTCCAGTTGGATTACAGGACTATCCGACGAGATGCCTGATCGTCCATATTCTTGCAGCGAGTGCTCTATGGATCATACGATGCTTCTACAACAGTAAGTTGGAAACGTTCTTCAGCTTCTATCAGGGGAGAATTTATGAGGTGCTTTCCTCTAAACCATTTCCTCAGCTCGACCATTCACAATTAAGTTCTCCAAACACACACACACATTGTCTAGTCTCCCTTTGACTTAGGGCACTGATTCTATCTCGACCAATTCCTCCAGTATTTTAATCCAGCTATTCACCACTCGCATGACAAACGATATGCTTCTCAAACCGTTGGTTACGTGTTCTCGCAGTTTTCCCATTCCCTCTTGATGTATCGTTCTCCCTTGCCTTGGGAAGGGCCCCCCGGTGACCCACATCTCGGTCATACCCTTATTGATCTTGAAAGCTTGTTTTAAGCCACCTCTTTTCTCACGTCTTTCCAGGGAGTACAGGCCAAGCGCCCTCAGCCCCTGCCCCTATCCCATGTACCACTAAAGTCCAAACCAGCATGTAAAAACACGCCGAATCTGTTCCAGCATTTTCCTTTCCCATACCAAATACGGTCTCCGTCCCTGAACACAGCATTCCCAGTGCGGCTTGACAAATGTCTTGACCAGCGGCAGAAGAATGTTAGGCCTCCCAGATCCTATGATCTTTGGTTGTCCTAAGGCACACAATACCCTCTTGACCGCCTTTTGACATTGCAAACTAGGTTTTAAGTCCGCATTGTCCACGAAGTTTTCGAGAACTGGCGAGTCTAGGTACCGTAGCCTTAAAGTCTTTAAGCATCGCTCAGTGTCGGAGTTTGCAAGCCCAGTGTTTCCGGGTTCGAACTGTACTGGTATATGATCTGCCTCGCTGCCTCTTAACCACTCTGGTGGCTGACCGCTGAATCCTGTCGAACCAAGCCACATTATTTTTAAGGATGACCCTCATGACTGTATGCAGTATTCCAAATGTGCCCTGACTATGGCCTCCTGCAGACGAATGAATACCTCAGGTTTCCTGAAGGATGACCTGAAGAGCTGCCGTCTTGCTTTTGCGTATCAGCCTCGTATTGTTTGGCCCACTTTAGCCCGTGGTCAAGACTATCCACAAGTCCTTAGTCCGTTAAACCGCACCAGCTGAAGACTCCCCATTTTCGCCTACCAACGTCAGTCATTCTGAGGTAATGGTTTGTAAGCGACTTTGGTTTTCGTTCATTCACATACCCTGCTCTCCAGCCCAGTTAAGTATGTTTTGTTTCTGACTAGTCCACCACGATTGCTTGCCCCAACGTCATTCACGTCATCTGCAAAGATAAAGCGCAGTAACCCCAGCTGGGGCGAAAGGTGGTTTAGGCAGAGGAGGAATAGCAACGGTCCAAGGACCGACCCTTGAGGTATCCCACTTGATACGCTGAGTTGCTGTGAACTTTCTTTTTCTACTCTAACATAGATGAATCCCTTGCAAAACAAGTGAGTAGTTCATCAGGCATATCTTCAGGTGTCTCCTCATCAGTCTCTCAAGAAACTTGCAAAAGATGCAGGTGAGAATCACGGGCCGATAGTTTTCTACAAGTGTGATTGGTCCTCTCTTTTTGATAGCTATACAGCTGCTAATCTCCAGTCCATTCGCAGTCTACGGTGGATCATGGAGGCCAAGAAAAAATTACATGCAGGTCCACGGAGTACAGTTGTTACCGGTTTTGAGATAACCGGGTGAGTCCCGGTTAATTCGCATTTGTTCTGGTTTGCCTCCAGTGCCCGTTGCTTGTCTTAAACTATCAATTCCACTTGAGTGATTCTGGTAGCAGCAAACAGGTAGCCCGTGGCTATTTGCTGACCCACATCCGACCAGTGCATACCAGCAAAATTCTGTAGAGGGACGTCGGCTTTACTACTGTTTTCGTACATCTTTACTCCATCGACCGGCCTGAGCACCTGTGTGCCTTTTCTGGTTGTCCCTTTTGATTGTACGGAGTGATAATTCTTTTTCCATTTCTTTTTAATCTAATTGTGCCAAATATTTCTCCCTCTCGCTGTCTGCACTTCGTCACTTGTTTTCTATGCTTTGCGCACTCCATCCTGCTCCATTTTGTTTGGAAGGATCAATGCTTCACCCATCTTTTGCTTCTATATACTTCCGCTGGGACCCCCCATCCTGCTCTATTTTTCTGATTTTTCCCTCGAGAGTGGCAGATATTTCTTCCGCAGCTGATAGTAGTTTCTCCTGATCCTTTAAAAGATCACATCCATACCTGCATTCTCGCCTCCAGTAACACAGACCAGCAGGTCTGCTCTGACCTTTGGTTTTGCTAAGTCCAACTTCCCGAAACTCATGTGCAGTTTTTAAGGGAAATTGCCTTGCCTAGGTTAATAGATGAAAATGACCATTACATGATCGCTCATGCCTAGCGATTTGTGGCGCCATTCTTATTCTTATGGATAACCAGGTCAGGCAGTGATAACTGTTGGTCTTACCTGAACATGATACTTCCCCTCACGTGTTCATTTAAGGTCCTATTCCCAATCCATTATATTAACACATCTCCCACCTTGGTGTTTGGGAAGTACCCTGTTTCCCTTTCAATCCCTGAATGATTAAAGTTCCCGACTCTTAACAACTCATTTACTTCCGCTCCAGTGCCTTTGCTAACTGTTAGTCGGCTTTCATGGATCTCGGCCCACTGTAGAAGCATTCAACAGCTATTTTCCTCTTTGGAAGCTTAACGAATACCAAGCGCATTTGTATAGTTATGATACTCAAATTTACTTCTTATTCACTGTTTACCAGACCCTCCCTTAGTGGGTCCGCCCGCGCCCCAGAATGCTGGTTTCCCGTCTTGCACGTGACCAAATTACTGGTTTGCCACATCCTGCGGAGTGTGATCAGTTTCAAGGAGCCACCCCTCGACGATCCCAGATGAGGGGCGATTCTCTCCACAGCCCTGGCACTCGGCACCATCCATCCATTCTTATATCACAGCCGCTACCTTGCCTCGATTTAACCTACACCACATTTTGTTCTGGATCTCGGGTACAACACTCGAGTCATCATCTTTTTGCCGTATCCTCAGTAAGCTTAGAGCCGCAGATTCAGCGGGAGCTTTCACCCCTACGAACCATTTTGATGAAGGCGCCACTTTCGTTTTTTGCGGAATCGGGATTTCTCCTGACTCCTCGTTGCCTGACCTCACCAATGAACCATCACAAACGTCGTATTTCGTCACTTTTAGTGGGTTTATGTATTTGCACACGGTTGATTCTAAGTCTGTCTGAGTATACTTTTCCTGCACCTCTTCAAGTACATCCTGTAATACCACTACTGCTTGATCCCCTGTCTTCGGGCCTTTTTTATTCTCTCTGCCATGTGCTGGGTTAGGCTATTCCCCTAAGAGCGATTGATATGCCCTGCCCGGGACTAGTGGCAGCTTTTTAAGACCTCTTGAAGCCTCCTTGGGATTAAGTTGACCCGTCCGGGTTTTGTCCATTCGTCTGGTGGGGGGGGGAGCGTTTCAGAACTGAGCCTCAAATAAAATTTGGGGAGAGAAGCGGCGTAGTAGTTTCCTTGCTGTAAGTGAGGTACTTAACCAGATTCGTCGTAGGCTTTATAAAACCTGTCGAGAACTTTTCCTTCATACTTCTCTCGCCACCACTCGCTTTGTAGTGTTCCAATAGTGCACTGCACTCCGTTCAACCGTTGAACTCATGCCTGGATCATGCAAGAACAATTTCTTTCAGGCTTGCCTTACTGAAAAGGCGATTAGGGAGCATAAAGGTCACTGGTATGGAATGTGGAGAGAGATAGAAGAAAGATGATAAAGACGATGAATGTGTATTGCCCAAGCTGTAAAAAATGGAATACACTGGACCGGTGCCTGTTATGGCATCAAGAAACTTCCTCGAGACCAGGAAATCGTCCTTCCAAGTACACCAGACGGATAAATCATAAAGGCGGATTTACGGCTGCTAGGTTGCATTGGCAGACGAGTGTGTCAGAATGTTCCGGAACCAGCGTGATGCTGCCGTTGCTAAGAATAGACCCATAAATGAAAGACGCAAAAGACTTGTGGACCAGAGGCCGAAACCCAGATCATTAAACTGAGAAGAAACAACTTGAAAGCCAAAATAAAAATAACAATCATAAAAAGCACGGTAAAACTAATGGAAACAAACAGCTTAGAGCTCACACCTCTAAGGGCAAGACTAAAGCAACCAGAGGTAAAAGGCCCCTGCACGAGAGTGACCGGCGGCTACTAAGTAGTGACAAAATATTTTTATTGTATGGCTGTTTTGAGCCGGCTGTCAAAGGCGGCAAATCACGCAGAGAGGGAGGCAGATGACATGCCAAGGACATACTCAGGATTGCTGAACTTAATCTGAAAGCAGAGGTTGTCAAATACCACCAGGTGAACACATGAGGGTGTTTGCAGGTACAATTGGCAAGGTTTCTCTTAATGCAATTTTCAGTTTTATAATGGCGGGACTTCTTGTTAACCCGAGGGGGCGCACTAATGAAGCACTCAAATGGACGCGTTTGGGTCACACCAGACAGTCCGGCATACTCGGACGCAAACTTCAAGCCTCGGGTGGCGACTCAAAAACTTGCAGAAACTGGATTCGACAAACCTAGACTGGTGATGGTTAGGATGGATCGAGTAACCAAAAGCCGGTGAGCAATTAAGCAAACACAAGCCGTTCCACTGAACAGGTTCATCCAGAAGACAAGGGTCACTGAGCCAAACCTAAAGAAAGAGAGTAGAGCGAATACCGCCACAAACGTAAGCTTTGGTGCAGGAGCGGAAACATTCGAAGCAAATAAGTGTATTTCATGAACGGCGGTGAACCTAATAGAACTGGTCACAATAACCCCATAATCTGAAGTAACCAGGGCCAAAACCTGGGTAGATGTTGCAGCCAGCCCTCGTGGAAGAGAAGTGCAGAAGTGGTTTCCGCGCACAAAGGGTAGATTGGAAGACTTGTGGCGAAATTGGGTGGTCTCATAAAGGGGTTTCCTGGAATCCGGAGGGGACAGTCATGAGGGCCACATCCAGGACAAAAGATGAAGTGTCCATTGGACATTGCGTCCGAGGACAACACAGGAGAGAACACAATAGAGATTGTAAATGAGCAATGAACACATGTACGTGAGCCATGGATATGTCGTACTAGGGCTTTTAACATTCAAGGGAAATAGAGCGAACGGGCTACCAAGACTGTGGAATTCAATGTAAGTGCAATTATAGAAAGCTGGATAAAGGACAAGCCCCAGAAAAATGTATGAGAAACGACATACCAAAAAAAACATGACTGAGTGGACGGTAGGCTAGGGGGTGAAACAGAAATGGCTGTACGCCGGGACCTTAGGAACTGGGAGGCGCCGTCCACAACGAACCCAGCGAATGTCGAAGTAACCTTATGCTTCGTAGGGATTCTAAACAACGGTGCGTATTTAAATCGCACAGGTAGCCCCAACCGCGGGTATTGAGGAGGAAGCTAAATAGTATGGTCTGATGCAAAACGTTTTAGTCCGAACTTAGGAATTTATAGTTGAAACGGACTTCAGTCCACCGTATTCCAAATGGGAGAAAGTAAAGGCAACGAAGAGAAATCTAGGACAGTCCTAAGTTCGAATACTTTTATATAGTATGGCCCTACATGCAAGACTGGATACTAGGCACTGGGTAGATCATAGACCCCAGAAACTGGAGCTGCTGATGATCCACGAAGCTTTTAGGTTTGCCGAACACTCCTCCGCTCATCGGTTTGTCTCACTCTCGTTAAAAAACTAGTCCCGCCCAATTAGGCCGTGATGACGCCGGTTTTGGTCGTCGTCCATTTTTAGCTGGATGCACTTTCTCCTCGCTGCTTCGTCCGATTGCTCTTTATTTGGGATCATTCCATGGATATTTGGTGCAGCCATGGGTCACTTGGCTTCGGACGGCTTGTTTTGTTACGGTTCACTTTCGTTTTATGGCTCACCTTGGTCAACTGTAGATGTCCCGTTCATTTATATTGATTTTTGGCTGTCACGCTCAGCAATTGTTTCTTGGGCCTGATCGAGCGTGCAGAATCTCATGCTTGCTTGAACCACGAAACAGGCACTTTTATTCATTATCCTCTATCGAGAGTTCATTTTTAGGCAAATGTTTGTTCTATTTATGACTACCTTTCGGCTGGACAGTGAATAAGGCTCTCCGGTAAAGGTGCGATTGCTATGTGCATTGTTTTTTAACTCATAAATAGTGCCGTATAATTTGCGGAGTAAGCTTGTTATTTCTCGGGTTTCGCATCAAATTGAGATTGTGAAGTGCTATCCAGAACGTTCGAAGCATATGTTTGGGCAAATTGCACTGTGAATCACTAACCGAGGTCATCCGGACCAAGCTGCCACGGTTTGGTTGATAAAATTCGGTACCAAAGGACAGTAAAATAGTTAACAGCTGGGATTCCTATAGACAAAATGACCTCGCGATAATTAACTTTACGCTTTCAGCAACCGGATAAGATGCCAGCTGGTGTCTGTGTCGGCCGCTATAGTTACCTGAACGCGAAAGGCCGACAGCAAAAGGATGGAGGGCAGTCAGCATGGTAGAGTTGTTCAGGCTGAGGAAGGCTTTGTCCACCTCAAGGTCATTGAAAGCAATAAGAAATCGAAACGCGGGTTCGCGAGCTAACAAAGTTCACCGTACCCATCCGCCTTACAAAGGGCGCAGACAAGAGTGTAGTAAGCCGCAAGCGCTCTAACGGGAAAGGCACTTATTTAAAAGTACCTTATCAAGGAGTATCCGAACAACCACCAAGGCGCGCTATGCGCATGCACAGTATAAGAAAAAGCAGAGAGAAAGCGTCGCCATCCTAGAAAGACAGGATGGAAACCGAGATCTAGCCCAATTTAAAAGACAAATATCTTCTTAGAAGCGTTTATTTGCGTTTTACTCCCGTCGGATGAGGTCCTTGTGAACTGGACAATCGAGAAAACTGCCCAGCTTCAGAAAACTCTGAAAATTTTCATGACAAAGGAAAGGATTGTGACAGTTATGTTCACTAAATAAATTTGAAGCTGCCTGCCGGGAAGGAATAAACCCAAGAAATCTTTGGCAATTATCAGAGCTACTTGATATCTCCGCCACGTGGCTCCACGGCTGCTCAATATGGGAACGGGAGGCATCGGAATATTTGGAATCTGCGACAGTAGTGAGAATACACATGGGGTGACCTAGAAGCATGACTTTCAGCTCAACTTGTATTTTACTTGAGTGCCTGAAGAGGAACATCGGAACCCAAATGAGGTAAACTTGTGAAACACAGTCTTGTTTCAGAAGCGCAGCGCGGATTCATAGCAGAAAAATCCAGGTGAGGTAAAAAGAGGCCTAGACGAGGCAACCCCGGGTTGAAGTCTGCTACACGGAGTTTAGCAAAATTTTCAACTCACCTAACTGCCATCATTTGTATAGCAAAATGAAGGCGCTAAAAACCGCGGGGAGGGGTAATGGTCGTGTAAGGTACCTTCTCGGGAGAATGACCGTTAGCTTTGGGGTTGGAGAATACATGACAGCTCTTGTTTACGGGTCAAGTGTTGTTCCTCAGGCGTCGGTTGCCACGGGATGCGCACGCATTGTAAAGATACAGATGTCTTATAAGTATCCCGCTCGTTCCAAGTGGCATTCGTTTTTTATCTTTTTCTTTAATTCAATATTTCAATTTTTCCACCATTTCATTTGAAATTACCAGCCACCCTGCTGGAATTGAGTTTTCCGTGCTTTTCGTTTGTCCGTGGCACCCAGCCTCGGAAACACCTCAGCCATTTATAAATCCGTACCGTATTATTTGATACTATTCTGATTCAGATATCGCCGGCGCCAATGCTAGCGTTCCGTTGACTTTAGATGTGTTGTTACACCAAACAATCTCTTGGTTGGGGCTGTGACTGCGTCGTTCGATGGCAGGCTGTATTGACGCTACCAGTGATTTATGGAATCTGGTAATACTTGCTCATTGTTTGAATTTCTCGCGCATATTTGTGGTCGTTATTAAGCTCACACTACAGTTTTTGGCTGTTTTCTATACCTTCTTACTTGTTAGTAATCAAATCTGGCTATTCTCTTGGTTACGAAACATTCGGAGAATTCACGGTACTCGCACTGTGAAGGATGCTTTCTGTTTGATCTGACAAGTAGACCGTTTCTATTTAATAAGCGATGACTTGGAGTTCTGTCATTTCTTGCCTCCCTGTGTTGTTTTGCATTTTGCTCCCCCGGATGGGTCACTCCGGAAGGCCACTGTTAAACGAAATCGCTCATCAATCGTGTAAAATATGGCGAATGTCTTCAAATAGTTCTTTAAACGTCAACAAGTGTTCCTCACAACTTCAGCTAGAACTAGAAGGTAAACAAATGATGATGAAAGCAGACAAAGTCATAGGAAGGGCTGTGCAAGCTATGCGCAAAGCTTTGGCCACTCTAAAGATGGGGAGCCCTGTATTCACCGGTGGTGAAGGTAGGATGTTAAATAAGGACATTCGATGCAGTCGCCAAGTTTGAGCTTTTAGAAAAAGGGGTGTATGAAGGAGGGGAACAGGCTGTGTGATTATTCTTTGGATATGAATGTTGTCACTAGTGAACGCTTGGTTTCTGGTTTGGATTTGCCAGAGCACGAGGTTCCGTTATGTTCTTCCATCATTTTAAACAGCAGAACAGAACCTGAGTCTATGACGAGAGAAGGAAATCAACTTAATAATGCATTCATCGTCAAGCTACGGATAAAGAAGCAATAAAAGGACGTCTCTATACACTGGTTAGCAAGGGCACCAGCGGTCAGGACAGATATTATAGCGCCTCTCTGGTTCTGGTCAAGCAATAGTGCGGTTATGATTCAAGTTGGTCACTAGTTCTGCGGCGTTGCCTTATGATCAAGAACATATGACGGTTTACGTTAATAAGCCGACTAGTTGCGCAGACTCGCCAAAGAAGATAGGTTACTTGGAAGCTATAGATAGGATTCTACGAAAGCCTGCTAGATCCGTAGTGATGGATTGGGTGATAGCAATGGCGAATCAATTTTTCGTGATTAGTGGCAAATTGTAAGTTTGCACTCTCGATTGCTGCGGAACCGTTATAGTCATTTCTTGCGCGATCAGATTAATCCGACTGCAAGCTTAAAATAAGAAGGGTTGGTAAGAATATGCATTTAGATTCCCTTCGTGAATGTGGATGCACGCATTACAGAGACCCTCATGTGTCGGCAGGTCGCGAGGACTTTGGCGCAATGAGTGTTCCGGTCTGATGGAAGTTAGCATTAGCAGACAAGCACTTTGCGAAAGGCAACTGTCGTCAGGACGGTTGTCTCAAACCAAAACATCGTCCGTTGCATTAGTCTTCTGATAGTCGTCATGTGGTCAAATCTTCGAGTCGTATGTTTGCAATTTACTTTGCAGCGTCTGAGCGCAGTCCAGGTAGCCACAAAAAGACCAAAGAGGTTGGTCGTTCCGAACTTTCTGCTGGACGCAGGGGTAAATATCTTTCTGATCAGAAGTGATTTAGTAGAACGTTTGTGACTTATTGGAAAGGTGGTGACTGACAACTTGCACACACACATGGGTAATTAGGCGCGAGGATGCTCGCGGTTTTTATTCGAGATTCTTCTGGCTAATGGGGGAGGGGTGATAGA
Source organism: Fasciolopsis buskii (assembly GCA_008360955.1). NCBI lineage: Eukaryota > Metazoa > Platyhelminthes > Trematoda > Plagiorchiida > Fasciolidae > Fasciolopsis > Fasciolopsis buskii. The sequence goes on from LUCM01010405.1 coordinate 11,710, forward strand.
TGTACTGAGTGTGATTAACTCTACCAATGGTTTTTGATGCTAAGGCCTAATTTCAAAATAAGGAAGAGTTGCCTCGGCGAGGTCACTTGGGTATGTTGCGTTAGAAACCACACCGGACCTTTTCGTTAGTTTGGCGTTTGTCGTCTGTGCCAGGAAAAAAAGAAGTATGAAGGGTAACCCATATGCAGATCGAACCACATTGGATTGGATCTTCCGTGGGCGTTTAGTTAACGGTACACATTCGAGATTAACGATATGCAACTTATGTTAACAAGAAACTGAGGTCAACCTGAGGAGGTTTCATGGTCACAATATTCCGGATGCTGAGTCCTTAGGGATGACTCCGTCAATAGACGACTAGCAGGTCGTGCAAGCTCTAGAAGAACATATGCAACTAAGAAAGTGTTAACTGATCGAGCATTTACTCAGAAGCATCAAGAATTAGGGAATCGCAGTAGCTGAACTTTGGCGTTGCGCTGACTGGAGCTGCTGAGCAAGGGGTTCCTGAACGTTAGATATTAAACTGTGGCGCATATCCGATAAAGATCGTTGCCCCCATTGTGGTCACACTGCAGTTATGTTCAATGAGGTGTGAGATAGCAACCTTATTCGGTGGCACCTACCTCATCCGATGGCAGTAGAGCCAAAGGAGCCTGAATAGCGCAAGGTGTTTTTGACTTTGTCGCAGTCTATCAAGGAGAATGAATGAACAAGCATTTGCTACAAATTCCAAAAGTAGTTCCTGTTTTGATTGATGTATCTAACGTTTTTCCAGAAACTAGGTGCTGTATCAGACGACAATGAGGATATTTTTCTGCAAGTTGAATTCCCAAGTGTAGACTCAGAAGCTCTGAAGTTCATTTTAGTGGTCAGAGAACATTGCGTCTGAAATAAGGAGGGGTTAGCTGACCGTACACCCATTCGGTTGTTTTTTCTGCGTTTTGTGCTAGTTTTGCCTTGAAGAAAATGCATTCTCTATTGTATTATTAGCGCCCAGCTGCGAAATTTGATATGGTCACGCGTGATTTACTCATCGAATATTGTCTGACATCTGTGAACGATTCTGAGAAAGCGATCGCCTCAGTCGGTGTCTTGCATGGTTTGTTGAATTTGAGAGGATTTCAATTCATTAAATGGATGTCGAATATTCCGGAGGATTTGAATGTAATTTCGCTCAATGAGTGAGGTTTTACCACCAGATGCATCGGTGCAAGATATTTTTTACAGTTAGACCGCTGGGCCTCAAATGGAACAAAAACGACTAGTTGGGATACCCACCACTGCGACGGATCCACCAGTTACCAAGGTAATCATGCTACAATTAGCTAGAATTTGCAATCCTTTGGATTATATTGGCCCGTGCACAATGTCAATGAAACAGTTATTCCGGAGGTTATATAGAGCAAAAGTATGTTTGGACGAGCGGTGGGAGGACCGCATCAGGCTGGCACAGTCTGAAGTTTGGCGATAACTGAAAGAGAGTAGGACGTTTTCTGTGCCGATCTAAGAACCGCTAAGAATTTATGACACCTGAATGACCTTATTATGTTCTGTAATATCTCGGAAATCTTATAGCGTGCGGTAGTTTATGTGACATCCCATACTACGCAGTGGTTAGGGTGGATTCTCAGGTTTCATCGCTAAAATCGTTACCATTCCCCGGTTAGAGCTAACAGCGGCTTTGTAGGCTGTGAAAATGGCAGGAATCTTAAAAAGCAAGTTTCATGTTATGGTTACGCATTGTTATTCTGGTCGGATTTTGCGATTCTTCTGTGATACATATGAAAAGATAAAACTAGGTTTGCTACGTTCATGGCCAATAGAATCCCCAAAATAAGAGAGCTTTGCCATCCAGAACAGCGGAGACATACCAAGACAAGATAATCCTGAGGATGTAGCCCTTTAAGGAGTGCTGCCCGTGATGGGGTTTATATATAATGGTATATTTCTGGAATACTTCAAGAGGCGTGCTCAGCTGCATGATCAAATGTTACAGGGGTATTGCAAATCACATCGAACAAGCAAGCAAACATTTTGGTACAGAATGAAGGCAAATAGCAAAACTGGCGTACTAAAAGGAACACGGAGTTTATACGCAATAGCGATGCGTGTTGCAGGCGCAGAGCTCATTTGGAGGATGGTGCCGTGTGGAGGTGTCTGCAGTATCCGGATTTAATGGGTTTAAAATAGTGATAACCACGAGTGTCGAGGGGAAAATTTGGGCCGTTGTTCGCGGTAGATGATGATAGCGATATCTGGAACAAGGATCCAAGGGTGGGTGTCTTCGTGGCAATGGGATGTCAACCTGGTGGGAATGTTGGAAACGGGTGGGCAGTTCCAGCAGTAAATCTGTGCAATCGGGATGACTTGTCCGCTCAAAGAGTCACAGGCTTTGTAGATCACGTTATGTGGCCTCGGTTTCTAGACAGACTTGCAACTTTGGTGGTTCATGAGGATTAGAAGCAATGTCCACTTCATCGCGGCCGTGGAGCAGGCCGTATTTGCCCGCTCTGGAAGAGTTGATCTGAGCCTTGGGTCAGCTTGTTTTCACGGTGTGTTGAGACGTGCGAGGATGGGGCCAGAAACTGGATGGTAGACCCTTGACGAGACACGAGTGCAAACCCCCACAACTGGAAAGGGAAAAAGGAGAGGTGGCATTCTAGAGGTATTCCAGCTGAGGGTCATGGTGCGTGCAAACCAAAGAACGAGACATGATGAATGTTTAGTAGAAAGAGGTATCAGATTATGCCGAATTTCTTGCTTGGAACGTTCTAATTGTCAAATTCATGCACAAGCGAGGGTTTGGATTGGGACATTAGATATCACTTTGGGAGTAAACGAGAATGTGGTGTGAGTATTTGCTTCTTTATATACCTCGGTACATGCGCAATAAACGAGAAAGTCATGTGAAAAATTGCACTGGCTTATTTCATTGACGGAGTTTTTCTATCTATACCTACAATGATTCGTATTTATGGAAACTACTGCTAAAGTTAATACTAAAAATTGACGACCTCGTTCAGTGCGTTGAGATAAGACTTCGAGCCTTGTATTACTCAGTACCCTAGGTCCGACTCATAGGCTCTTTCTATTGGAGTGTAATGGTCGTGCAAGTTTAACAAATTTTTTACGGTTATTGCCATCCTAATTTCGTTTTTGAAGGTAACCGAGGCAGAATAAACCATTCTTTTACGCTTAGGTAGTTTATTCCACAGGGAGGAATATTTAATGATGGAGAAGTTTTTCCTAAGCGCTATTCTCGACATGGGAACTGACACCAAGAACTCTGCTGGACGCCAGCCATGGGAAATGTTATTTCTTACTTGAGGTGCGGAGACGGACACATTTTTACCAATAATCTTATGAAAAAGGAGAGATTGATATGAGCTGGACGCAGCCGTGAGGAACCGAGCTGTATGTTTATGCAACGTTCCACGCAGTTTAGCCAGGAAGAGTAGTCCAGAAGTCGTTTTGTAAATGTTCGTTGAACATTCTCAATCTCGAGTCTGTCACTCTCTCGCACGCTGCAACACACGATGGAACAGTAGTCCAGGATAGGTCTTACGTGCGTTTTATATATTACCAACTTGCTTTCTTGGTTTCCAAAAGTTCTGTGAACCAACCCGATTAGTCTCCTAGCTTTTGCAACTTGTATCCGGGTGTGTTCTGAGAAGTTGAACGTGCTGGAGTAATGCAAACCCAGATCTCTGACAGTGTGAGTGGAGGTAATGACTTATTGATTAGTGTATGCAATTTATACAATTTTATTTCGTCTGCGACCCGAAAAGGAATATTGTTCCTAATGATGTGAATGATGTTGTTGACGTACAGCGGAAACAGTAGTGGACCTAGTAAACTTCCTTGAATAACTCCACTGTCAATCTTACGAGGCTTGGATAGGGTCCCGTTTACATTCACTCTCTGCATTCTAGAGGCCAAATAAGGAGAGAACCAAGGATGAGGGGGGTTTTATACCGTTGCTTTTTACTTTCATGAGAAGCTTGCGATGGGGTGCTCGATTTAAGCTTTTGTCGTTGGTAGTCTTCGTCACTATGTTGTAGAAATCAGTCATGCACGTAGAACAGGATTTACTTTGAAGTAAACCATGTTGACCAGCGTCAATGAGGTCATGACCTAATAAGTGATTTGTCAACTGAAATAGATTGGATAAAAGTATAGGGTTGTCTGCACCCCCGAATTGGAAGACGGAGGAGGGAAGGTCGTCCGATCCAACGTGGAAAGTCGGTTCCATTTTTGACAGCAGTGGCATAATGTCACTTGGATGGAAAGAGACACTTTGAGGGAGACAGAGAGGACTAAAGGACTATCTGGTACAATGGTGTTGTCGTCATTTGTCATGGGGGCGGCGAAATAATCACTGAACACCTTTGATATCAGTAGAGAGTCCGTTGCGCGCGTGCCCCTGAAAATAACACGTGATGTGCCCATCAGGTAGGGAGTTGTCAGTTCTCAGTAGTTTTGCCAGTGCTGCAGCCTTGTTGGCAGAGTGCAACGCTTAAAGTTCGCTCTTCTTTCGAAGAGAATCGAGGTGTCTTAATCCTCATAGACAGACGGCTCATTTGCAATATCAGAGCAAATTCTTTTGTTCTTTTGGATCTTGTTTGGATAAAAGAGAATTTTTTTGAGGCGGTCCAGAGTGCTTAACCTTTTGGGGATTGTGCCATACTGGGTTGGAGCGATTAGATCACGGCACAAACTCAGAGTTGCGCAAAATTCGTTGGTGGCCAGTTCGGGATCCACCAATAGAAAGAAACGGTCCCAATTTTGGCTACGAATCGTAGAGGGAAGATGGCTCCATGAGACTCTATGGTATAATTTGGTGGAAGCTGTGAAGAATATAACGGAGGTCGAAACGGAAAACTTGCAAGCAATCTGGGAATGATCACATCCGAGTAATTTGTTGTCTATGGACTTGCGCAACTGCGTTAGGCCAGTTTTGAAGATAAGATCTAGAATACTGTCGGCCCTTGTGGGTAATGAAACATGTTGTGTCCACCCACCCAGTCGTACACTGGAAACAAACGCAGAAAGGTATTTTGGGGAGGAGAAAGAAGACCAAAAAATCCCTGGGGTGTTGAAGTCGCCCGCTATTAGCTTAGGACCTGGAGGCTCGTCGGCCGCGTTGGGCGCATCAGTTAAGGGTAAGAACTGAGACCGATGCGTACTAGGGGACGGTAGATGCAACTGATCAGTAAGTCCTGCTGCCCGATAGCCACAGTCAGCCAGATGGAATCTTTCAGGTTATTAAAGGTAGGATGATTGTACCATGAAGCTGAAAGGGTGTCTCTTGTGTACATGAGACAGACTCCCCCACGCTTATTTATCCTGTCTTTTCTATAAACATTGTAACCAATTAATGCAATGTCTCCGTCAGGGGTATGTCCGGTCAGCCATGTCTCAGTGATAAGAATGAAATCATATCTACGTGTATACATTGACAAAAGCAATACCTGCACCTTATTTAGTATCGAGCGAGCATTTAATAGTAGCAATGAAAATGGACCAATTGTAGTAGCATGTGAATGTGGATAACTAGAGTAAATGTCGTCATGGACGTGTGATTTCATTTGGGGTAGAAAGTCATTGCGAGACAAGCAAGGAAGAATGGATGATGGTAGTGAGACCTTTGGGTGACTATGTCCTCTCACGCCTGATTCACAATCTGGGGTAGGTTCCAACCTTTTTGTTGATGTAACCGGTGAGCAGCGTATTTGTTGGGGATTAAGGAGGGTGTGCAGCGATGGTGGAGGGTATGGTACGGCTGAAGGAAAAACCGTGTAAAATAAACGGTATCCTGACGGCATTTGGAGCAAATCAATGTGTCGAGATATTGGAAGGCCTGACTTCTAGCCGATTGATTTGGTCTGGGAAAGTGAGACAGTGGATGTAGGCAGGTTGGCTTAAGCAGTGTTCATAGCCTAGAGATGGTCAGTCAAGGGTAACTGGCAAATGTGTGGTCTTGTCCCGAGTTGTGTATGGTTCATAAGTAAGTTTGGGGAAATCGGTGACTGGCCAGCAATATGGAAATCACTTTCCATTATTGGGCGGTAACCGCGGCTGTAAATATGACTAACAAACAGCCTCGTCGGATGAGGTAGCGAGAGATGGATCTTAGTTTTGCGGGGTTCTTTTGAGGCCCTGAAATGAGGAGATTGAGGTCTAACCGAGTTGTCCATACCTCCTGAAGAGCCTGAGCTTTGTGACCGTGGTAGATCTAATGGGTCAGGACATAGCACCGTGCTATTATTCATGGGCCTGGCGGGGATCTTGGGAGGTGGGAGAGGTTTACGCGTCCTACGTGGACCCCTTTGATCGAGGAGGGTCGCAACATCGTTGATTTGAGAAAGGTCTGCTTCCTTGGTGTTAAGCGCATCACTCGTCACTTGGGGGCCTGCAGCATGTGGGGGCAGGGTGGAGCGTGACGGTGAACTACAGGAACTAGCCTGGGCGATCTTACTGTAGAGAGGGTGCCAAGTGGACGGGAGTTTGAGCCTGGCTGGACAAGGTGACATTGAGTTGCTGGAGCCTTGGTGGGGGCATTTGGGCGGAGGCTGAAATGTGGAGGGCGAGCTCGATACGTCTAGGTCTATAACAGTGGAGTGTGAACTCATGGACGTTATCAGATCTAATAAATTTCTGTTAGGCCGACTAATGGGTGAATGTTTTGGAGACACAAGCGAAACGAAGTTGATCAAGAACAATCTACGCATGCAAGTACACTGGAACGCAAACAGAAAAATGGGGATTAATCATAAATGTGCAATTCAGTTACAGCTACGGTCACTCCATCATGGTGACCTCTGACACTGCATGGTGTCCTCGCCAGTGTGAGCGCAGCACTGAGTAGAGTGGTGTCAGTGGTGTTTCTGACGGCGCACCAGGATACTGCTCAGATACGCCCCAGTCTAATAGGCGTTGAAGCGCTTGTTTTCTACCTTCCCACAAGAATTCTTGCGGCAATGAGTTCCGCAAAAGACGCATCCGGATGAAGGCTTGTTCCCAAGTTATCAGTCAGGAATGCTGTCTCAAGCGAAACGAAAGCTGCAGCTAGTCTAGTTGGGTTTCCGCTGGGTTGTCCCTGCGTTGTAGGGACACTGCTTAGGAGTAAGAGGCCTATTGCCTGCTTCGTGTACTTTGTGCTATTCTCAATTACATTCCCCCTCGGGAGGGGTGGCAGGCCTGGATGTTTAATTCAGGATGAGGCGTATTGTCCCAAAGATGCACCCACTGACATGGCGTCTATGTGCGTTACGTTCACTGAGAGATCGTTGTAGACGGACCAATGGTGCAACCTGCCAAGGTCTGCCTGCAGGCTTTATGCTTCCGGTCTAACTCGTACTCAAAGACAGATATTTATTTTTTCTGAACACTGTAGGACAATAAAACCGCACAATCTGCTTGCAGAGGAAGGCAACCCCCGAGCGATCTGAACAGTCTTGGGCCTAGTATGGGCTCTTTTTATACCCCGCTTTGGGCGTCATAGCCACTGGGGGAAGACCTGTTCACTCGGACCCAGAATCCTCGATTATGCAAATGCAGCGACACCCAGGCGATGTGGGTTTCGTTCGGCCTAATTTCATGTAAAATTTCCAATTGTCGACGACTGATTAGGTGATCGGCGGCCCTTGAGAAGTCAAGCAAGGTAACGAGGCCTGGGGCATAATAGACTCTGTCTTTGGTCAATGCAAAGCACCAAGAAAAGACAGCCGACAGAACGTCTTTCCCGAAGGTGCTAATGTAACATTTTATAGCACCGGTGAGAGTTGTTTGAAACCTTCCATGTCCTCTCGCGCTATGCGTCATGCAAGCTGCCATCCTAGAGAAATTTTTGCAGAGCATCTCCGATCACGACCTTCATGGCTTTTATGGCTAACAAAAACGGCGAAGCTGAAAAAGCTTTGGCGTTATTACCTAATGGTACATTTTGAGTTCGGGAAGTCAAGAAAGGTCATCTTTTTCTTGGGAATTTGTTCTGTACTCATGCAGTAGCTGAATAGCTCTCTGATCCGGGGGTTGTATAGTCTGCATATCGTGAACATGATGGGCGAAATCTCACTGAGGATTGGTGAGAAACTTGCTTTTAGTGTGCTGAGCTTCTCTGCATCTGCTCAGTCGAGAACTGAGCATTCCGGCTTCCTTCTGGGGTTGGCCTTCTGCTCCTCTTGCTATTCGGCCTTCATTTATCTACGTCTTTTTTATAAGCACGGCAAACATCGAAGAGTAATAAGCAACCTCTACTTTAACAGTTTCAGTGTTCCTGTCTGTTTTGTGCTATCTGACCTACCCACTTCTGTGATCCAGTGGATAGCTGGATGATAATTCCTGAGGCCAGTAGAACCTTGGGCATTGTCTGTGAGCTCTTCTCTGCGCCTGGATGGGTGAGCGTTTAGCTGAAACAAGGGAAGCTCAGAGCGCTGGGCGGCTTCCGTACCAATGGGCAGGGTCATAATGGCTACAAGGCATAACTAGACAAGCGCCTAAGCCCTAATTGGAAGGCGATTTGATTGTTCGGACAATGTTTTTGTTCCACGTTGATTCGGCCGAAGCTCAGGGAGGGTTGCTGCGCTGGGCTCAGATAAACATATAGCACTTTTCTAAAAAATGGATTTGTTTAATACTATTCGATTTCTCCAGGAAAAGCATGAAAAATCAATATAAATTTTTTGATACAGAAACTGGCTACCAGGAATGTCCAAATCATCAGTTTGCAAACACTTCTGGAGTGTTCTTTTAGTGAAATTAGAGTACAAAGGCCAAATTTATTCTCTGATTGCTCGGACTTGAGGGTGTGATGTACCAGGTGGCGACCACCCCAGGTGCACCGCAACTGAGCGTCATAGATTGAACCTTGGGGACCGATAGAGATATTATCGGTTGATGGGCTCTCCAAAGTATTTGATGGAAGCTCTTCAAACCCTTTTTAAATTTCCTGTCTTTAGCAATGCCAGTTTTCGCGAACTGGCTCTCTTTTTCGGGCAAAGCCAATTAAAGGTTTTGTAAATCATGGAGAGGTTATCCACTGACATGCACGCGAAAGACGTTTGGATGGGCCATAAAGTGCAGAACGCCGCCTCACTGGCAAGCGGGTGGTGGTGGGGAAGTAACGTTTGTTGCCTAGCCATTATCCTAGTATTGTCACAATTGACCCTGGCATACCCGTTGATGGGGAATACGCGGTTAACTGCTTTGCCTGGGGTGATGGGTTCGCATTTATCATCGGCACTGGGCAGGCTCAATCATCTAGCCAAAGCCTGATTTCGTGGATGGCTGACTGCAACAGCTCATTATTGGTGCCTCAGAGGATATCTCGCGGGCACAGAGCAGTGGTGACTGCGAGGGCTTGAGGGGGGTGGTTTAAATACCTTGGAAAATGAAGGGACCCTAGAATAAGCCATGTAGTACCCAGCGGTAACATGCATCTGTCTCTAGCGAGCTCGCTCTACCTCCTCCGTGACGGTTCGGAAGGTCAGGAAGCCGTCTAAAGTTTATAGTATGGGACCGATAACATCATAAATGTAGGGCTCAGGGAGAGCTGAAATGCGGGTAATCGTCTTAAATTCCCCCGCAAAATCAACGATGATAGCATAACAGATTTGGCCGCTGTTGTACGGTTTCGTTGAGCTGCTCATATTGATCAATAGTTTGGAGATATATGACCTGTTGGGGAGGAAACCACGTTGAGAGCGGAGTAAAGTGCCGTTTGATTCCAGGTATTGACAAAAACTCTTTCAGAATGCTTTCAGACACTTCGCTTGGGATACTGATCAGACTAAGTGACCAGTAGCTAGTGGGATGCCTACTGCCTTTAATAAAACTTGGTGCAGTGGCTGCCTTCTCCCAGCATCCTGGAGAAAACCTTATTCTCGGCACACTGCTGCAACAGGGAGGTGCTGGGAATTTTTTCTCACATTCACTCTGTAATGCCTTATTTTGGACCAACTTAGGCTGCAGATAGCTCAGAAGCGTTCCTCATCATGTTTAAGATTTACTAAATGGCAACCAGCTTATGAGCACTATCTCACTTGCGAGAACTAATGTGGCTAGACAGGGTTTGTCTGTTATGGTACAGGGCTCTGCTTCTTGTAACAGATTGGTTTTGGGCTCTTAGGCAGCCTCTGCAAGCTTTCAATCCAAGGTATCTGCAAAGGGTCCGTATACCCTGGCAACTAGTTTGCACTGGATACAGGAAACCAGAGAGACAGGGCTGTTTTTTAAGTGGCCTTAATATTCTAAATATTCTAACAATTAACAAAGAATCAGAAGTTCACGGACAACTTCGTCCAGTAGGGAGGGAAGTTCGACCAGATCGACTTATCAGTTGTCTTTGGCAATATTTGAGTTAGGATGAGAACAGTATTGCTTATTGAATGTCTCGTAGGACCCAAAGTGTTGTGTCCGGCAGTTCAGGAAGACAACATGTACAAGGGGTTCCCAAAGGCGCAATCGGCTGCCTCTGCTGTTGGTCAGTCAACGCTTTGTGGGTTAAAGTCACGTGTAATTAGAAGGTAGATGAAATGATCAAGCTTCCTCAGGTGGCCCAGTTTTGTTATGAGGTCAGTGATCAGTCAGATAAGAGGATGGAGCGCAACAGACTATTTCCAACAGCAGCTCCAGGAGACCCAAAGGGTAGAAGACTGGCTGTGATGTGTAGAAGATGGTTGATGAGGGTGATTTAGTCATTCCAGGAAGAGGGAGGTAATTATCTTGATAAACGTTTATATCCTGCGGTCTAGGTTTCATGATGTTTGACGAGCACAGAAGCAGTAGGTTAAGAGTTCGAGTAAATTCATTTTATTTCTCACCAAATGGGTTGTGGATCATGCCATTGAATGGCCCAGGATTTTTACAACGGCATATATTTCATTTAGCATCTATCCCTTCACGTCTAGCTCAATGGGTTCCGCCGAAATAAACACAAACATTAAGTAGACTGTGGTGGGGACAGATGTCGCTAATAAAATTTGTTCGCTTTTCAAAGGAAGTTCAATTGAATGTAGAATCAAAGGGTTACGGATATTCTGCGGCCAATTTCCTACTCTCAGGACACAGTAATTTAGTTTCGGTCAAGCCAGGTCTGACCGTGATATTTGCGGCTTAGGCAAAAAGCAATTTTCTAGGCTGTTGCCTGGATGAAGCTCAATATCACGCTCCGCTTTGGCTGCAGAATTTCCGTTTATAGTTTGAATACCGATTTCAGATACTACACTGGAATAACTTCCGGAAAAGCAGAGACTCAAAGGCCAAAATGCAGGAGGCCAAGACACAGTCAGGACACGAACCAGAAAAAGACAGCGGGAAGAACCGTCCCATTGTTTGAAAATAATATTGAATTGGAAGAATGGTATAGTGCATAACGAGATGCAGGACAGCGCACTGTGTTTCGGGGAACAAGTGCACTTGTTACATGGAAGAGGGGGATGTCATAAGTGGGAGTGCGGGCCAGATTCTACCAGCGCTTCCATAAGCAAAGGGTTTGCGCACCTCATATTCCCCACCAGTACCGCTGACTAAGATCAAAAGCTGCGACAACAAAAATGGCAGCATAGAATACATTCTTGGATAGTGTATTTAAGGAGTGTTCTTACACAAAATATATCTTATCTGGCACCCCTCTCATCACAGCTTACCTCTATCCGTATGCAAATATGATCACTAGTCTTGGGATTTTCATATCCGAAGCTTCATAAATTTCCCCCAGATAGTTTGAAACAATCTTGACAGTCTTCCTCCGCCTTCAGAATCTTTTCGGCCGTTTATCGTTGCCAGATACGCGTCTTATCCAATTTGCGTGACGTTTCGCCTGGTTTTTGCCACTTCTGTCCAATTACCGTATTACCATTGATTGTCATCCCCTCAGCTCAACGTCTCCGCCCATTACGTAACGCTCTTGACGTTTTGGGGACTCTCACCTTATATCGATATCCGCCCTTGAGCTTCGTCCATGTTTTGCGACAACAATGTGCACATTTAGTGCATAAAAACACAAAATGTCTCGCAGTCCCCTGCTCGCAAACAGTCCCATGAAGCACATTTTGGTCTTGAAAAATTAGTTTTCTATTTTTTGTCTTTCACCGGTATGCTTGTACCTTTCCCATCGTTTTTCAGCATCTCATTTCACTTTCCAGTGTGCTGGTGCAATCACTCAAGGTTGCTCTCACCTCTTATCCCTTTCGATTTCTATTATTTGCATTTCCTGTGTATCATCCTTGCAAACATTTACTGTCGCCTTGCCCATGCCTCTCGCAAGTAGAGAAATATATATTATTATTATTGTTGTGCAACAATGAAGGTAAATAATATTTTATCTGGAAATTTATTCCACGCGCTAACGCTTCTGTGTGAGGAGAATATCGTTCTGATGTTTAACGGTTCTCGAATTTTTTAGCGCATTTTTCTGCCCTTTTAAGAACAGGTCTTCACCAGGAACAAAAAAATGGAGTGTCAGTCCTCGAAAGATCCGGCAGTGGCCTAGACGCAACAGTAAGATTGCTCCCAGGTCGCCTGCGACAAATGGAACACAAATCTTACCACTGCAGTATCCTCGGGTAACCTAGTCCTCTGGCCCTGTGATCATCCACTTCAAAGGCCATTTGATTCTTCACCAAATTCGGTTAACACAAACCAAGGTGGTCAACAAATCCTGTACTGCTTATTATAAACGGGCGTGCTATTAATCTACACAAGATAATGTTCAAACCTGCTTTCCCAAAATGCAGCTTTCGACAGCCGATGGAAACATCGGCTGGTCACATTGTCCGCTGGTACGCATTAGCTTGCCGTCTGAAGAACTCATAGATGATTTCCACCGAATCCTTTGTTTCCTTTACCCTGCAAATTTTCGTAGGGGCTACAGGGTTAAGATGAATAGTTATCCTTGGGTATCCAAAAAACTTCAGTCATTTGTGGTCGATGACATACCATATCTGGATGACCCGGCGCATGCAGGCTCGAGATTCGTCTGTGCTAGACCGTTCTGAGATCACCCGCAAATTTTGTATCTTACAAGAACAGTGGGGATTTGACTCCCGCAGATGAGCCATCAATGAGCATTATGAACTGCAGTAGCCCCAAAACCAAATGGGACAGCACTTTGTCTACCCTACCATAGAATCTACGGCTGGGAAGATATTCCGCAATGCGCCGCTTGACCAAGGCTGCAACAGTTGAGGGTCCCGGGCTGGACGGCGGCGACATGTAGTTGACTAAATCCATGGCATTTCAAAATCCGGCTGGGTTACTGACGTTTATTTTGGCGTTTGGCTTTTCTAGGAATGATAGTAAAGTTTTCAGACACGATTGAAGACCGTCAAGAGCCTGTTCATCCTGGTGGGGCGACGCTGTTTCGGTTAGGCCACCATTGATTACACCCTGAATGCTCTCTGAAAGAAGGCCTGCTGCATCGGATTGAAGGGGAGCACGGGTATCATCAATTTCAAGTCATGAGACCCTTGGTTCCAAATTATCATCAACCCGTTAAGAAAGAAGTGCTGCCTAAATAGCGGCCCAGATTATGACTGGAAGCTTCACCTCATGTAGAAGTTCACGCCCCGCTGAAAACTTGGCGTGGTCTAAGACTTGGAGGTCCGTTCAACGTTTCAGAGGTTTTGAGCTAGCCACCTAGGTGTCTCCTGTCCAGCGTAAAGGAATCGAGATTACAAAATGCTAATCTCATCAATTTATGGCCATCGATTCACATGAACAATCGTTGCATCTGTTCAGGTCAAGTAAGAAAATGATCTACCACCGCTTGATTCATGGTGTGCAGCTTGGTCAATGAAATTCTCGGCCCACAAAAGCAGCATGTCTGCATCCAAATGCCACATTTCTAGAGGAATCTGAGATTAACCAAGAAGTCATTACTTACCCTCACACTGTCAGAGATCTGGGTTTGCATTACTCCAGCACGTTCAACTTCTCAGAACACACCCGGATACAAGTTGCAAAAGCTAGGAGACTAATCGGGTTGGTTCACAGAACTTTTGGAAACCAAGAAAGCAAGTTGGTAATATATAAAACGCACGTAAGACCTATCCTGGACTACTGTTCCATCGTGTGTTGCAGCGTGCGAGAGAGTGACAGACTCGAGATTGAGAATGTTCAACGAACATTTACAAAACGACTTCTGGACTACTCTTCCTGGCTAAACTGCGTGGAACGTTGCATAAACATACAGCTCGGTTCCTCACGGCTGCGTCCAGCTCATATCAATCTCTCCTTTTTCATAAGATTATTGGTAAAAATGTGTCCGTCTCCGCACCTCAAGTAAGAAATAACATTTCCCATGGCTGGCGTCCAGCAGAGTTCTTGGTGTCAGTTCCCATGTCGAGAATAGCGCTTAGGAAAAACTTCTCCATCATTAAATATTCCTCCCTGTGGAATAAACTACCTAAGCGTAAAAGAATGGTTTATTCTGCCTCGGTTACCTTCAAAAACGAAATTAGGATGGCAATAACCGTAAAAAATTTGTTAAACTTGCACGACCATTACACTCCAATAGAAAGAGCCTATGAGTCGGACCTAGGGTACTGAGTAATACAAGGCTCGAAGTCTTATCTCAACGCACTGAACGAGGTCGTCAATTTTTAGTATTAACTTTAGCAGTAGTTTCCATAAATACGAATCATTGTAGGTATAGATAGAAAAACTCCGTCAATGAAATAAGCCAGTGCAATTTTTCACATGACTTTCTCGTTTATTGCGCACGTACCGAGGTATATAAAGAAGCAAATACTCACACCACATTCTCGTTTACTCCCAAAGTGATATCTAATGTCCCAATCCAAACCCTCGCTTGTGCATGAATTTGACAATTAGAACGTTCCAAGCAAGAAATTCGGCATAATCTGATACCTCTTTCTACTAAACATTCATCATGTCTCGTTCTTTGGTTTGCACGCACCATGACCCTCAGCTGGAATACCTCTAGAATGCCACCTCTCCTTTTTCCCTTTCCAGTTGTGGGGGTTTGCACTCGTGTCTCGTCAAGGGTCTACCATCCAGTTTCTGGCCCCATCCTCGCACGTCTCAACACACCGTGAAAACAAGCTGACCCAAGGCTCAGATCAACTCTTCCAGAGCGGGCAAATACGGCCTGCTCCACGGCCGCGATGAAGTGGACATTGCTTCTAATCCTCATGAACCACCAAAGTTGCAAGTCTGTCTAGAAACCGAGGCCACATAACGTGATCTACAAAGCCTGTGACTCTTTGGGCGGACAAGTCATCCCGATTGCACAGATTTACTGCTGGAACTGCCCACCCGTTTCCAACATTCCCACCAGGTTGACATCCAATTGCCACGAAGACACCCACCCTTAGATCCTTGTTCCAGATATCTGTCGCAAAAATCCCCCCTATAATTGCCTCGGCAATCGTGGCTATTACTATGCCAGTAATACCTATCAGTTGAGCCTACAAACGCAAACAAAGCTGCAAATGCCCCTTTATTCACACTAGCATACTAGCGTTAATTATATATCATTCATCACATACCACATCAATCCTCACTCTTCAATGCCGACGACATTTCCATTCTTCATGTCTTTGAACATTGGTTAGCCAGTGTTCTTCGTCTTTTAGCGTTTTGAAAAGGCTTCTGCCTATTTTCTTGGCTCCAGGATCCATGGTGAGATGGCCGACGTGCTTTTTAATATCCATTATATTATGGGGTACCTACAGGCCACCAGTACTCGTCCCGTCAGCTCTTTTGGTCCGTTTCGGCAAGTTTTACCTTGCACTCAATTTCTTTGGAGACTTTCCTGATGACATTTTAACATTGATGTCCATTTTGTAATTCCGTTAAATCCAAAACTGCAGACACCTTGCCCGCCAACATCGTCCAGTTGAACTCTGCACCTGCGATGCTCAACGTTGGTGCGTATAAACACCTTGTTCCCCTAGATTTGCCAGTTTTGCTATATCTTCTCATTTTGCACCCAAATTGTTTCCTGCTTGTTCGATGTGACTTGCAACACCCCTGTAACGTTTGATCGTGCAACCAGGATGCCTCTCGAAGTTTCCGAGAAACATAAGAATATTAGGTGGATTCCATTCTAAAAAAGAAGCCAATCCTGCGCACAGTATTCCAAGTGGAGCTTGCCATGGCCTCGAGCAGGGGTACGAACACCTACGATTTGCCGTAGGACAAGACCGACTTTAGTCGAAATATTTCACTTCAGGCCTTTTGGGCTGATGCTGGGCTCCAGCGGCCCTACTTTAATTTTGACAAAACCACTGTCCCTAGTTCTTTTCTCTTTTTAGTCGCGTTTGTAGTATAAAGTCCCCGCCTTACGATATTTCGGAATAACGAACGACTTAACTGCCATCTAGAACCAGGTCCCACTTATTGGTTTGAACTTGAACAAACTTTAGGTGGTTTCAGACGTCCTCTCTGCCCGCAGACCCTTCTTCCTTAAACATCAGCAGTGAAGTGGAAGCGAGATACTTTTAGAGCCTGGGATAAGTCATTCAAAAACAGCAGGAACAAGTGTGGATCCCAAACCGACTACTGCAGACCGCCGCTTGCAACCTTAAGCTTAGAGGGAAACCCATCGCTTGTCTCCACACAAACTGTGTTCACCCACTGATTTGCCCGCCGATGGTTAATAGGTTGCTCCAGCTTGACTAGAATTAGGCCGTGGTTCATTGAATCAGGCGTTATGCTGATGTTAAGAAAATACCTTCACCTAAGATGATTCTCATCCGATCGCAGAGTAACTTCATCCAGAAAGCACGACCAGTTGATAAGACAAGGAACAAGGTCTAGGTAGTTTGAAAATCTCTCTCCCCTCTACTGTCCGCTCCTCTCCGATGCCAAACTATTCCTGCCCAACTAGGCCGTGATGACGCCGGTTTTGGTCGTCGTCCATTTTTAGCTGGATGCACTTTCTCCTCGCTGCTTCGTCCGATTGCTCTTTATTTGGGATCATTCCATGGATATTTGGTGCAGCCATGGGTCACTTGGCTTCGGACGGCTTGTTTTGTTACGGTTCACTTTCGTTTTATGGCTCACCTTGGTCAACTGTAGATGTCCCGTTCATTTATATTGATTTTTGGCTGTCACGCTCAGCAATTGTTTCTTGGGCCTGATCGAGCGTGCAGAATCTCATGCTTGCTTGAACCACGAAACAGGCACTTTTATTCATTATCCTCTATCGAGAGTTCATTTTTAGGCAAATGTTTGTTCTATTTATGACTACCTTTCGGCTGGACAGTGAATAAGGCTCTCCGGTAAAGGTGCGATTGCTATGTGCATTGTTTTTTAACTCATAAATAGTGCCGTATAATTTGCGGAGTCACCTTGTTATCTACGATTTCCATTGCGCCATATTTGTGTAAATTTGAGCTTGCCTTGCGCATGGCTGTCGAATTTTGAGAAATATACCCATTATTATTATTATTCCTTGGGTGTCGCAGCAAATTGAACTATGCGACGCTTTTTGGTTTTGAAATGTTATCCAGAACCTTGGAAGCATATTTTCGGGCGAATGGAACTGAGAATTGCTGATCGAATTCCCCTGGAACAAGGAGAGAACACTAGGGCTTCACTCCAAGCCAGGTCTTCTTGCATTCGTTGTTATTGTGTCCTGGTGTAAATCAGCATGGGGTAATTTACATGCTGGGCGAATTTTGATGCCTGCTGATGGTTTGGTGGGAGCTGGGTGAATATCATCCGGCCCAGATGAATTCTTTTTGGTTCATTCCCTTCCGTTTACTGTGCATACTCCTATCCATTATCAGCAGATTCCCAGTACAGTACAGTGAGATTTGTGGAACTAGATCTCCTGGGTTTCCTTATAAACTCTGTACATACTGCCAAAGTACTTGCCCGACTAGTCCGCCCCGCTTCGGCCGACCATGACATCCTAGTCTTAAGAATATAATGAGCCAATACGGTTGTCCATTGGGAATACGGAAGCATTGCTCTGTCTGGAATCATTTTTCCTAAAATCTGCATCGAAGTCTGGTATCAGTATTTGGCATTTGTTTGGTTATAGTCCTCTTGCTGCGCAGAAGACCCGGACGCTTCGGCTGGTGCTGCACCTTTTTAGGTTACTCTATTTTGAACCACCCAGATCACTCACTATCCTTTGCCATGGCTCGCGAACTCTTGTGCTGTAAGATCAGTATTAGATTGCTCTTATCTGGCTGTTGTAACAGGGTTCTTTTATTCCATCAACTGGTGGAAGTTTGCCAACCGGAATTCAGAAGAAGGTAAGCCCGGGATGAAATTCCGAAGGTCTCCTAAAATCCTTTTGTCTTTACTTAGAGGCAGTTTTTCTTCGGTTGCCATTAGGAATTTATCACCAGCTTGGGGTAATGCCTGCGCTTTTCAGTTAGAGAAAGCTTTAAGGCGCAGGTTTCGCATATCAGTTAGCTAGCATTTATTTTGCTGTCAAAGGACTACATGACGGCTGCCTTCCGCCGGGATGCCTCGTATTTGAGGTTCCTTTGTGTTGTATGTTTACGATCATTCCAGGTTATTTTAAGGAGCCCTTAATTATTATCCATCGCTTCTGCCCTGGACATTGTCGTATTTCAGATTACTTCAGTTTCCCTGATATGAGCTTGGTCACTCCCATTGTAGCGGCCGCTGTTACCGACTTGTGGCTAACCGTGCGTCGGGATGGGCACAGAAGGATTTTCACTGTAACTTGTGCACTCTTATCCAACAAAGGCAGACACTGAATTTCCGTGGCAACGAGGTTCATTGACGATGGCAGACAACCAGGGTTGTACTTGGTATCCTTCCCTTTATGTGGATGCGGCGTATTTTTGTGCAGGCATTCCGAAATTCTTACTTTGCTCCTCCAAAGTAGCACTTCCCAAAGATCCAGTTCAATAATGACAACTTAAAGTTCTCCACGAGGAGAATCTTGTTGACATGATTAATCTTATGGGGGCATTTAGGACAGGCTTATTCTCCTTACCGTTTTCTCTTGGGCCTTTTCATGGACCTGCCACGCTGACCACTCCAGGCGTAATTAGTAGAGTGACCAATCACACGTGGGCTTTTCTAACGCCCATTCAAAACAAGGATCGCACACAATGGCTTAATTCCCAGGCAATTCCTCCTGCTGAGCACCTTGAAGTCCGCTGCTTTTGCTTCGCCGGCAGCTGCGAAAGCGAATAAAATAACCTCGGCAAATGTTTCTACTGCTGTACTCATTGAAGTAGGGGCCAAAAGTTTGCTTTTTCAGTTTAAGTTGTCTTCTTTGCTTTTAACTACCCGGTCCTGGACCTCACAGACTCAGAGTTCACAGGATTTAGTAGGCCGGCAGATGCATACTAAGTGGTGACCCAGGATTACGACCATCCCTAAATTTTGAGCGAGCAGCTTCTAAAAGCCCTCCAGTATGTTCTATTCCTCCGTCCTATTGGCAAAATTTTGGTAACTATCGCTCTGAAAGCGCTCGACAACCACCAATTTTGGGGACAGCGGGCGATCTGCGGCCCTTGGGGCCAAAACTGTGGGACCGCCTGCAACCGTGTTTTTTATGAAGAGCGATGAGCGTTCCTTCCTGGCTGACTTGACAAACCCAGGCTAGACGTTGTAAACTCGCCGATGACCATGCGTTATATCTGATGCCCTTTGTCTGTCACATGAGCCACTATGACAACTGTGACAACCAGCCTGTCCTTGTTTCATTTATCCGCAGATTGCGGTGATTAGACTTTTGTGTAAAAAGGCTGATGTATTTTAGCCGAGAAAGGCCGAGAAATAGGAAAACTCTACTCCAACCAAGCTGCGAAAACAAAAAGACTCACTGAGGAACGATGTAAACAAATTATGGTAGGTCAGTTAGGAACTCGGCAGAAACGCAGTCATGGTTTGCGAAGACAGATGCTAAGTATGGGACAGTGAAGTCCCTTAAAATACTCATTCTAGGATTCATGGAAAAAAATGGGTCGGGCTAAAATATGAAAGCAGCAGTTAGAAAGATTGTAATGCAAAGAAGCCGCTTGATGGGAAAGAATTTTTTGATTTTATTGTTGGCATGAAGATAAGTGCTGATAAAAAGGACTAAAAGACAACTTATTTATGAGCACAAAAGACATGATTATTGATTAATGGCTCGGGCAAATAATTTTAGATTCATTTGATTAACCTTTCAAGAACAACAAGAGAACGGCAAAGAATTAGGAAATCATACCAGTAAAAAAAGGAGATAGTGTTGATTTTTGATTCGGAATGTAAACGTCGAAGGTTTTCTGCAATCTGAAAAATGTGGGAAGTCCAAAGCAGATTTTTATCAATAGTAACCCTGAGACATTTGAAAGAATAACCTCCGATAGGTGTTTCTGGTGTGATGAAAAATGGTTCAAAAGGGTAGACTGACTTGAAAAGACAGCTTAAGTTCGAACCTCTTAGATATGTTCAGATTTATATCAGCTTGTGCAAAAGAATAATAGATAATAGATAGGTTGTTGAAAACCCTTGAATATCCTTGTTGCTCGAAGCGGCTCGATGGACGACATTATCATCAACGTACTTAAACGGATGACACGGGGTGCTAGGTGATAAGTCGGCGATTTATGTAGGAAAGAGAAATGATAAAAGAACACCCAGAAGCATGCCTGAAATGTTAACTAACAGTTACAAAGTTTTATCATTCATTCGTGTGCACTGGATTCGGTTAGTTCAGTAATCAGACTGCCATGCTAATAAAGGTTTGGGACAACCAAATGTTTCCAGTTTGCAAAGTAAAAGAGACCAAATGTGATGCCAACGAATGGTGTAGAATGGCGCAACGCACGGATTTCATAGATACATTTGTAGGCTCACGAACGTGGTGAGTTAAGGAGGCGCAAGTGTCCAAAATGAACCAGTTGGATTTATGGCAAAATGAACTGGGCCGTCGGGAATATTTATAAAAAAACAGGCAATTAAGCATAGTGCGCTCTGTCAGTTTCAGCGCAGATAGTAAGCCGATGGGGCGATAGCTTTTAGCTAAAGCAGTGAAACTGCCAGACTCTGGAATGGGAACATTAGTGACGGGTCTACAGCAGTCAGGGCCGAATGGATTTGCCAGAGCGATGGCAACGCAAATTAGAAGGGCTGAGGAGAGACTGCCAGGACATACGTCCGTGGTAATTTTGGTAGAGCTCCGAAGGTCAAACACCCCGTCCCCGTAGAAACCGTTAACCGTTTGCATCATGTCCAAATACTAATGACTTACAAGTGGACAGATGAATAATTGCTTGATTTATGCCGCCAACTTCCGAAGAACGCTTCGCATGTTTATTTTTCTTCCTACGCAGCAATTAACCCTTTACCATAAGAATCCGTTGTTGATGCCAGTATAGGGTTAGCTTCCGAACATCGTGTCCACGGATTCGATTTAAGCTTTTATTAGGATGAAAATATTCAGCACATTTGGGTTACCTTGCGAGTCGTGGACGTATTACTTGCATCTTCTGAGAGATTACAGTAAACTGGAGGAAATGCGGTCATTCAAGTTGAACAGTTTTCTCTAGGGGGAAGCAGATTTCAAGAATCGCTTTGGCCGTCTCTGTGAGAGTCTTGCATTGTAATTAAGCAAGCGTTCAAAATAGAAACGAGCAGGTGCTTATGGATAAGGTTTCTGGAGAAGAGTGCGTTTGTTGTGCGAAGAGTTTCGGAAGCAAACTTGGGTTTAAGTTGTTTGATTGCTTGAATGGAAGACCGACCATCAGGGCTCCTCGTACCCTAACAGAGGCAGACAACCATCACTGCTTGAGGCAGCGATTCATTCTTCAGGGAAAAGAAACCCAGATGGTTGTTAATATGCCTGCACAAAATAGCGTTGCATCTAATGAAAAAAAACGCACAAGTCAGTCAAGTCAGGCAAAGCCACTGGTTGAACTTATGCTCCACTGAAATCACCTACAGTATTGTGCAGACTGCGATCGAGAAGAGTAGTATATCCTAAAAAATGAATCGAGGAAATTCGTGATGATCCGCTGCGAGTCGAAGTGAGCAATGTGTAAGCTCGTTATGAGTGTACACTTATGGTTGGAAAACCCGAGAGGACGCTGTGTTACGATGCAGTAATTTTCATTTAGCGGATAAGTAGGAATAACGTCAGACTTTACAGACCAGAGTGACTTCATGCTTGTTATCACGCCGCCCCCAATTTTCTTGTTTGAAACTCTGTTCCGCCGGTGGAGCCCGATGCTATTCATTGGCACAAGAGAGTCCGAAAATTACGGGCCTATTCAATATTCTTTTATGCAGATGACAAGTTGAAACTTAGATCGGTGAATGAAGTGCAAGGGAGAGATTCGGCATTTTAACCAGGCAGGGAAATAAGGCTGATACTCAGCCGTGTCAGAATGGACATTTTGGACGCAGAGTTGCATTCAGGAGTGGTCTCAGATGTCCCAATTTACGTTGAGAACCAATAATTTCTTTGGGCTACAATAGTTCTAACAAATTTTAACGGCGAAAGGAAACAATAATGAAATCGAAAGTCCAAAAACAAAGCAACGACGACGCAGAATTGCAGCAAAGCCGGTGAAAAGCGCGCCACCAACGGAAATTCAAATAGTGTAGGCCTTCCGTCTTCGCGTTTCTGGAGAGGGAGTTTGGAAGTGCCCAATTTGTGTATCTTCTATTTTAGCTCCATAGATGTCGAAGTCCCGCTGCACGAAAGGTATCTGTTGTGTGACTAAATTCTGGCTCCATCTTGGCCTTTGGTCCTTGGATAATTTGCTTCTCTTTGCTTGACTCGAGCAGTCCACATCCCCGTGAGCAGATTGTTGACTTGAATCGAGGCTGAAACATCCTAGCCAGCTTGTCCAAGCCGGCGAACACCAGACTTATGATTTCTCCTGGCTTACCCGCCAGCTTTTCAGGTCTGGTCTTTAGTGCAGAATGTCGCATTACACTAAAATTCTGCACCGCATATTGGATAATTCTATTCCAACAGTTGCAGGGACTCCTTGGCCCAACTACACTACTCGCTTCATTTTGCCAGTTCACTGGTCGATTTCTCCTGGAAGCCAACGAGGAAAGAATATAATCTTGATAAATCCACACTTGACATTAATCTGAGACCCATATTCTAAAAGGCTGGATGGTTGCTCCATATCTTCATGCCCTTATTTCCTGTTCTCCCTTAGGGGGCTGCCAAATGGCTTTCTCCCGATTACGGTACACAACAACGAAACCATTCCTCTTATCGGGAGTGCATTTAATTTTGATCTTTTGTTGGGGTCTTTCGAAGTTCATCTGTGGGAGCAAAATACGTGGACATGAATAAAAAAGTGGAACAACTTTGTCGAGGCAATTTTTTCAGGAAATGTTCATTTTGCAAATGTTTTTCGGGTAACCACATGCCACTCATCCGTCAGCAAAATTAGCAGCCGTGCTCATAAGTACAGTATGTGTTGGCGGTAGGTCTATAGATTGGCTTGATCACCACGTTTTGCTATTGCGCAGAAAAATTATGTTACCCGATTTCTTGTGTGAATAATTCACACTGAAAATCTGATAAATCTTGGAACGCTTTCTGGGCGACAGTGTTTGAAATATCCATAATAATGTGAGGCCGGATGAGAGGAATAGTTTTTCGTAGAGAGATATCAGCAAGAATATAATACCCTTTATGGTAACATTTGGATATGATTGATTTGTTCCGTGAAGAATATGCTCCCGACAGAGTTTAGTCGTTCAAAGTAATATAGGTTAGGGCATGTTTTGTTTGGAAAGCTTGCAACGTCCAACCACACAATTTAAAACCCACACTTTTGTGAAACCAAATGAGAATTTTTGGGTAAGTGAAACGAAGATGGTGGTATTCATTTATCGTAAGTTGTAAAACTTTTAATGTCCTCGACGTGTTTATCGTTTAAAAAGGTGATTTTAGGTATGACTGTGTTATGCCGGAAACCACGTCAGTTGGGTTCTCATGGCTGGCATGGCTGTTCTTGAGGACGCGAATGCAGTCTGTATAAATGGTCAAGATAATTTTCTACTATGCGTTCGTTAATGTTATTCCATTTTTCAAATCAAAATGATTTTTGGGTTTTCGCGGCCCTCATTTTATAAATACCACAGTGTTAGATCGGAGAACTGGCTCGAAGAGCGTCCGCGCACTCTTCTTTCGTCTTTTCCGGGCTGTCAAGTGCTTTGCATTCACAAAGGTCGCAGACAGCGGAGCGGTCGTCGGTACGTCTGTTATTTTTTTCAAATAAGATTTATTCGTGAATATCCAAATGTTACTTGTTCAGCATTTGTTATGTAGCTTGAAGTTATTGGGCAAAACAAGGTGGCTGGATGTTGTCAGTAACACAACCATCCCTTCCATCGGTCTCATGACCGTTATTACACGCGCAATGGTAAGCTTACCCCAGAGCAGGAGTCCCACGTAACCGGCGTGATAGAAAGTTTTAGAAATGCCGGAGATGTTTTCTGGTACGCCAGGTAAAATTTCGATCTGCTGCTGACGGTTCCCGATATACTTAGTCTTAGGCGTAATTTCCAGGTGATGTGCTACAGCAACGACGTTGTTCGCGTGATTAGGAGCAAACCCGAGAACCGGCACTTAGCCCTCTGATTTTTGCTGGGCTTTCGTTTAGTAATCTAACATTGTAGGAGTTTTTCCCCAGGGAATCCTAGACCTAGTCTTATACCAAGCTTCAAATTCCGAAAGCCTGGACTTTTGATGTAACCGATCTTTGACTGGCCGAAATATAAGTAGCAAGCCTCTACATCTTTCTACCCATAAAGTCTCTTCGTACTCTAATCTGGGAGCCTTAATAGGTTCTGGGGACACCATTTCCCTTAGTAGAGTGCTATGCTCCGCACGAAATTGAGTAGTCCATTAGCACTTATGTTTTCTATCACCAGTCTGAACAAGCTTGCAAAGGATACACGTGAGCCTCGCGGGTCGGCAGTTTTCTACCTTTTTTCGCGACCCTTCTTTGTAGGCAGCTAAGACGACGGCTAGCCCCCATTTCAATGGTTATCTTTCGATGCTCATAGGGGCCTAAAAATGTCAAAATAACTTTAGTCAATAAAGAAATTAACGATTTTAGGATAAGAAGTTAAATTCTCATCCGGCCGTTCACATTTATTTGGTTTTACATTCCTTCAGTACCTGTTGCGTATCCTCAGCTGTTACCATCAGTTGGGTATCCTCGTTGTTGGAAACGAGTGGTCAGCCTCTATTTGCCGACCCTCATCGAACTGACGCCCGTTTGGGGACGATGGCCCTAAAACTGTCTTCGTATATCTCCAATCCATCGGCAGACTCGAATGTCCCAACACCAATTCTAGCTGTCCCCTGGGTTGCACATAGGGTTAATACCTTTTGCAGTTCATTTAAACCCACTTGTACCAGACTAAAGTGCAAATTTCTTCTCGCTGCACCCCGTACGTTATGATTTGTTTTACATGCTCCGCACATCGCCTTCACCTCCCTTCAGTTTGCGAGGATTCGCGTTTCCCTTGGTTTCTTTCTCCATTCTCTATTTATCTCCTTATCGCCGGGTTCCACCAATCTGGTTTAGTCAACTGCATTTGCCTCTCTGGGGGGGGGGAAATTCGTCTCAGAAATTTCGTGAGCTATTCCTGATCCTTTGTTAAATCACATCCACGGATGCATTCTCGCCGCCGATAACCAGTTCTAGCAGGTGTTCATTAGCTATCCGCGTATCCAATCGGGGCTTCAGGTGGGGCACATCAAGGGTGGTTTCCCGGGTCCGCTACTAATAATTCTATACACAAACGACTATCAGCCCAGCTAGATATCCCATGCGTCCTCCCTGTGGATGACATGGATTTCGTGGGTGCAAGTGGTCTTGATGGACTCGCCAAATGCAAAACGTGCTTGTTTAGACAGGAGAGCGGGGTATGTCCCCAAACAAAGGCCAAGGTTGCCCACTAACGATTTCCCCAGAGGGACTGATTATGGTGGGTAAAAAGGGAGAGTTTTCAGTTGATGCGGTTTGCCGGACTAATGACCTGGGGATAGTCACGGTCGCAGGATACGAGTAGGCTGAGCAATGCGAAGCTACTGCCCGAAGAGCAAGCTCTCTGCGTTATTCTGTAGGAAAATGGAGGGATTCATCTCTTTGTGAAAGGCGATAGTCGGGGCACCCAGACAGTTTCAGACTAAGTCATGGATACCATCGCTTGAAATGGATGTGGCTTGCCTCGCGAGCGATCAGCGGCTTGCCATCAGAGTGGTTGAGAGACAGGGAAGCAATTCGTACAGCGCTCGATGGAAGGTCTTAGATTCAGGGGTGATATAATCAAAGCATTCAAGATCCTGAGTGTTTCGACAGGATTGACTCTGGCGACATGTTCAGGTAAGCTAACGGGAATAGAACGATAAGCAATGGTACCAAGCCATAGAAGGCCTGTTCTACATTAAATGAGCGTGCATACAATTTCTGCAATAGAGTGGTCCGGGCTTTGGACCAGCTACCATCAGAAGCAGTCACCGATGCAGGCACTGACGTCTGTAAAACATCACCAGATGGGCTGAGGTACGAAGTATCCCCGATGATAGAGAGCTACGATGAGGGGTGTTGCAACTCTAATGGAATGATGAGAATAAGCGCCTCGGGATGGCATGAAATAATCGAATGCGAGCGCAACATAAGTTTTCTAGTCTTACCTCTAAGAAGTCGTCATATCGTTCTCTTTCTAGGGACTTTTGTGGCAAACGAAGTTTTGAACTTGAAGACGAAACTGGCGGGGGTACATGGTAAATTTGCATATATCGTCGAAGTAGCCCCAGACGCCCAACCGACTGCTGAGGTCATTGCAGCCCCGAACAACTGACCGGCCCCGACCTCGCTACTAGGTCAGTTTAGCGCGCCGCGTTAACCCCTTGCTTTGTTACCGTGAGACTGTAGCAGTTAGGGGGTAGTGATACAATCATTTGGTACCACAAAAAAGAGGGTTAAAAGGTAATTTCAAAACATCCGTGGATTTTAAAATGTGTGGTTGGACGTTGCAAGCTTTCCAAACAAAACATGCCCTAACCTATATTACTTTGAACGACTAAACTCTGTCGGGAGCATATTCTTCACGGAACAAATCAATCATATCCAAATGTTACCATAAAGGGTATTATATTCTTGCTGATATCTCTCTACGAAAAACTATTCCTCTCATCCGGCCTCACATTATTATGGATATTTCAAACACTGTCGCCCAGAAAGCGTTCCAAGATTTATCAGATTTTCAGTGTGAATTATTCACACAAGAAATCGGGTAACATAATTTTTCTGCGCAATAGCAAAACGTGGTGATCAAGCCAATCTATAGACCTACCGCCAACACATACTGTACTTATGAGCACGGCTGCTAATTTTGCTGACGGATGAGTGGCATGTGGTTACCCGAAAAACATTTGCAAAATGAACATTTCCTGAAAAAATTGCCTCGACAAAGTTGTTCCACTTTTTTATTCATGTCCACGTATTTTGCTCACACAGATGAACTTCGAAAGACCCCAACAAAAGATCAAAATTAAATGCACTCCGGAGGAAGGAAATTTTGTCGCCTTGGTAATGCCCAAATAGCCCACCGGATCTGGGCCGGAAATATTTATTTTATTCTAAGGAATTGCGTGAAGTAATAAACATGCTTTCCTCAGTGAAGTGGTTTTGTTTAACCGGATGTTTTTCTGGATGAATTTTCCTTTGTGTGGAGTGTGTTTCATATTAAATCTTATTCCTGCCTGAATTTTGATTCTATCCGAACTTCGTTTCTTGCTTCGGAGTAGTAATTAATAATGGTGTTTATTCAATTGATACTGACTTTGAAAGCTGAAAGCTTTTTGTAGTGCGAAATAAAAGCATTTTCAACTAAGGTGTGCTGGGTGTGATTTTAACTTGTCCAAATTTCTGCTGGAAGAAAAGGGCGGGCCAAGCGATGACTACTGTTTATTGATGCTGAGAGCCTAGAAATACTTAAGCGAAAGTTTTGCTCTTCCTAACTCAGAGGGAAAAATGATGTGCTTCTGATAAATGCGTAGCGGTATATTCTGTGGTAGACTGCAAGAATGTCAGTCAGTCCGCCGTCACGGACTAGCTTATAGCAAAAGTCAGCTGAGGGTTGAGATACCCTGGGATATACCTTCTCTAGTAGAAAAACCATCGTTTCCCCTTTCTTTGAAAAAACATTGAAGGCGGCTGCAGCCAGCTGCCGTGCCATTTTCTCCACGTCTATCATCGGGAATTCAATGAAATATTTGAGACCTTCTTTTTAACTCAGCAAATTTTAAGAGGCATCTGCTCTGTTTTGGCCGCAAATCCCCAATTGATTCTATTTCGCGGTCGCTATCTCCAACTCTCACCAAATCAAGTAAAGAAGGACCAAGTTGAGCAGACAAAGTTTATTTATTAACCAAAATCAAGTAGCTTATATTAGTTTTCGATGAGAAACATTCGCTGATTTTTCATTCTGTCAGCTAATTCGCTCCATTGACACTTAATTACTTTAAAGTGCGGCATTTTTGTTCTGCTGATTGATTGCCATAATCAGCGCAAAGTCGTTGCAGCTGTTTTGATCTTTGATCCTGACTGATGCTATGATGAGTCGATACCCACCACCCTTACAGGATCGTCTCTTGCTGCTTTTGTCAAGAAGATTGTACACTAACAAATAAACCTACCTGAAAAACGTTTGGATATCGATCAGGAAAAATAAACATAACGGTTCCCAGATGGTTCAACACAAAATTTAAGGCCGCTTCTTGCTACTTAACGTCATTACTGTCAAAGCCACTGTAAGTGCCATTAATTACTTTTCCCAGGTAACGCGGGAGGCTGCTCGGTTCCGCCCCTAGTGACCCACTTGGATCACTCACTAACAAACCAGCAAGCTATTAGTTTTTGTATTAGGGAGACTTCTGTTGAGCTAATTCACACCTAGGCTGTATAGGCATTTTTGCTGCCATTAAAATATGTGCTCATGCAATTCTACAGTTTTCTGTATTCTAAAGATCCTTCCAAAAGCTTGGTTTATAACAACAGAAAATCAAATTTTTACGCAAAAATATTTACTCAGCCTGTGTACAGAGCCTGTCGGACTTTTTAATTCGGGATAAATGCCGAGCTGGTCAACGCAAGGATTTGTCCGGGATGGACAAAGAACTTGCAGCTTTTGTTGACGAGACTCCATGTTTTTCTTACCTGCGTTGTTATTTTAAAGTGTTCCGACTGATGAGGGAGTTCTTTAGCTCCTGCAGATCGGATGTTTGATTTGAAGAGTGCAATCAGTATCACCTTTGGAACTTGCGAAAACTCACAGCTCTAAAAAAGCTAAGGCCAAAACAGGGCAGTACAGAGTAGGTGATTGGGACAAAACTTCAATGAGACGGTCTAAACATCCAGCAAAAAAGGGAGGAAGAAAGATCAAATTATTTCGAAAGTGGGAAGAGGTGACGCAAAAGTGAAAAAAAGCATGGGGATTGTGTAATAAAGGAGACGTTTATTTTAGTTATAGAGCACTGAGGTTCGAATTCTGTCCAAGATGACTTGAAGCAATGCCGGATGGCGCTGCAACCACCAGCGGTTTGTTCCACGTATTAATAATCCTGTGGCAGAATACTGCCCCGACATTCCAAGTAGCTCAAAGTCTTATCAGCTTTGGGTTTTGGCAACTCACGTCCGTTTTGTCGTGTAACATAAATAGTGGTTTATTGGTTCCGTCGATACCAACTACCAGTTTGTACGGCCAAATAAAGTGGCGTTTGAGTTACCTGTATCCTAGCATTATAAGTTCAAGCCTCTTCCACTTGTCCTCTCATTAAAGCTCTTCTAATTTTAGGGTGAATCCGCAGATGTTTTCTTTAACATTCCTAAAACTACTTGAAATATGTGACAGCTGTGATGTTGTAACTATCAGAATATTAGTTTCCCGCGTAACCTAACAAGGAATTAGAGTGCCATTCCGGCGCATGCGAAAACTTATAATAACTATAAACGAAAATACAGTGGGGTTAGCCAGAGTTATTAAAATAACCATTCTTGAATCTCACATCCACCACAAGTGAGGTTGCGTTCTGAGTGCGCTTATTTTTTTCGGCGATTGCAGGTTACGTTTGCAACCCTCAAACTATAGAGTTCTTTGTTAAAAGCAATTCTTTGGACGCTTCCTATGATTCTGACTGACGAAACATTTTAGAAACATTTTGGAGTGACTCGGCGTGTGGACCATTACCCGATATGTATGTCCTCCAGGACTTATCAAACCGTGATATACAAGTGCACAGAACATCCAATTGCAATTGTTTATGAGGATTATTCCACTAAAAGGTCGGAGCTTAACATCCTTGAGAAGCTAATGTCAACAGAGATTCATGGGAAACTAACGTCAATACCGGGGTCGAGCAAATGCAATGATCGTTTATCCATATCACTATGATTGGCACTTTGGTGTCGCAGCAAAAATCAAAGAGAAAATCAAGTTCCGAATTAATTGTGATAACAATTTTCCGCTAGTTCAATAAATTTGCGCTGGTTGAGTACAATATAAAGATGAGGACAATCTTTCAACTGGTAATTGGTGTCCATCCGTATGCATGCCTTTACCTTGGTTCAATAGTTTCTTTAGGATTAGTATTACAAAAATCTGCATCTTTATTCATATCCGAACTTAAATCGATCCACTGTTCCTTTTTATGACGCGGGTGGAGCATGAATGCGGTGAAACGAACAACTCGGAATGGGGACGGCCAAACGTGAGTCTGGAGTTTGGTGTGGCAGAGGATTGTATAAGTTCCTAATAGGTCAGGTGTATTTACGACCCATGCTACAGAAAGTCGCCATCTACCACCAAAGTTACCATTGGGTCTGGGATTCAAATCTCTGGCCATTTTGAAGTAGTAGGCACTTAATCCGTTTTTCCATCGCCAATTTTACCCGGAATTTGTGTAAATGGATCTAAGTGGGTGTAATGTCCTAGCAACCATTTCACGAACGTCTAGATACGCTGTGGTTATAAAACCAAGAAAGATGCAGTTGTGTACTAAAGATATAACGTGCACTTAAATGTAACTTAACCATGTTTTCCTTTTTATCACTAATAATAACTGGAACAACTGTTGAATTTCATTAAACGGTGCAGAGCTTTTTGAAATTCTATTTCTGAGTTGATGAAGACCCACATATCTATTTCGTGATTATATATTTAAGACGTGTGCTGTTTGTTTATATGATGATTTCTGAAGTTACTAACATTTCACAGCCCTTTTTGAGGGAGTAAATTACAAGCTGCTGCTATAAACAGGGAGATCATTTTTGAGAAAATGCTAGATACCAAACCGTCCCCAGATGTACTTTTATCAATGCTGCACTGTGTCTTAAGCGATAGATGATCGCAGGTGGGACACTGTTTACGTAGATTACCCCGTTAAACTTAGTCACAATTGTTTGCTTCAGTCACTCAGAATTAAACTCTGAGGACACTTTTCCTGGTTTCTTGTTTGCTGTAGTCCTTGTCTTTCTGCATAAATATAGAAGCAAGATACAACAATAACAAACACTAACGGACAACTTGAGAAACGACAAAAATTTCACTCAGGCTTACTTAGTTATATCAAGCAAAATGGTCTGGGACAAATTTTCTTGTAAAGCAAATAATTAGCTTTGGTGGATTAGATACTGCAATGAGACAACCATTTTAGTTCACTTCCGCCATTACGTAAATTAATTTAGCCTTTCACCATATGCAGAAACTTTTGTAACTAGTGTGTTTCCGGCAGTGCACAGTAGCTTATGTGTGCTAGTTTAGTTCTATTTAGTCCCCAACAGGAATTAAGGTATGCTTTAGCTTTTCAGCGTTTTCCTGTGGCCAGATACAGAGACTATCTCCTTACGCCAAAGTGAATCATGAATTACATCTGAATGCGAAACATGCCACCGAGATGAAAGGCCAATACTTTTGGAGTTGTGTCTTCTTTCAGCGGGTACGCTTCGTCTGCCAGACGAAAATCCTTCGACAAATCACCATGTGATTTTCAATGAACTTGTGATTTGGTGGCGCTCCTAACGATAAAAACGAGATTCTAGTTGTGTCACAAACATTGAACATTGGAAGTTTAAGACCGCGGCTAAGTCGGATTTGTTTGCTCCAGTTTTTCCGCTTGTTTTAGCGCTTCTGAATTGCCATTAGATTTGCCACTTTACACAAATAGATTATAATTATCGTATTATTGCTTCAGACTGAGCACCCAGGGTGCCCAGAATATTTCAGCTGAGAATAAAGGTAGTTTCGTCGACATTTATAAATAGGAGGCTACGTAAAATTTCCAATAGTATGTCGTACATTAGCTAAACTGGTTGCTCTGCTGAAACATTCATCCATCAAAATGCTCACTGGCGTATTCGGGTTATTAGCTAACAGGACCTTCCACCATGTTCCTTTCATGAATGTTTGCACTACAAAACCGGAAGTTGACTAGATAGGTGGTGTTCGTACAAAACAAACCCAGTCTGTATGCTAATCACTATCCGTTATTTGATTTTACGAATAAGGACAGAAGGGTGACTGCAGACGGCAGTCCCGACTTTGGCGGTTCTGAAATGGCCAGTGAGTCCTTTTCTGATGGTCATCATCCCGAATGTTTGAGCAATGTGCTCGAATTCATCATCTTGAGGGAGCACAATGCCAACCTTCAGCATAACTGATATTTAACGGCATACTCAAGTAATCGTCTCTCTAGGACCCTCCAGATGGCTTGCGTTTTACTAACGCACTAGACATTCCACACAATTCTAAAAACAAATTATTCACAGTGCATGTCCATCGCGCCCAAACTGGGATGCGAACCCGAACAAGGACGAACGATTCTGAGTCGAACGCCTTAGCCATTACGCTACCGGGCAGGCTCTCCACGGTTTGTTCAACTTGACCACATGAGCACATTGCACCTATCCGTGACTGATTTGCACGGTTACTGTCCCCCAGCTCACACCAATCGACTCCTACTCATGGATGATTTCTGTGCAGGTAGCCTAAGTACGACCAGGGCTTTTGATATGACCTACACAGCTTCATTACTTGGTACAAGTTAGTAGTAGTAGTAGTAGTAGTAGTAGTAGTAGTAGTAGTAGTAGTAGTAGTAGTAGTAGGAGATTGAATGTGTTCTCTTGATGAAATAATTCACCGTGTGATATGATCGGTCAAGTGACCATAAAGAAACCATGGAAGCACTGTCCAGCTGTTTCATGAGCAGTTTATTCATATCGACCGCGTCCGAACTGGCACGCGAACCCGGGGCCAAACGAACGATTCTGAGTCGAACGCCTTAGCCATTACGCTACCGGGCACGCTCTGAACGGTTTGTTCAACTTGACCACATGATCTGCCACCTATCCGTGACTGATTTGCACGGTTACTGTCCGCTAGCTCAGAGCGATCGTTCCCTACTCATAGATCACTTCACTTCTCTGCAGGTAGCCTAAGTACGACCAGGGCTTTCGATATGACATACACAGCTTGATTACTTGGTACAGTTTAGTAGTAGTAGTAGTAGTAGTAGTAGTAGTAGTAGTAGTAGTAGTAGTAGTAGTAGTAGTAGTAGTAGTAGTAGTAGTAGTAGTAGTAGTAGTAGTAGTAGTAGTAGTAGTAGTAGTAGTAGTAGGAGATTGAATGTGTACATCAAATACTTCATTCACCATGTGATATGATCGCTCAACTGACTATAAAGAAACCATGGAAGCACTGTACAGATGTTTCATCCTTGTTAGGAATCACCTTAACAAGAATGAAACGGCTGTACAGTGCTTCCATCGTTTCTTTGTGGGGAGTTGAGCGATGATATCACGTGGTGAAGTATTTCATCAAAACGTTCAATCTCCTACTACTAACATGTACAAACGATTAAGTTCATCTGATTTTGACAAATGTAGTAGCCATCTTCTCCAGCCGAGTTATTGGAGTCGGAAAATCTCGTCAAATCAGCTATGCAGTGTTCTTGCATCATGCTACAAACCAACAAAGGCAGAATCTCGGTATTGCTCGCAGCATCCTAAAGTGCTAAGCTAAATGCTCTTTATCATATAGGATGGCTATCCCAGCGAGGTGGGATTTGCGATGTCTGCATCTTCATGGCACCACGGTATTGGCTTTCGTGGTAATCAAAGGTGTTTTTCCGGTGCTGAATTCGCACACGACAGTAGCCCTGCATGTTCTCCAGGCAGAATTTAGGTCCACGGAGGCAAACGCAATTCTTACGAAATACGGATCCAGTGGTGAGCTGATATGTAAATAAATAGTGCAGCTCTATTCATTACCGCTGTTCGCAGGGAAAACCCAAACAGACTGGCAGATGTGAACAGATTTTGCACTTCTTCCCTTAATAGTAGCCATAGCTTAACGGAATTGGCAGATAAGCATAACGGATGCACCATAGACGTCGATAATGCAAAACACGCTACACAACACAAACATCGCTTCGAGTCCTTGGGTCGTGTCCCTGAGTTTCTCAAAATTTAAAGCATTGGGAACTGTTTCGAACGAACTAGATGGAGCGGACGAAACTCATGGTATGCTTTTCAGATGCTTACATCACCAGTGTTCACCAAAGCCGAATAAACAGCTCACAGTCTTTATTTGGGCGGGAAAGTTTCTCGGTATCCCCTTGTTCCCACCCCACACGCACGAGTGTGCGAATACGGGCGGCAAATAAATACACGCTGGCAGTCATCATTCCGGCCAGTGGAGGTGAAAGACTTAATTAGGCACAAAAGTCGTGCGACGTTTCACGACTAGGTAAACCAGACTTCCCCTAGTGCGAAACCTATGAAAAAGATACTGATGTTGAGTAATTGTTAGTATAAGAACTCCTAAAACGTGTAAAAAACAATTCAAGTTCACTTTCTCTGGCGGAGGCTTGCGGCAGGGAAACTAATTGGACTCATGGAGAAAGGCCTGTACGTTTTTAGATGGGAACCTGGACGTCCGACGTAATGGACAACGGGACAATAAAACTCCTCCTAACTACATGATTTCTATGCCAACCACTGAATCACCCAGAGACACGACGTTTAAGCGGATCGTGAGTCAAAAATGCGAATAATCTTTCATTGTAAGTCGATCGCTTAAACATCGGTACTTCTTAATTCTGCCACAAGAGATGGAAAATTATCCCCTTCTCGTGTTTAAAGCGTGCACTTAATGGGGCCTACGATTCAGAACGGTGCTGCTGTGACGCTGAGGTTTGATGTAGAAGAGGCTTGCATATTCTCCAAATAGGTCGCAGGTAGTAACGTAGATCACTGAATGCAGTAGTCCCTCCTACTCTCTGGACATTCTGCACACTAGAAAGAGTTGCTAGGTAATTTACCAGTATAATCGTCTCTAACAGTCCAATATGTATTTGTCCTAGCCTAAATGCAAAATCCTAGTTTGTCAGAGGGGAAATTACACCATTAAAGTTTTTATACAACCTTCAGCGGTATGTGTTTGATGATGGTGCGAACTGCCATTTTCTGGATGAAAACCCTGTTTGTAGCTGTTAGTGATCAGCCAATGTTCTCTCACGATCCAAATATACCCCTCGCTGTTTGTCCTCCGGTTCAACATCAGAAGCTCAGTGTTTCCGCCAGTCCGTATTGATCTTAGTAATTTCATAAACATTGACTCACCGAAAAAAGTTGGGAGCATCCCTAAATCTACTCCTTCCAAACTCCGTACTTTTGCTGTCCATTGTTACTATCTTAAACTAAATCAAGATTATTCAGTCGTCCATGCAACCAAGTCTTGCAGTACGCACAGCTATATGCCACTATTAATGAATCATTCCATCCAAGTGACTGCATGGGCCGAAAGTGACACATACAGGAGTTCTAGCGGAGCTATTCGGAGAGTTGACGACTTAGGTGAGACCTAATGAAAATCAAAGTTCGCTTTTAGGATCCTTCGAAGTTAATTTGCAAATTTCATTTGGGCCGTCGTTACAGAAGCATGAAATAATAATTACGTTTCAGGTAGATTTGTGCCCTGTAAGGCTTGTAATTTGGGGTCAGAGTCCACGCAAATGCGGATTTATTTTCATGTGATGCCTAGTACAGATCACCGATATCAGCTGACACGACTGTTAAGAATCACCGTAAAATCATCTCCAAATGCCTCTGTCCCATCGGAAGTGTGTTTTAAACTTCAAGTTAGCTACTCACTCCCAAAGCCCTTCAAAACCCTCCTAAATGATCCCGCTTCACAAACAGCTTCTTTTTTGAGCAAGTACCACACGCTGCATTTTAGTGGCTGTTATTACTAAAGTGCGGGGGAAGAAGGTCAACAACAGGGGTGTTCCATCGGGTTGACTGGTCTCTGATAATGAGTCTATGGTAGATAGCCAAAACTCGATTCTAAACCTACCACTGGTGACTTACTAAGCATACGGCTGTACGCTTACTGATATTTGTAGCGGAAACTGTATTGGGCACCCAGGATGTCTACTCCCATTCCAAGAGCATCCGAGCTGAACCACTGGTCAATGGATGCCACTGAAGTATGATATAATCAGACCGTTTCAGCCCTGTAAGTTAGATCATTCGATGAAAGGTTTGGGTAGGTACTCCAAAGTCAACCCGATGCAATACTATTGGCAATCCATTTCTTCCTCACTGCTTTCGTCATTCGCTTTGGTTCTGATAGCACACGACCTTTATACAAACATGTTCATATATAATAATAATACTAATGCATATTTATCGATTTGTGAGAGTCTTGCGCAAGGCAAGATCAAAATTACGCAAGGAAGGCGCATTGCAGACACGGAAAACGGAAATCAGACATGCAGTACAATGTGTTTTCGCTCACAAGGTCATAACAGGCAATGCGATTTTCTGGGCACAGGGTTTCAAGTTTTAAATGGAAGTTATACATTAATATACATATAATGCAGATGTAATTATTTAGAAGCAGCTGCGCAGTATGGGTGGCTTTTGGGTTGGTATAATCAAAGACTAGACGCAAACAATGGTAAGAACGGACCAGAGCATAATTTGAACCAATATGTGTGGACCCAAATGACCGGCAATACTTGGCTTATTTGCTCCACCGATGACTAAGGACGCTGTGATCAATCTATGCTCAACAATGCGAAGGTGTAGACCACCGAGTAAACTGATATCACCTTTTGCAGGAGAACTTGGTACTTGCCAGAAACAGTCTGTGGACAGGACAAACTTAGATGAGGAGAAAAATGGATTTCTCACATGCAGCTGTCTCCTCTAGGTAAGTAAGTTAGGTGTTAAAATCACTAGCAACGACCACAACCTCCGTTGAGCTTGTGCCGTGAAGTAGTCAGAATCAGTCCCGATTGGACTTGCTCTTCTTCTAAAACCAAAGGTTAGTTCTATTATAACTTTTCCCGACCACTTCGTGGTGTGCGTTCAAACAGAAACGGTTTGTTGTCTGTGACTAGCCGATATTAACTATTTTGTTCAGTATTGTGATGACTGAGAAACTTTGTGCCTTGGAGTTGGTAGGAGTGGAATGCTGAGGTGGGTCAATAATTGCGGGAAGGGATCTGGTTATGGAATCGTGCCAATTTGACCAGTTTGTGAGGATCTCTGGGGCAACATTCGAGAGGTAAAAGCGGAATATTCCGATGAGTATGACATTTATTAACAATTTATCATTATGCAGTTTGCGTTCAAAAATGGAGATCGCTGCCATTCAATGACGGAGCATTTCCGCTATAAGCGGAAGGCTGCAGTTCAATTTGGGCTCGTGGAGTTGTCATTTGGAAGCAGGGCTTACAAATGAACTTTTAATTCTCCATAACGTCTGGCTTCCCAAGTTTCCTCTAAATAACCATGGTTTACTGTTTCGAAATAAAACGAAAATGCCCATTACAAGAGGAACCTAAAGAATACCTAAGTAAATTGCGTTTCACGTGAGTATGAAAACATTTGAGTCAGCCGTTCACGATTGAGCTTTTTGCGGTATATCTTATCTGAAGAATCACACCAGTCGAATGTTCTGTGCACATCTTCTGATTACTATTTGTAATGATGGAAATCTGCCTCTGTTAACACCTGAAAAACCTGCTTAACTGAAATGTTTCGTACTTTATAGTTGCAGAATGGGAAGTCCAACTAACAATGTGAAATGTTTATATTTTTAGCATTCATTGGATCCCGGTTGGGGACGGGTGCAATCTCTTTTCGGTTCAATCAATTGCTTCATCAAATAGACGGGAAAGCAGCCAGCTGGGTTTTCTCTTCAGCATTCTGGTTGGGTCTTTCTGAAGTCAATGAAAATAATACTTTTGTGAAGACCAAACAGAAAATATTGGGTTGTCTGGCCATAGTATGCTTCCATTGAAAAAGTCAAGACCCCGATCAGAACCAAGTTATCCGAGGCGACTGATTCAACCATTGGAAGCATATATTCTCTTGCCCGACCGTCTCTGCACATTCACCACAGACAATGCACAATATACGCCTTGTATGACTGACCTGATAATACATACAGCTGAGAGTTCAAGATGGTTGAGCCATACTCAACTGATTCCAGTTCACTGGCTGAATTTGCGTTTGGAACCACAAAAAATGATTTCTGTCGTTGCTGCCGTTATCCCGGTGCTTAGCTATCGATTCAAATGGCCCGAGACTGACTGCACTTTATTCCAGTTACACTCGTACAAAATAAACCAAAATCGATCTCTTGTGGAAACTCTGCCTGGAGTAGAGGATTGGAATTTTGATAGACTGGTCAATCTGCAAGTTGTCGTGGTTGTTCATTGGCCAGATCCATGCTCAGAAATTTTCGAGAAATCCTACCTTCGCTTACCGAATGCGTACACGATTAGAAAAGCTCTACGAAAGCAAAAGTCTATCACACTTGGTGTACCATCATACGTTCGTGATACACATTTTGTGGATTTAAAGAGCATTTGTGTCCCTGGAAAGCATGTAAGTGATCCGTGTGAAATTTTAAATTCCATGGATTCGTAAGTCCATAAAATGAATGTTTCTGGGCATAGGTAACATAGCGAATGTTTAAATGAATGTGTTTTTGAGCTTGTAAGATCTTGGGTATATGTAATAGCATATAGTTATATTTATCTTCTCGTCCATTTTTATATTTCTTCAATTATCACTTACCATTTTGAGCTTATTTAGAACGCTACGAATTTAGACAGCCATTAGAAACCCTCTAGGGCAAGGTAACCAATTTGACTGCCCAAAAGGTTTATCACTGTCTACTCACTGAAGACCGAATAACGTTCGAGAGCCGTTATTGCTTTATTTCAGAAGTTAACGGTCCATCCCGCTAAAAGCGTGTCATTTGTCTACGGTTACTGACAAGGGCCTCATCATTTAAACCTTCGTCTCCAATGATGAAATCTCCGCGCACATGACAAACTTTGTCCGAAATATCTGACTGCCGCTGCCTAATGATAACAACATGTGGAATTTTGGTAGGAGTGAATTATTATTGCCTTTCAGCCGAAATTTGCGTGTACTTAGCGATATCAAGGTCGGTTGGCCATCAGAATCACTTGACTTCCAGTGGTCTCGTGAGTTTCATTGGGTTGGGGAGGGAGGAGCTAATAGCATTCCGAATTTGTATTCTATCACCACCGGCCAGCTCCATTTAGTGACTGGGCATTTCTGCTGAAATAAAGCACAATTACTGAACAACAAATCCTTGGTGCAGGAAATTATCGGTGAGATATATTTCCAGTGGCCAAACCATAGAAAATGAAAAAGTAACTTTCGTGACCCTTGTAATTACTATTGTTCTACACATAAGGATATAACGGTTAAATCTGTTGTTCGGTCTGCCTCCAGCTTTGATCGCGCGCTTGTGACTATTGGTTTCATTCTTCTTTGCGTCAGTCAGCCTGTTAAGTTGCCCTGTGTAGATTGAATGTCTCAAGGTCATGGATAGTGACATTACCTGAGATCGGTCTACGTTGCTCCCCTGTTAGCATGGCCTTAACTTGTGCTCGGTAGAAAGCAAGATAGGTGTGGAATTCCAATGATCACCCCTAGCGTCAGTCGGCTGATATTTTGTAGTAACTATGGCCCACGCAAAACTTATTCGTGAAATTGAAGTTTTACTTTAAGAACCACTAGAAGATTCAGAACTAACTGGCTCATAAATCCGGAATACTTCACGGTCCCAGTACATTACTCTTACAATGTGGGTGGTTTGGGGATTGGGCCATGTTCTCCTGTATTATTTTGGTATCCGGTAGCTACGAGATCTAGTCTTTTATCAACCGTTATTGTTATTGGGTTGGGTGACTACTGGAATGGTCACCCTGCTATTCTTAAAAACTTGTAAACACACCAAGTAGCAAGCTATTTGCTATCTTCGCGGCAAATTCCCTGCTGGTTTACGCTCAGTCGTCCGTGAGATGTATTGGATAGCTGCAGAATCTTCCAAAATAGATATGCCTAACTCTTGATCGATTGTTGTTGTCGTTCTGATGAGCCAGTTTCGAATACGTCGTCACATAAACCTGCTCAGCACAAAACTGTCTGGAAAAATTCATGAAGAACAGATTCACTTTAGCAATGTCATGGTTGAGACAGTGTCGGCGAATGCTATCCATTTGTCCAAATATGACGACTGTCATGAGTTTTGGTCTGTCTTATTTGAGAGACGTTGCTGCTTCTCGGTTGAACTTGATCCTACAGAGTGCGGGTTCGCCAAGTTATCTAATCATTTTTCACGTAGATTAATTTTGTCATTATTATTGGGTTTCAACTGCATTCAAACACTCGCTTCCAACCATGAACAGTAACTGGAGTTCCATGACCAATCAAGCAGATCCAAGAGAAATGAAAGAAGGAATGTCTAATTCCGTTGAATTTTTGAGCTTAAAAGGCGCTGCAGTAAATCATCCATGGCACATTCATATTCAAAACAGGCGCCCTAATAAGCGGATCTACTGAGTATGATTTAACTTTCAAACATCGAAATAATAGTGTAGTTTTCGCAACGTAAAATCGATCGATGCTTTAGAGGTTTACTCATTTTCTTCATTTAAACCTCTTCAGATGCAACTTAATTATAGCCTTTTCAGACGTTTTTCTCGTTTATTCTATAGATCATACTTCAAGCTGATCGGTTTGCCCTGTCCACAGCAGAACTCGCACTGGCTTTACTAACTGCCCTTAGTCGTGGGGTATTCAAAGGTTGGTTTATCTAGTACAGTAGCAACTTCTATTTCCTGCCTTGAAATATCCTGAGCCACCCTAATTTCACCTTTGCTTCTAGTTGGGTTTAAATAAAGATACCGAGAGAAAATATCAGACCGAATTATTATGTGCTCAATAATCGGGGCGGACTGAATAATTCAAACTGAAAACCCTTAAATTAAGAAGACTGCGGTTACAAAATACTGACTTTTTGACGCTTAAGTGATTCCAAATAACAATCCATTACAGCCACATAGGCGGAATGCCATTAATCTTTAGATTTGGAGCCGTGTTTCAATGCTTTGGAATCATGAAATCAGCTACGTCTTGTATAAATGTCATTTCTCATTCCGTGATAGCACTCCTGGCCATAGTGTGACAAAATATTGCTACATATTGAAGAGGGTTCTGAATAAATCCTTGAAGGAGTAAGGCTCCGTAATTGCATCTTTTGGGATGTATTCATCTTCTGAGCGGAGCAGAAGATGGTAACGCTTTAGATAGAGTGAGACTTCATGGTTTGACGTCTGAGTGAATAGTATCAGTTCGGAGAGTTTTGACTCCCATGTTCTAATATTTAGTAGACAGCAGTGACTGAAATACATTTTTTTGTGTACACACATTCATTTCAAGAAATTTCACTCTAGTTAGTCAGGATGACAAGGGGTGAGCAATTTAAGCATATCTTATTTGCGCTAAAATATGGGCTGTCGATAGTTTCTTCTGAGAAATCGGCCTGAATAGTCTTGTGTTTGAGTTATTCAGAAACGGACGTACAGGCAACCCCGTTGTACGTCAGACCACTATTTAATCAAACAAGAGTCGGACTTCTGGTTGCGTCCTTTAAAGTTATCCACTCTCGGTAGTTTAATAAGTAACGACTTGGATGGTTTACCTTCATTTTGGATAGAGATAAGGGCAACTACAATCCCATACTAGCGCCATACAGTAAGGACTCGTCGGGAGAAGACTAAGAAATAATTAATGGACATCATATTCTCGCTAGTTTCATTGCCAGCAAGCATGTCGGTGACTGTGACGGAATAACTAAGAGATGATTGCAATCACCGTTCACGGCCAGATGGGCAAGTTACAATTGGAGCAGAGCGGACCCAGTCAGAATAAAAGACGAATCCGGATCCAGAATATTTCAGTAATATCGTTTCAGAAAACGACGAATCAGGATAATTGCACGCAAAGAATAACAGGGATCGAACATGGAGGCGACTGATTGCACTATGTCAGCGGTTTGACAAGCATTCATTATAGGGGTACTTTGTATGCGGTCTGTTGATTCGAAACGTGTGAAATGATATCACGTTTGTTTGGTAGGCCCAGATGCCACGGAAACGCATTTGATAGTAGAATTGAGAAAAACTATTTTAGTTTGGGGAAATCTAATGTGAATTACGGCACTCCATTTTCTCCAAGTACTATTTGGACTTTGGCTGACTAGATGAAGTTTAAGGCTTACTGTTGTTCACAACTATGGATACGGAAGCAGGCGAATACGTTTTTCACCTTCTCGTGGTTCATGAGCCCACCTGTATACTAGGCCTATTATTCATTTTCGACAGAACACCAAAGCATTTTTTCACACTTTTAACCTTCCTGTTTATTTTCAAATTTCGCATCATTGAGATCCTTCATAAATATGCAAATTGACCTTGTTTCCGTACGTACCCATAGACTGCAATGCCGTCTATTCACATTGGTTGCACGCGTTGGTGAAATCACATGAAACAATACTACCTGTTCCTGAAGCTGGACGGAAAACCCCAGTGGGACAAACTGAATTGCTTGAGAATCCGGATTTCAAAGATTTTCGAAATACGATGGAGTGCAACAATGAAGGTGATCGTGAACAATCACGGATGCAGATTCTGGAAGGACTCAGTCGAAGAACCAAAACATTGTCGCCTACATTTTCTTCCTTGATGCTCGGGCCACCGACGGGATCACTGAAACAATCACGACTGGGTCTTGTCGGTCTGTCCAGTGAGCTACCTCTAAGAATCGCTCATCTTGCTCACTCCGCGATCGGAATGGAAGTGGCTTACTATCAGAAGCATCCAGTGTGAGTTTTTCCGTGCATCCAGAATCCCGTTCCCCTCTCCTCTTTT
Source organism: Fasciolopsis buskii (assembly GCA_008360955.1). Classification (NCBI taxonomy): domain Eukaryota; kingdom Metazoa; phylum Platyhelminthes; class Trematoda; order Plagiorchiida; family Fasciolidae; genus Fasciolopsis; species Fasciolopsis buskii. The sequence goes on from LUCM01010405.1 coordinate 54,965, forward strand.
CACTAATAAAATGAATATCTAAGAAAACTGCTTGATAATGGAAAAAGACAGTGTCTCATAAAGTTAACTCATTATTTTTACTGTATGAAGTGAGTCAGATCAGACAGGCCGGGTACACGGGACCAATTGGTGATTATAATTTGCAACCATAATCTGCTTCAAACAACATATCCATCTGAAATCCAAAGTACTAAGTTATATTCATTTTATTTATTAGAACAGCGACTATTCGTGTCATAACCAGTCTGCTACATTTTCCACGACACAATAAGAAGAATGCACTGCTACATTGGTCGGATTGAGATTTCACATTATTTGCTTAGTGAAGAAGAAAGAAGTTATTCATTTGGCGTCTTGGGAAAAAAACGTTTAGGTAAACAAGGAGTACTGAAAAGACAATTTCACCGAACACCACTACACCTTATTTTACCTTTAGCTTGGAGGTTTTGCCAAGCAATTCTGAGATTCAAACCCATGGGTAGATTGCACATAGATTCTGTTTGGTACTCAGTCGGCCATAGACTTGTTTTCGAACCGCGAAAATCTTTTGTAAAGCACTGCGCGAAATGCGGACAGAATGATGCAGGTCGACACAGATATCACATGGGGATGTAGCCTAGAATCACCCAGTGATACGCTGGTTGACCAGTCTGTTGTTCACCGGATAAAGGGGCAATCCTACCGCACAGTTTGAAGACGATGGTAAGATCTGGCACAATAATCAGAGCGCCTTACTTTGACAACACGCTTACAGAGCAGTTTACGCGATAGATGTGCATGAAAACACTTGCGCAAATGAGTACGACGCATGATGTCAGTGAGATCTCATCAGAAATGATCGGTCGACTGAATGGCACTTCTAAGTGGTTCGCGAATGTACCATATGCTTTCTAAAACTTCCGTGAATGGACGAAAATGTTTAGCTTTTTGCTGTAGGGGTGATCAACTGTGAGAGATTCTTCGGGCAATTTCGCGATCGAGAACACCGAGGGGGGAATTACACAGTCAACATCCCGATGTTTGGACGTGAATTTATTAGTTCAGATATTTTCAGCGTCCGTCGTTTCTCCGCAAGGATGCCTATAACCAGCACCGATTAATCTTTCAGTTAGCACACAGTGCATTCAACCAACTCGAATCCAGTACAAGAAGTTAAGAGTTTTGAAGTTTTTATACTGACTATGATAGCAGCCGCAATATGTTGATGACAGGGCTGCAAGCTATTGAACTACCTGAACGAAAGCCAAGCATGCGATTCGTTCTTCATTTCTATATTACATTGAAAATAGAAACCTCAAATCTGAACACCCCCAACAGGTTGTACATCAGCATTTATAGAGAAAAGATTTAAATAGATCACTGATACTTGGCAATCAAAGAGTTGTACTAGTTAACGTGGTTTTGTGCGCTTTCCTAGCGAATTGTGCCAACAGCTTTCAAGGCTAATTGTACACGTGCTACGATAATCAAGGGGGAAAGTTAATACAATTGATCTCACTCAAACGTCTCTGGCCCAATTGTCACTATTCAACAAGTGGTTTACAATCTGATCGTGTGACAAATTGATCAATTACACATACACACAGACACACATTCCTAGAGTTGTGAACTGATGTGACTGCAAAACAACAATTTCCCTTTGATCCATCTCCAAACATATTTAGTTTTATGTACTGACATTAGTACGAATAACTGAAAACGAGCTTGTTCACCACGTTGTGTTGTTCTCAATGTGTTCTGTGGGATTTTACAAACGATTTCACTTTAACTGGAACTTGACTGAAGGCGAACACATTACACATTCAGATCAGAGAGGCTGGTTCAGAAGTTATGAAATCTGGCTATCTATTTATCCGGAACACTCGTTGAACCAGTTTGTTGACAGATGGATATAGAATTTCCAGTTATTCGAGACGCATTCAGATAAGGTGTCCTGTAATTTTTTCCAATCCTCATTTCGACTGTTCTTGTACAGAATTGTGGTTTATGTGGTTATAATAAAACCTAACGACGTAAGTCAAAAAGCCAGCACAATTCAGACCATGCGCTCCCATTACTCCACTGATCGATCACCTAATGAAGAAGTCGTGATTTCTCTCTGCCCTATTTTCACAGACCGAATGTGCCATACATTCATTACGAATGCCTAAAAGATCTCCTGAAGACTAGCGATGTGATCATTTTAGCCGACGATTCGGTCAATCAGAATATCCCGACAAATCCCAAATCACAGTTCTCTCGGTACTGCGCATTGAAACATCGAAGAAGACCACAGCTGTGGCTTACATTTGAACATTTCACATGCTTGCCCGTTCATTCACTACTTATATGTGTAACATCGAGTAAGTAGTACTGCAGCTCCGGTTTAATTTTGTAAAAGTTTGACTTCTGAAGTATTTTGACACAATTTGGCGAAAAAAACACGGAGCGCTGTGATCCAAAATTCTTGGCAAAGGTTATTCGAATACCTCAGGAGGGGGTGTGATTTAAAAAATCGTGCTCGGAAACCCAGACGATTATAGCTTACAAAGGAAGATGACGGTCTACCAGGAGAAAAAGCGCACGATTTGAAAGTAAACACTTTAGTAATCAAAAGGCAATATGCATTCATACAGTCTGCACCGGAGATTACACAAAATTCAGAAGCAAAAGGATAAGAGCGAAACAAGACAGCTATCTTTTACGGTTATCTAAGCTGAGTGGACCTTTGATGAAATCCTGAGGAAATCGACTTCTGCAGAACTACACCGAACTGCACAGTTTGACAACAGTATGTTGGCGCTGTACATTAAAACTCTTTCGAAATAGCTGCAATACTGTGTTACTTACGAGGTATTTTAATGGCGAAAACTACGAATGGGGTCACAGTAAAACCAAGAAAAGAACTCTGGCCGGATTGTAACAGATGTTACATGTAGCAATTCGAAATAAAACTAAACACTCGGGTAAACGAACGGCCATGCTTTCACTAATATCTATTTACGAGGATCAAGGCAACCATTATCGAAAAGGGTTTGCATTTTGGTCAAAATTAATGAAGTTCTTCGAACTCCGGTATTCACCAGTAAATTCAGTCAAATAACTGAGTCAAAAAGAATCGAGTTTCGGTCTGTTATTGAGAGAAATCTAGGTTAGTTATGCAAATGCGAAACTCTAGTAAACTCAATACTCAGTTTAATATTCTTTTTAAACTTCGGCCTAAAATGATTTTGTAGAGCATATTCTTTTAGAGGTTCGGGAACAAATGAAAGCTGTAAAGTGGGGAAGTTAGCCGGTATTGAGAAGATTTGAACCCGCAGTCTTCAGGCCCACAAGCCGCACTATTCACTGATTGATCGACGTCGGCTTATAAGACTTTGTGAGATAAAGATCACACAGTTACCTGCCAGTAATGTGTAGTATTGGTTTTGTTAGGTATGACTGATTGCCCTTTGAACTGCACCTTAGTGGTGACATTGCCAACCCTGTGAAGAAAACGTGACTCGAAAAGAATTCGATTAGAGTTAATTGAGCATTTCTCATCACTCCCTTCGAAGCTGGCTGTCACAAAGGCCAATTTCTGAACGAATTCAACTCGGCAATTCTGATTAGACGGAGCGGGGGGAAGGTGAGCACTGGTAACACAGACCGTCCAGTTGGAAGGCATGTACTACTGATCAGTTCTACTAAGAGCGGAACTCGAGTCTGGTGCTTTCTGATTATAAGACTGCCAGGATTACCCTAGGTCTGTAAATGGAAGGTGTAGTCCAAGAGACAGCTTGTCCAATGTAGTTCTTTAGATGTTGGAGCTTGAACAGCGAAATTGGTCGCAACTAGTCCGGATAACCATCTTTCGCTCTGAAAAATAATCTCTGCATAGACCATGCGTCTCATAACCTAGTGACTACTTAAGAACATAACCGGTCAGGTAGCTGTCGTGAAAATTGAGTGGCAAACTAGCTATAGCTTTTCATCGAACAGTTCTGTTTCACAGTATATTGACTCCGTATTCGTGAACTTTCTTCTTCGCTTCACCCATATTTCTTATCAAATTTATATTAGTATAGCACCCACTTCAAGGATCACTGATACACTTAAGCAAGACGCATGTATCAACGGTTTGATCTTTTGAAACTCATACTTTCCGTTCCACCCATGAACACTTCTGGTCTCGTGATGCTGAGCATACATTTTGCACCCAACCAGTAGTAGTCAGGCAAATTGAAAAGGCACAGCTTCGTCTCTGGTCACCTATTAGGTTGCCATTTTCCAGCTGCCCAATTGCCGAGGCCTCTTTTCAGGATTACTTTTTTGCTTTACGAAACATAAAAGAAAAGAGGGTTGCTATCCGTACGCAGAGAATTAGCCGAATCACACATTGCTAATGACAGTCTAAATAGTGTTGTCGAACCGACTGAGATTATAAGCATTGAATCTCCAAAGATGAACTCAAACACGGGCAAATAGCATAAATGTTAGCCGAGGTATATGTCTCCTTCTCATCGTACACACTTGCATACACAGATGCCAGGTTTCTGAGTGACTGGTTGTTAATTCGCTAAATCATCTTCCGACTGACAGATGAATGGAACTCCTCGATTTAACACTTGGCGTCCAGAAGAATAGAGCGGTGGTACAGACCGCAGAAAGTGAGCATTATCACTAACCGTAGTGTAACGTAAGGTACAAGGTGACTTGCTTAGTATTCCATTGTGATGAATAACAAAGTTACGTGAACTGCGTTTTCTGCTAATTACTTAACCAAAACCCTGGCGCCTCGAGGAAAAGAAGACCACGAATCCCGGAAGCGGTACCGATAATTTTGGCTCTGTTCTGCGATGGAATTCACAGAAGAACGAGACAGCCGGGAACACGATAATGGTTTCCAAGTGAGTAAAGCCAAATAATAAAGCCAATTTGGCTACGGACCGGATCAAAAAGTCGATATGAAGGATTTTGTCATCACTGAGCAAAATTTGGGCTCCGGGGTAAATAACACTCGTTTGCCGTCTCTCTGAAAGCAGAAGATCCGATGTTAAACCTCAACTTTTCCTTTTCTGGCTGACTTTTGTGTCCTACCGGTATGACTGTGTCATTAAACCCTTAAAAGAGTTGAACAGACTTCATCCATGCAAAAACTAATTGCTAGGATTTTCCATACTAATTTACATGAATGCCCACAATTCCAAGAATCCAGTAAAATTAACTTGGACATTGGTTTTACCAAGGAATGCAACATTTTGTAAAATTGTTTTGCGGACATATCTACCAACGTGAGCCACAATCATTGTTGAGATTCATTGTTATACCAACTGCCGACATTTTCCGACTACTAGCATGCAATCCCAAAGCAGCGGCAAGTTTATATGACGTTCTCATCGCTGAGCTTGGCGTTTAGATACCCAGTGGCTTCCTTCCATATTTATAGGTTTGTTAATTGCCTTGACCTTTTATCTCTTCGATGACCGTGGCCTCTCAACGAGGCGGTTTTTCTGTACCTGATTTTCAACTTGACTTGAGTAGTTGGAATCCTTAAACTGTGCGCCTTTGTTTTCATTTTGGTTATGTTGAAGATTTGGTGGTGCAGTCCCACGGATTATCCCACACAGATAATTCAGATTAATGACTTCCATTATCCGTGGTGTGACTTCCAGCTTTCCTAATTGGTTGAAACTTTGGCACCGCATCCAAACATGAACCAAATTCCGTATATCTATTGATGGAATGATTTGAAGAGTATAAGGCCTACAAAAGTCCTTGTGCATGCCCGTGGTTGCCTAATTCAGAATTTCAGCTTCATCCAGACTGAAAATTTGGGGTTCTGGTCGCTGAACTTGATGTTCACATCTCAAATGTTTAACCGAAAGTCCAGGTAACATTGCCAATGCGTGCTCGCAGTTCGTGGATTTCCTTCGCATTTATGGCCCTGGCATTACCGTTGACTTCGTAACTAGACGCTCGTTTTACTACTTGGTTTTTGCTGGCTTGAACTTTGACCACAGAGGAATGATGTTTGGATTGAGTGGTATGATCCCTTCAGCTAAGGACCGCTGTTTTGATTTCATGTATCTGAATGCTTGATTTGTTCTCATTGTTGTCGCGATTGAGTAATTCGATTTTATAACTGTGGATCCTTATGATTCAATTTCTCGTCTTCCTGTTGTGGCTAGTTCGGGTGCATTCATTCAAGTGGACATCTTTCTGCTCGACGGACCATTATAGGACTAACCGCAGTTCACGCACATCACAGTGTGTACGATCATTCTCTTTACTCGGCTTTGAGTCGTCCTTTTAGGTTTGACGTAATTTTTCCTGTGATTTTTTGCGGCCTATAAGCCATTCTGGTTCTTTGGGATTTGAACAGCTTTAGAGTTGTTTCAGATGTTTCTGTTTTACTACCGAGTGATACTTCTGTTTGACTGTGGTCTTCTAAAATATCTAGTAAATGCGTTCCATTAGAGCTGCTCTCTTGTGTTTCTCAATTACTGTGGTGCAGTGATTTTTCGCTCTGATGTATAAAGTCCGGATTCACGAATTTTTGTAATTGTTTGGGTGTTTGCCGTGAAAGCTTGCTGCTTGCTTGCGACATAATGTTGTCTCTAATGTGCCCCTATCGTTGCATTCTACCACCGCCTCAATAAATAATGGCTTTCTGTGATTACGTAGTCTTAGACATTGTTGACTATTCTGTTCCTTTAATGCATAAACGCTTGATGACAAAGATAGAAGCTATGTTTCTGATCCAAAGTTTTGGCTGAGTTCTTGTTAGTGCAGCCTTTTCCAGGGGGTGTATTATAGCTCTAACGATAAATCCGAAAATGGCTAAACCTGTATGTACTCCTTCTGACCTGTCTATGCAGTCCAACCTGTAAATATGGAACATACGTATAGTCAGACATTCCGTAGTTCGCAAACTGGCATTTCAGGGTAGTATTCTTGCAGGAATGCTTTATCTACGAATTTTGCTAGGTCCAAAGCAACAGAGATATGATCAAGACTGATGTTTAAGCTGTCATAAGTTTTGTTACTTCATATAGGTCCATTGTCCCTGCTTTGTGTCCGCTGTTGCCAGTCAAGCAGACGGAAACACGCGTTGGTTCTGCCTCGGTTTATGCTATGCAACGGACGGCGGAACTGTTGAACCACACGTACCCACCCGCTGACGTTCGCACCGCACATTTTGACACTCCTGGAAGCCTTGCAGAGCTACTTCATCTCTGTTGAGAATCGTCTGCAATGTATATCCATCACAAAGGAAGTGGGACGCGAACCCGGGAAGAACGATTGTCGGTTGGATGCCTCAGACATTACGCTAGCGGAGGTGATTCCCCGCGGTTCATCGAACATCGATACTACATGATATGGGGCCATTTCTCTGGAAACGTTCATCTTTTGCGCAATAGTCTGTGGCTTGCAAAACCCGGATACAGAGACCATGTCATATAGTGTAGATGATCGACGAACCGTTGAGAATCAGCCCGGCTAATACAAAAGATGTGCAGTACATCCATGGCCCTCAGAGGCATGTTGGATCTGAACATTGCATGACGAATCATTCAGAAAAATCGAATCAATTTTCCTACTATTGAGAACTCATGGATCACTCTGTCCTGTTCACTTGGCAATAGACTTTGTATCGTTATCAACCGATTTACATTTCACAAGAACCACGGGAGCACAAGCAACCGAACGGAGAGATGGTCCATTTGTTGCATGTTACGTGCTCTAGCGATCCGCTTAGAGAGTTCACCCGAATTAGCCGGGAGCATGTCAAAATCATAAGTTAAGCGAACACACTCACCTAATAACGAGAACCCCAAACGAGTACCATTGCCTAAGGTGCCATTCATCTTCTCAAGGAAGAAAAACCACCAGGGAAACTTCAACACCATGACTATCTAATGTGATTTCCAAAAGATTCAATCAAAACACAACAAACGCTGTATTGATTATTTGCGAGTGTTCTATATTTTGAACTTTTTATGAAACTGTTTTGCTTTCATACAGATGGGCATCCAGTCATCCCTCGATAGGGATGGCGACATTAAATTGGTCGGTGGGTGAAGTCATTATTATATTACTCATTGCAACTCTGAAGTGGAATGGGCCGGTCTTACTTAGCTGTTTCTCAAAACACAGATGGAAAGCGACTGCAGGACTGATCGTTAGGCGAGGGTAACCCATCAATTAAAAAACGGCACATAAAAGTAGTATTTCGCGGATGAAAGCCAAAAATATCACCGCTCTCAGAATGACCTGACGACCAATTTGCAATCCGTTTGGCGTTTTTCCTGGCCATTCTGTGATTTTCAAAATAACTCAACTGAATAATGCAGTCAGCTATCAGTGGTTTTGAGAATTAATGTTGGTGGTCACTCAGTGTCGATTTTCATGAGATTCTAGTTGTCAAAACTCGGTGCTTTAATCGCAAACATTTCGTTGCAAATCTAGGTTACATAGACAGTACCCGCATGCGGTTGACAGTATTCTGCTGACTTTGGACTTCCTTAACACTAACTTCAAAAAACAGAACTTCATTAATCAACTGTCATTGCACATTCTTTCGAGAAAGTTAGTGTGCTGGGTTTAGTTTAGTTCAATATGCTGCTTCTAAATCATCAACCTTATAATCATTCCGCCCAAATTACTGAAACCGTCAACTTACGAGAAATTGAAAATCGTCATTTAAGGTTTTACGTAATATCTTGTGAAGTGTTCAAGCGATTTTGTCCCCCATGGATTGAGATAATACTATCGGATTTTGTTCATTAAATACAAGACTCTCCCAAGGAGGTCAGTAGTATGGTCCTCCTGCCTAGAAGGTAGGTAATAGTTATTTTCTATCTCTAATATGTATGGATCACTTGTAACGCTGATTGCATGTTGGGACTTCGACTCTAACAGTTTCGTCTGTTGTATTTTCTTTCTTCTATCGCTCTCAACAACCTGACTATCACGGTGCAGTTCAATGTATCGACTTTGCTGCCTTGAATTTGGCTCTTCGATTCGGACTACTTTGTGGTGCTGGGCTCACCATGCCACTTGTGTGGTTTTGCAACCTGACTGAATTCGAAGCGCTACGCCAATTGCCGAATACATTTATTCTTCCCCCGGCCACTAGTTCCGTCTGCGCCCATTCCGAAGTGCGGATTCAGATAGCACAAGAAATTCTAGAAGTAATTACCAACATTCTTTCCGAACCCAATCAAGTAACGGTAAACCAAAAGGATTCGACAAGGCTAGATCTCGAACTTCATGTTTACAATCATATGATGAGATCGGAGCGAATCTGTCCACCACGTGATCTATCGACTACATGCAGTTCCGAAATCATTTCATTCCCGCGGACTCGAAGGTCGTGGCCGAACCAGATGAGAAATTTGTCCAATCTGTACAATCATAACTCGACTACTGCATCCTGGGTCAGCAGCCTGACAGGGACCACTACGAAGATGAGTAAAAAATGGATCTGGATGACGGATCAATTCACGAGCATTTGGAAACGACTTTCTCGCCTAGTTACATCGTGAATGATGAGGGTTATTTATTGACTAGACATCCTGAAGACAGATTTCCACTCCTATGTCAATAGGTGAGATGTTTTTCAAGGTCAAGATTCGCGCTCCTCCCTAGGGATAAACGAATTCGATAGAAAGAAGAATCAGAAGAATTTCCGTGTAAAATAGTATCACTGTTAGTTACCCGCTACCAAGGGTAGTGATGTGTTAAACGGAAATAAAGTATATCTTCGCAGAAGCATTCTATATAAAACCTGGATGATTAAATTGGCGTAAATATATTCATCATCTAGGTCGTAAGCCAGAAAAAGGTATGAAGCGAACATAATTTATCCTATTTTAGTGGATTTAACAACTCAGCTTTAGGCTCTAAGCGTCAGAATACTACGAGAATAGAGTGGCACTGAGATGAGACCAGTCGATAAAATGACAGGGTCTCTCAAAGATGGTGCTATTGAGACTATATTGCTGTCGGTGCAAGCGAATGCGGAACACTTCTCGTTAAATTCATGGCCATCAAATGTCGATACCGTTACGTCGAAAGAATTCCGTTTGCACAAGCATAGTGCGCACGTGGGATCGATCTTTAAACTCCAACTCGTTAGCCAAACGATGACCGTAGACAGACGATGAGAGGGATGGGACAGCTTTCGTTATTTCCTGTGGAGTTATAAAAAAATAGGGAGAAGAGAGGCAGTTGTAAAACCATTATTGGAAGTGGGTTTTCAGATAGTTTTGATCATATCAAGAATGATACGAGAGTTCATTACGCAGAACTAACAAGTGATCAAAAGTAACGAAGATTCAACAAAAAACAGCGAATTTTCTCACCTACATTCAGTATACGTTAAAGATAATCTCATCGTCGATGGCTAGCTCACAATCCTCACTTCCTCTTGCAGAATATCACACGAGAGTGAGATACGACATTTGAACAGGCATCATTCGTGCGTCATTTAATTCGCTTAAAAATGCGATAGCATCGGCCGGTCATTGACGAAAATGGTTCAGTACTCATGTTATTCAGTTCTTTGCGTTCATATACGATAGGCGCACAAAACTTTATGGTTTGGAGAAGTGACCAAAGGTAAGAGGAATAGATTGGCGATCGAAAAATCTTTTGGAAAACAAATCTCCAATTTTGCACTAGTCATCTTATTGCTCCCAGATAATACCAATTTTTTGGCTTACGCTTTCTGCTGCTTCTTGTGATATGCAAGAAAGAAATCAATGGCGAATTTTCCTTGAATTTTCGTGAGGAGTCGCATATAGCACACAAAATTGCCAGGCTGGCGAGAAAGAAAAATGGTCTGCGGACCAATCTGGAAACCTGCAAACATCTGCCTATTAGCAACAAGGTACTGTAAAGAACGAAAATGAAATGAAAGTATAGCAACACAGAAACACTTTTCCTGTACTTTCAGCGCAAACAACTTGCTTTGTCCATCGTTAAAAAGTAACGTGAAATTGTGACCACAACAAATTTTCACCAATTTTTCTAATTGTAAAACAGTTCTAAAAGACCCAAACACCGAGTGATGGAGTTAAAAGAACTAGATTTATGTTGCCTCGTTTCTTGTCATCCTCACAGTTAGTCTTTATCTGGAAACTGCGTCGCCTCATTTGGTCCTACTCAAAACCTGTGCGTAGAACACGATACAGGCTCAGAATATAAAGACAAAGACGAAGCATTTCTGTTTGCCTGGTCTTCGCTTAGACCGATTACCTCGATGAATGATCAATTGTTCACGTATCACAAACAATTTATCTTGTATTCCGTTTCTCTACGGAGTGAAAAAATCCACGCAGCTGTCAACAAATGGCGTGGCAGTGGAAAATGATGAAATGTACATCAAATTTGGTTGAAGCGAATTCCTCATGTCTCTATGGTTGGGATCCGAAAGACTTCTCAACTAGGACAGGGAAGAGTACGTTAGAAAACCGGAATTTTGTTTTTTTGCCACCGCTGTTGGCCCGCCCCTCTCAACCTTCTGTATTCATTCTCCATGTGATTGTGTGTAACACGGTGATGGAGGCGGTGCTTATTGGCGCTCGCCCTGCTGTCAACTGTTGGACGACTATGAAATGCTTTGTCATTCCGCCTTGTGTTTGCCCGAAGAAAGCCCAAAAGGATAAATTCTCGTAGTCTTCAATGCTCAGTGATCAGCATTCGCTACGATAACCCAATACAGTTAACAATAAGACTGTGTGCGGCATCAGTGATTTGATTGGTAGTTCAAACCACAATGTGGCATCTCTACCGATAGTTGTAATTCATTTCACAGCGCAGTTCTTGACATGCTTCTAGTTAACGGCGGACCCATTCTATTTTTCACACAAAGTGATAACCTATGGGAATCTGCCCTAGATTTTGAGAAGGCTTCAATATCGGCTTCTTTCACAAAAGTCAATGCAAGGATAAGAGAAAATAAAAGTGGCTTCTATGTAGCATTCACCACGCTTCACCTCTTCCAAACTCTTGCTTCACTTCATCGATTGTTGGCTGTCGTAAATGGTTTCTAAGGTTGCCCATCCCGAAGTAGTGCTGTTTAGTCAAGGATACACTTTCACCGTTTACGTACCTCAGGGTGACCTGCAAAGCAGTGGACCTGTTGCGAACAAGCCAGTGACCAGCTGATCTATTGATGCCCTTCATTTTGGTAAATTTTGTCGAGGGAGTAGAACAACACAAGGATCAGTGACCTTATTTGCATGGCGAGCCACATTCGACATGTCATGGTGCCACTCCCGCTGCTTGCCTGAAGTCGTTTAGTTAGTGAATTAGGGTCCACCTTATTCAGCGCTAACCAGCAATGCTGGAGGTCTTCCTCTTGTCTGGAATCCAAGGGCACCTCTGGGGGAGCGCAGGTCTGCCCTGATTCCCGGCTGGAACTCGGACCCAAATTTCGATAAACATTCTACAGTACTTTCCCTAGAGTAGGCTTCAAACGCCGCATTTCAGTTGTCTTGCCTCACAGCTTAGGAGACAAATCAACTAGTAATAGATGACTCTTAAGCTGCAACACAACGACCTTGAACTACGGTGCGACGCCGTTGAACTGCGCAAAACGCTATAGCTTTCCACATAATGTCCCTCAAACCGTGCACGGAAGATTCACTGAATACAAGTCTTAAAAGCTTAACTAAACTGAAACCATCGAAACCGATCGATGCGTATCGTGACACGCCAGGCCCGTGAGTTGAATGGAAGAAGCGTGGACCATAGCCGCTAGGGCTCAATGCGCTAGGTAAAGGGTAATCCGCAGCCATAAATCTAAGACTCTGAAAGATATAGAACAATATAATGTTTCATTAGGTCAGATGTGATAACGAGCCAGGAGACAACTAACTGCCATCTACCGTATACCATGAGTTGTGTTTTATTGGGAATCAACGAATGCCCAACTACTAAGAAAAAAGTTTCGTAACCTACTTCAGGCTCAACCTGTGGCTGATTTAATTTGCTCCACAAATCCAGCAACTTCAAGCACGTCAGTGCGAAAGCGATTGCTACTGTTCATAAAGTATAAGTCGAACCTGGATGACGTTTAAGACAACGCCAAAGGATAAAGAACACAATTGCAAATCATGCCAGTCACATCAAAAACAAAAAATCCCCGGACTATGAAATTCAAAAAAGATCGGAATAAGGGCGTATACTGAGTTACGTGACGTTTACGAGAAAACATCGACAGTCTGGCCATCGCAGGCTAGAGTGCAATTATAGTATGGAATTAAGAAGTAAAAAAGGTGCTCACTTTTGTTATCGTGCACCTCTTGAAATTTTAAGGCATTTTTCGTTTCTAGGACGCGTGAGATCAACACATGGCTCGAACAGGATTTACTCCACTGACTTCCATCTTGAGCCGCACATCTTGGTGTGGCTAACCAGTGGTAATTTCCGTCTCCTAAACAAACTGTAAACCCCAAACAAAGTCAACACCGATGGAGACTTCTCCATTCTCTCTTATGAACTCAATTTCTCCATCGTACCTGTTCTTCAAACCAAACGGGAATATGAGAAGAATGAAAATAAACAAGTAAAGGACGGATACGTATGCGGAAACGTATCCAAACGAACAAGACCAATTGTGATAAACAAAATATAAGAATGCAAGGAATGGCCTTAGTAATTTTTTTCAACTACGTGCATTACTGCATAGTGTAGTTGAATGAGGTACGCCCCGCGATCTGCATGCCCCATTACATTCATAGGACTGGCACCTATGACCCTGAAGCTTGAAGGAGCGGAGAACCACGTGCGATCCAAGTCGTTCTCCAGCTGTTGATGTAAACAATAGTGGGTGGATTTGGGTCAGTGGAATAAGTTAGATCTCTTGGTTGAAACCTATAGACTAAAATTCCGAATAGCAGAACAAAGCAGTGACAAGGCCGTGTGACGCAGTCGGTCGCGTCTTTCACGTGTCAGTTTCATTTTAACTAGCACTTTCGTCTTCCCTTGTTTTATGGTTCCACCTGCTTCGCTACCAAATATATAACACTACCAGGTAGCAACAGTTTCTGTCAGCTTCCGGCAGCTTACTTCAAGCATTAACTGCTCCTTTTGAGAAAACCACCCTCTGATGCTTTAGAAGACTTTGAACTTTTTAATTTCGTACTATCTCTCTCCAGGACCGTTTTTATCTGCGACAGACAACAGAATCGCATTTCGTGACATTCCCCCGAGGTGTATGCAGCAAAGTGAAGTTCCGGTTTTCCCCCATAACAGCCTCGTTTGTCCAGGGATCGCATTTGAACATTTCTTAAAATGAGTTTATCACGAACCAAAAGGGCATCCATGATTGTACTGCGATTTTTTGGTGAGGGCGTACTTCCCTGGCGCCCTTGGAGGTTACATTTCGTCGGAGTTGGAGAAACACTCTATTGGCTTTGATGATGCAAAGATAATAGAAGTTAGACTGTCAAATCCGTTATTCTGGTCAAGGGTCACCGCAACTGCAGCAATAAATTGAGCGGAAAAACCGTATAATGGAGTCAGTTCATAAAGATGGATCCAATCATCTGGCGGACTGGACAATCAGTAAATGCTGACCAGGGGAAGGCAATATAAGTGATTAGTTATGGCCTAATAAACGGAATTTTAGTGCCTGCTCAAATCGGCCTTTTTTCTTACTAAAGTTACTGATAACGATTCAGAGTTTTGGCTCACCAATGTTTGACGGGCCGATATAATAGCAGACGTCTCCATCCTTTTTGGCGTTACAGAACTCCAGATTACTGCCGCACACTGGGTTGACCGTTTGAGGAAATGGTGCAAAGTCGCCCATCAAATCCTTCGTTTTTCTCCAGCTGTTTGATTGATTAGTCTTATGGTTGTCACTCCTGCGATGGCCAGCTGCATGCACTTATGCGGTTTGTCCGCCGCAGTCACCAATATGTGATATGCTGATCGCGACAGAAGTCTGTGGTAGACTAACATTCAAATACTCGCTTTGGCCTTGTTTTCCGTAGGCTTATTTAAGCAAGCAAGGGTGCCCTTACCGTAAGAGGAAGTACTTTTATGTTTCCATTAGTCATTTCGTGTTGGTCCATTCAGAATAGTAACGACTTCTGAAGTGGACGGCGTAGTTGAGACGAATTTTACGGCCACTGACTCGGTTACTTGTGGTTGGTCTAAGTCAAGCTTATGGACACGTTGGTCTGAATGGAGCTTACAATATTTCTAGCGTTAATTTGTTAAGATGATTGAGAAACAAGAACTCGTTTTCTTGGTTCATCTCGCGACGGTTCTGTAATAAGTGGTGGGCGATTACCGAGACCCGCCTAAGTGTGAAAGTTCAGTTGCTTTTGTCAGTCAGTCATCGATTCATGAGTACACTAATTTCTGTCATTTAGAAGCGAGTTCAGAAACTCACAACGAATAAGACCGATATGCAGAAAACGTAAAAACATTGCCTGTTTAATTCGACAGCAAATCACTGTGGATGATCTCGCTTGCGTTTAGCGTATCACAGTGGCCAAACAATCTCATCGACGGCTGGCCAAGGCTTCAATGTAATATTACGTTCAAGAATGTCAGACAAGTGAACGGTTGGCAGTTAAACCCCTCCGCTGATGGAGACCACTAAAAGTACTTGATTCGTTCATAGCCTTCCATTGCCAACCTAGAGACAGTTGCTTAAAAATTCATTCTCACTAACTCTAGAGAGAACAGCCGAGCTGACAAGACACAAAATATTGTCTAACAATCAAAGACAAACCGTTTGGATTGGATTCCGGTGTCCAGCACCAACTGACCCCCGACTAGTCCATTCCATCAGCAATAACTGATTTTCTCGCAATATTTGCTCGGCTTATTGGTTGACACAATCATTGAGATAGTGCCTTAATCGAATACCGGGGAAACCGATTCGAAATTCAACAAGCCCACATCGTTTCCCACGATCTGTACATTCCACTTGCATGTTCCTCTACGCAAGTCATACAGATAGACGAATTCTAGTCAGTATCAAGTCGTCAAATTTGCTGCACTTTCTTTTACTATTTACAAGATGGAATACTACGTGGGAGAATATCTAAAGCGATGTTTCAAGAAAAATTTTCTCACCCCCTAAAGGTTTTTCAAGACTTGGCGTGAATATTTTGCGAATATGAAGCTCTTTATTGAGCGGGGTGAAATGAATCTAACCGAGATGAACTTGTCGACCTTTAGGAGAAAATTTACTATTTTTATAAAGGAGTTACTCTACGACTTGATTTGATGCTTGGACACTGATTTCGTGATATTTGTGTGATTGCATCTGTTTTAGCGAACACGAGGTCTATACAGTCCCACTGATTCCGCACTTTCGAGCGTTCGATTTTGAATCGCGGATGTCGTTCTGTTATCCGGCTGTAGTTTGCTTTCGTGTGCATTTCTCAACGGTGCTGCATGGCACCACGATATAAAAAATAAATTCTTCGCATCTGGTTGATGACTTGGGTCTTTCCTAACCCACCAACAAAGAAAAAGTGTCAGCAACTTCAGAATTCAATAGGGGACATCCCGGGGGCAACAGAACGAACGTCTTTTGCCCATATGTGTGGATTTGAAAATTCTATTTAACAACATAGCCCAAGTTGTGCACACCTTAAGATTCATTTGTCCGTAATTCGAAATAATTGTAGATATCGTTGACATTGATCACCATTTATGTTCCAAATCAATAAGTTTCATTTACCTCGTCGTTTGTGTGCAAACCGAGAAGTTTGTCGTGGTGTCGATCGGATCGATGCAGTTTCGGATCAAAATCATCTTCTTCGGCAAATACTGCATCGTAGACGCAGGTGGCCTTATCGGGCTAAAAGAAGACAGTGTGTTAGAAAAGTACACGTTAGATGAACAACAATACTATTATCACCACCAATATTGACAACAACAACAACAACAACAACAACAACAACAACAACAACAACAACAAAAGAATTATTAAAAAGGTAAGAACGGGTAAACAATTATTTTCCCGTGTTTCGAAAATAAAATCTGGACTCAGTTCGTATTTCACAAGACGACTCGGGAATTAAGTGGAAAATTGATGGGCTTGGGTAGATTATATAGGAAACTTTCAAAAGAGCAAGCTTATTTCTGAAACTAATGTACAGTATCATTCATGGTTATGATAGAGCCAATGAACTTAGCTTGTTCACTTTTCATTAACAGTGTGGCAAGAAAAGTACCAATTGCTGAGAAATGGTAATTATTCAATCGCTTTTTGTTTGTCTGAATTCCCGGCTGCTATCTAATGGGGTGCACTGTTTACTGTTCTCTGATTACTAATCACCTATGGATTAATGCTACACTGGCGCCCCCGGACGATTGCAGTTCAAACATGCTCCCAACTAAATTATTCCAAATACAATCATACGAGATGGAATTCATCTGGCTGAACGGGGAAAAAGGATCGATATCATTTGTTTCGAAAACGAAATGAACAAAGCAGAGTCTGAAAGTGTCAAAAGTGGTCGTCGACACATTGTCAAAGCTTCCGTAGTCCAATGCTACAGCTAAGAGCAAAGAAGAACAAAATAATCTGGGTGAACATGGTACTCGGCGACTCGTATGGGGAACCTGAATTATGTGAACGGTCTCAGAAACTCATTCAGGTACACAGTAATGCTCTCGTGAGGAATGTTGTGTTTTTGAGGAGGTCACGAGTCATCCAGCACCGCATTGACGCCCACGGTGAGCCTCAAATAAAAAGGCTTCCGTGCAGGATACCGGTTCAGAAGGCGTTACTACCACTAATCCACGGAGTTCTGCAGAATGAAGTGAGAAAGCTGGTGAAGAAAGCTGGAAAGCTAAAAAGGTGTGTCAACTGCCGCTGCCTCAACTAAGTTTCAAAAAAGACCGCCTTTTCTTACCAGGGATAGATGGTATATTGAAACTTACCCCTTGACGATACGCCTTGACCGTTTAAGGCTGACAATCAGAGAGGTGATTAAAGATTCATCTAAAGCGAGTGTGGATAGTGAGATCTCAAGGGAAAGGATACAATTAGGGCTGCCAGGCAACGGAATATTAGAAGTTGAGGGCATTTTTCATAGGGAGGAAGTAATGTGATGACAGTATGGGACTTCATTCTACAGACTATTCATAAGCGCACCACTAACGTGTTACTTCATTCGTGGCCTCATCTTTATCCTTCTTTCGAGCCTAAGCATTGTCATTGCTGATGCTCGAAATCAAACAGAGACAGAGAACAAGTAAGATCTCTCCTAAAATGATGACTGACTGTCCCTGGGATTCCCTAAGCCTGGGAAGATTCTTCATTTATCCAATTATACGTTCTTATTTCTTGTCATCTAAGTAACAAAAACAACTTAGGGATTCCTAAAAAAATTATGCTTGAAGTTTCAGAAACAGATTATCTATAGTTTAAAAATCATCATCAAAAAACATTGACTGTGGGGAGGAGTTTGGAAGGACTGAAAGATGCGGTTAGCCATATGCAACATATTCTATCGTTCTTTCGTATTGTTTTCCTGTTTCACCATGATTCCGATGGAGCCAGATGTGTGGTCAGAAGCTTATGGACATATCAAACATTAGTAGTAGGTAAACGCATAGAATACCATCCGAAGTGCGCAGAAGACAAAAGAGCCACGTGATGGTCGCTGACGTCAAAAATTCAGTTTGATTAGTTCTGGTTTGGGCAATTACTGTTGATGCGGAACGAGGGAGAAAAAACAATTTCTCTATATCTTAACCAAACATTTTGATGACTTGGGTAGCCCTTTCTTTGGGATAAATGACTGCATCTGTCACTCTTGATAGCAAACAACTATTAATATATCATTCAGATACAACTAAAAGTCATTTATTGTCTTTCTGCGTGAGTCGTCATAATAATGCATCCAAACTGTGGGTTCTAGATCATCATGTCGCATACTTTGGTCTGAACACAATCCGGACTTGAATCCTACGTAGAACCAAGGCGATATTTTCACGATAAATGTATACATAAGTATTCATAATTTCAAGTTTATTTTCTAACCCGGGTGAGTTGAGAACCACACCACCTGAACAAGGATGAGAAAGTGAGGGACGTTCTGGAACCGTCGGCAAAAATGTGCAGATTAGACAACCGAAATACATATCCTCCAGGTAAGCAAATGCATATCTAAGTGGAACAGAATCGCGTGAGATAGCACTGCCAGTTCTTCATATGATTTGGCGTGCTTTCCAAACGTTGATTTGGACTATGAGAACATCAAATTCACTATTTCAGAAATGTTACTCTGGTTTTGCACACTGTCAAAAGCGTCACCGTTCAGTGTATGATAACAAGGTGAGCCCCGCGGACCCCTGCCTTCCTCACCGAGTTACATATTGCCACATAAAGAATTAATATGAAAGGTGGATAGATAGTGGACCGACAGAAGCGGGAAAGAAAAGAACACCTTAGGGATCAACAGGTGAATTACAGTCTGACCATAAATAGGCAGATTTTTCAATCTTTTTGATTCGAGGGTTTTCCATTGCAAATGAATCGAAATAGTTTGCGAAAACGGGATACTTTACGGGTGTTTCTTTCTATATTTTTCCACTATGGTTTTATTCTGAACCAACTGTAGTCTTGTACTGACTTACTAATATGACCTGATACTCGAGTATGGCATGATAACAAGCAGGAGAAGAAATGAACAATTTAAAACTGGTCAGTGTTGCTCGTCTCTAGTTGCTAAACTTTTCATTTGTCCAGTTAAGTTTTGGGACATTTTATCATGGCAATTCGTCAAAACCGTGAAATCTTAATCTGAGCTTGCTTCAATCTATACGACCATTACACAGCACCAATGTGCTCTGGTTTTGGTTACTGTCTTGCACTACTATCTGCTCAAACAGAAAAAAACGAGGAGTAGTGAAGAACTTTGAGGAACTATACAGAAGAAGAACGGTTTCCAATGCAAGAATGCTAGCGGCTGTAGCACTGAATCATATCATCTACTATTTCCAACTATCGCATCTGGAGATCTCATGGAATGCAACCCTGTAATCTAACTCGCCTACACGAGTCAGTCCACTGGCTAAGATTCTCATACTTTTTCCCAGTTTCATCGACTGGCAAATTCAAGCTATCCTCCAACTAAAACCTGTCTCAAAGGACAGCACACAATGACTCGATCGTTCCGTGGGGATGCCCAAAACATGTTCCTGCAATTTCAACCTATTCTGATCCAGTGTCTAATTCAAACACAACTCTGCTGCCTAGTACCTTATGCTTAACCTCTGAGTTACTCACGAAATTCTCCTACCATAATCTATCAATACAGCCGAGAAAACGGCGTTCAAACACCGACCATGTTTCGGAGCTGTGGAACGATATCAGCCTCATTCCTTCTTTGTTTACTGTTAAATGATCGACAACTGAATTCCACGCAGATGCAACAGGTGCCTCAGGTTAGCAAATGTCAATCGGGCCTGTCGTATGCTATAGACACTTCTTACGATATACAACCACTACGTGGGAAGTATGTACCCACGTAACTAAATCTACCTCACCTCTTTGTTCTCCCGCAAGAACGGGGTTCGGCTTTGAGCCAATCCTTTCCCTGCAAGAGCATTTTGCACCCGATGGTGCAAAACGCACCTCAAAAATACCTACACTGTGACTCAGACGACCGAAAAAACTTGTACGTTAATGGGGTCCTCACTCAGCAACATAACATCGTTTTCATATACTAATTCAGAGAGGTTTCTGTCCGAGCAAATATCAAGGATAGGCGCATCTACACAATTATCTAAAAGAAAAAAAATGAAAAAAAGATGAAAAGGGGAAACTCTGACTAAAATCACTTCTTGTGGTGAATTGGGGTAAAAGATAGCCGTGAGCACGAGCTTGGGCTCGACTGTTTGTACATAGAAATTGGGTAAGTGAAATGAACTCTGGTACGCTCTCCAGCAAGAAAGTGTCCCAGAATTGCATGATTGACTGAGTTGAATGCCGCTTTCAGATCAAGAAAAACAGAAATCGTGGGTCTAAGAAGCATGTGCCCATCTTTAAAAATCTGCCACAAAATGAAAATTTGGTCAATGCAACCCGACCGGATCGGAAACTGGATTGATTCTCAAGCACATTTTTGCGAATACTAGGTAAGCCGTAGAAGATAACGTCTATCAGTAATTTCTCTGTGGTTTTCACAAGGGAATCTATCGCCCTTGATACAAATCGGTACAATCACCAATTCACACTAGTCCTTAGGAATTTATTCCCTTGGCCAGAATGACCCCATTAGTTTTGTTGGCTCTGATGTCAACAGTTCACAGCCATCCTTCAGGAAGGATGGCGACAGTCCATCGCGTTCAGTTGCCTTATGCTTTTTAAGAAAACTCATCTTCCGGATCACCTCATTTTTAGATAGAGGAGTGGAACCCATTGGTAGGGATAAGTGGAAGGCCCACTAAGGCCGTAGGCCAAATAAACTGCTCCCTAAAACTTTCTGCCCATCGCCCCAGCCGACGCTCCTCAGTGGATCATTGTGCGGTCGGAGTCCTTAATAACCACTTACGCTCGGCTTTGGTAGACCAGTATTCCCAATCAGTCTGTAAGATATGTGACAATTTCCGTCAGCTCCAGTATTTTCCACTTCTCCACACTTCCCTGTCCACCACTGCTCGCGGTCGTTTTATCGGGGCTTGGTCAGCTGATGCCTCAGGAATTTACGCGTCACGTTGTGGACAATGTCCGGGAGACGGTTGTGCAGGCGTATAACAGAGGAACTGAAGCCAGGGATATTAATCGTTTCTGAGTTTTACTCGGCCTGAAGTTCTGAATGGAGGTTACTGTTGAGTGTACGGTTTCTTTGGTGTCTTCCAAATGAATTCTGTTTAACAAAACCCGCGTTGAAAATTCCGACTGGAATCGAATTCGGTGATTGTCGCCTGAAGTCATCTATGCGGCACTCGTGGTTTCCGTGCCGGTATGACCATTGACTAAGAGCAAACATAAGCGTTCACGCACCAAAGCATGATCTGAGTCCACGGGTATATATATATATATATATATATCGCATACCTGCTTCAAACACGCCGGGTTCAAGCGCAACAAAATTCCAATAGAACTGCAGAAGGGGGACAAACAGAGGGGGAGGAATAAACCATACCAAACCAACTCTTTTTGGGCGTCCACCGTACTTATTTTGTGATTTTTGGTTATTTTCAGATTATTGTTCTTTTGGGTTTGGGGGGGCTGAGTTCTGCAGACAGGTCACATGGCATTCGCGCCACTGACTTTTGTTCCGAGCCATATCCCTCAGAGTCTCCAACCAACAACAATCCTCATATCCTGAGCCTCAACCAGGGAGGCGTTAAGCATCAACCGACGCCAAAGCCTAAGCTACTTTCTCCATAACTGTACATAACTGTACATAGCTGTACATAGCCCAACCGCCGCGCCAGTTCGTTCAGTCTTTCCGCGCACAAGCATAAAGAGCGCGATGGGCTGGTATAAGCAATACGTGTCCAAGTCACCGAAGGCGACGTAGAGCGATTACCTCAGTCAGAAGACGACTTTCTCCACCCAACACACGACAATGCACCTCGTCGTTGCTCACTCGATGTTCCCACCAGACACGAATAGTTTCCGAGACATCGTGGTCGAAAACCAAAGGTCACCAGCATCCTCAACGTAGATAGGCCAAGTTTTCTAACCGTAAAGCAGAACACCTCCCCTGAAAGAATGTCGGATGCCATGGTGGCACCACAAGCATCGCAGGTTCTTGAGAGCTGTTCTGGGTTTCGCAGTTCGTGATGAGACCACCTCCCTAACACCACTATTAGGTTTGCTCAGGCTCCTGAAGTACTAGAAGCAACTGACTACCTCTAATCGAGCACTACAAATGGTGTGCACCACGATGGTCGGCAACCCCCGACTGATACACACCACCTGTGACTGGTGATGAAAGGGGGCGTCAATTGAGTGATACCGCTTTTTATGACAAAGATTGGCATTCGCCGGAAACAGTACATGGTTGCAGCAAACTTGTATGAGACGATCATCGCAGTCGGTGCGATCAGCGGAGACAAAAAATCGGCCTTCGATATGCGGGCATTAAAACCACCAGCAACAACCACAACGTTCGTTGAAAGTGCTCTTCGAAGTAATTAAGATAAATTCCGCTGAAATTCCTCTCTGAGTTGAGGGGAGCAGCAGTCAGTGGACGCATACACAGAAACAATGAACAGACGGAGACGTTTTAATCGACTGTTATCGACGCGCACAGAACCGTTCAACCAAACTGCACATGAACGACTGTCGATTGGGATCCATTATAACAGTGCATGCCCCGCTCTCACCCTAACAGCAATCCCAAAGCCAGCCTGACCACGAGCGTTGAAAACCGGATCACTGGACACCTGAACAGTGGAGTGGAAGAATGTAGTTTTACTTGAGCTTTGAAGAGTGATGATGGGAGTGAGATGCTTTATGAGCATTTTGTTGTCACAACGTACATCCGTTTTAAAAGACTCAAGGGTTGTAGCTATGGGCAGCTTGTTGCTATGTTTGGTTAAGCGTGCGGACAATAAGAGCCACCAAGTTAAATGAACATTAAGATTGAAGTAATGTATGCAGAATAATTCATGAAGCCGCAATTCTCTGTGGCATTTTGTTTGGTCCCTGTGTAGGAAGAACGAAAATCATTAAAGCTACCTATAGAAAAGATGCTGGATGTATTCGGGTAATCAGTAGTTCTCGGCTGCTTACACAGCAGGGTATCTTAGCAACCCTAACCGGAGCCCTTAACTCAAAGGGGAGTGGAGTTTTAAACAAACACGAGAACTTGAAACAGAAGCATGCATATCATCACCCATCCTACTCGAAGCAATAGGTAGGGTGGTCCTGATCACTCTCTGTGACGATCGATGTAGCATGAAATCCATTGTTTGTGCCATTCACTGAAGGTTTTAGGACCTATACTTTGAGAGAGTCCAACCATTAAGGAGGAGGTTGAATATGGTCCCTAACCAAAGACTTCGGTTCTAACAACAGCCTATCCGCAAGGCAGCGAGAAGTAGCCGAGTGGAAATCTATCTACATGAATCAATTATCTTTCCACCTAATTTTACGATTGGATCGTCATCCCAAATAAGCTCACAACATGAAGAACCAGAATACTAACTCGTCAGGTCTCTACCCATTAACCTTCCAAGTGTGGCTGGATCTTCGGCATGAGGCGAGTCATGTGGTATAACTCGTTGGAACATGGGGGGACAAAATTCACCATATCACGTCAAAATGCAGTCTTAGTCGGCAGGCCCGGAGTTAACACATAAATGTCAGTTAGACAGTCTGTTGTGGCTGAATCACAAACGTCAGTATTCATCAGGTGACCACCCAAAGCTACATCTAAATGAGCTCGCAAAAATCAGCTAACTATCTGCTGAACGACCCTAGTAAGAATTTTCATTTAGGGGAGATTGGAACCTTGGCTCCGCTCTCAAGAAATACATTTTATGACTTTGATTTTGATGTTGAAAAGAGCTGCTACGCATTCGTATTTTTTTAACAATATGTCAATGTTAGTAGTAAGCTGGACTATCTATAGGAAGTCGAAAGGACAAAATTGGATAGTAACTGAACCTAGCTGAGACCTATAGGAAAATATCTACGCATGCCCGCTAGCAACGTCCAAGGAATTGGGATTACATATAATATATGCCAACCTTTGACACTTTTACACTTATTGCTCCTTATTTTATACATCAGTATTTCGCATATAGCGCTTCTTGTTCTCCAAAATGAACACATTCGTTCTCTTCATAAGTACTCTGAATAATGATTTTTATATGGCTTGCGTCCTGACCGTCGCCAACCACTGGTATTCAGTTGGAATTGACTTTCACACTGACCTTGATATTCACCGCCATCAATTCTATCGTCTATCTGTTCGATTTTCTGAATAACTGGTGAGAAGCTTTCAGCACAGAACTCCCAAACCCGCTTCTTACAGTAGCCTTTTCCTTATCTTTATTTGTAACTGTCTCATCAATCCCTTACGCAAATCTAACGACGCAACGCGTGTTGATGGTAGCGGTCTCTGTGTTTGCTTCATCCAAGTGGAGATTTACTTTCACTTTCAAAAGCCTGGCCCCAAAGCATTCATGTTTTTGGATGTTGTGACGCAGTGACCTACAGAGAGCAGCGTTGAAATTTACAACATCCTCTGACAAAGCACTTCTTCAACAGCTCCTGTCCGACGCAGAGCTCAGAGACTGTTCCCCCGACATACAACACAATCTACTCCTGGACATAGCACTGTGTCAGTAACCTCGTCCTCTACTAGCTGTAAATCGGCCTTATGTCCGTCACTTCTAGGGCTACCCCTTCAGTTCAAACGGCCGATGCCACACTAAATAAGCCTGCTGAGACGGCAGAAAAAAATTTAAATCAAATAACAGTGAATCCAACAGTAGCACAGTTGGTAGCAGAAAACTTTGGCATTTTGGTATAACAAAGGAGCAACACTCAGTTTGAAGTTAATGCACTTAAAAGGCGCAGTACTGGCCACACGTTACGCTCACGATTTTATGTCCGTTCTTTCCAGAAAGGCGAGCAGCTATCCAGCAATTTCGTTCGTTGCTCTAATCGTGGATTCAAAAAGGATGTGCAAAATTGACTCTCCGTACATGTTTCACAGAACTTATTCACCTAGCAACAAGCAGCAAAAATGGCAGGGCCAATCAGCAAAGCCTACGACTGCAGCTAGAAATCGTCGAAGTTGTCCTCTTTTGTTTTCGATAAAGGGATCGAATTACAATTTATGGTTGATGCATGGGCAAAGATCAGTTTTATTTTATCTGGTCATGATAAGCACTACTGACAATCATTAGCTGTTACTCTAAGGTATCAAATAGCCTCCAAATGCTTCAGCGGCTTCCAAGTGTCTCAACAAGATCGGAGATGGGTGTATCAGACTTTGAAATGGCTACTCTTCTCTCAAAATGTTACTAAATCACCAGATTCTCAAACAGCCTCTCCTGAGGAGGCCTTAGCCCTTGCATTCTCGTGGCAGAGGTATTCCTGCTAATTGCGAGGACGAAGGCGAACGCCCGGTGCCCTCATCCGGATAGACTGATCAATGATAATCAGTCCAGGGATTTAGCTAAACTCTAATTCTAAACCACCCATAGGCGGCGTACGAAGTGCATGGCTGTTTGCTCATGGGAACTCGTGATGAACACCCGGGATTTCTAGCCCCATCAGAAGGGTGGATAAACTGAAAAATCGTTACCAGTTCCGAGTGGGTTACATGATCACCAGATAGCTCTCATGACATTTTGGCTTGAACCATTGGTCTGGGGCTCGGGTTAGGGTTCCTACGTCAATCTTCTACTTTGGTTTGAGTAATCCGGTGGCACTAAGCCCACAGCGGACTCATGGTTCCTGATGGATGACCGGTGATGTGGAGATAAGGAATATAATAACTAACATGTAGTGTGAACTCTACACATTGTTTCTTTCCCGTTTTGACGCTTATTGTTTTTGTCCTTCGCCATGATTTTGATGACATGGTATCCGTATTCAGTTTTGTGCGACATGCAGATATGTATGTACGGGGAACATCCGCTGAACCTCGGTCTTCACAGTCCTTTCTCCTTGATACTTAGTACTCCGGAAGTTCGTCATTCAATTTTAGACGCTGACTTATTAAGACGCTTCAACCTACATGCTTATGCGAAGAACAAGTCATTAAATGACAGAGAAAAGAGTTATTAGTTCTGACACAAAATCCCTGATATTAAATTTATTGTCATTTCTGCGACCATGCCGATCCATATCATTTACGCAGCGCTGCCGTCGAAATGCCTTCAGCCTACTCGTCAACTGTCCCGATCTCTGGGGCTAAACATGAGACCGCTCATCACATTCCTACCGAAGGCGTCTACGCTCACTCGCTCTGGACAACTTACTTCGTAGACGTTATGCATAGCCATGGCCGGATTTGATCAAATCCTGGACTTTAGAACCACACGCTCTTCCTGCAGTCCCTGGGCTTCGGTAGTCCACGTGGTTCACAAACAAGCCCTCGGAGGCCGGAGGCCTTGTGGCGGTCACTGCTGTCTGAGCAGAGTTACCGTTCTTGACTGTCACCCAATTCCCCACAAATATTTTCCCTCATTTTGTCCACTAAATTTTTATTTCCCAGAGTTCGTTTAGTCAAAACCTTTCAAAAGAACTATAGTTGCACCAGAAGATATCCCTAAAACTGCCGCTACTACAACGTCTGGTCTTTTGAAGTCTCTTTGTACGTCGTTCGGTTTGAGAAAGGTCGGTTAAACTTAAAACGTCTCAATAGTGAAGTGCACGGAAGCTCGGTTTCATGCTTGCCTACTAAGACAACCTTTGCGGCTAGCAAAATTGACGTTTTTGATTTTTTCCTGTACATGACATCTCTGTCAATCTGTTCAAGTGTGGTTTTGGCGTTGGAAGCCTCGATTTCCCTGGGCAAGGAATTTTGCCATTTTTATGATATGCTTGTAGTATCCGTTTAGTAGAGAGTGGGCGTCCCATAACCGCTAAGGTCCACTAAGCATAGAGAAGAGGACCGTCAATCATGACCCTGAAGCTGCCACAGAACCACAAAAGGATGCTGCTAGTGAATCGTGGGCGGCGAATTTTCATTACCCGAGAAAGTCAACTTCATTACAGAATGCCCAACAAATAAGTCGGTGAGAAGGTTGCGTCGTTCCCTTTGAACCACAAGTTAATACCATTGTTTTATTCCCAATTGTGCTTCTGCTCTACAGCCGTTCACCAATGTTAAAAAGTAACCTAAAAGCAACAGAAGCAAAATAAGGTTCTGGGTCTGTGGAACCTACATTCACTCATGTGACATTTACCAAATCTGAAATCCAATGATGTTGCTTGCCTCATACGTGAAACGGATGCCTTGCAGGCGAGAGTTAGTGCGGCTTTGCAGGAAGTTTGAAAAACTTTCACAGAACCAATGTCTTTTCTAGTCTTAAAAACTTAGAGGAGTATAGACGCGGTATATCACTTTTGACAAGATGTTATTCGTAATCTTTTCGGCAACAAAATGGTTTCGCTGACTTTTGAAGGGTTGCGCTTTTGTGGCTTCTACCGATTACGAATCACTGTTTTACGTTTTTCGCACGTGTCATCACAAGCAGGCATTCAAAATTTATCATTTTTCTTTCAAACCTAGAAGAAGCAGCCACAGCTAAACATTCACATCCCGAATCTCAACGGCCGCACTCTCATCAAAGTTTAAAGTATGCTGTTTACCAACTGTCGATAGGAAACTGCTGCAGCAGCAAATATAACTATCTCTAAACCTGTTCTTTACATGTTTGTCTATTGTAAATTATTTCTCGTGTTAACCTTAGGACTTACTGCTAGTAATCTTGTTGTTCAACTTCGCAAGGTTTCGATTTCACATTAAGAAACAGTTAACTGAATTTTTTACAGACTTACTTGGTCGTTAAGTTACCCGGCGGTAACTTCAAACGCTTGGTCCACAGTAGTCGGTTCGTGGATATTAGGCGGGGGGGGGGGGCGTTGGACCAGAGCCAATAACTTTGCGGCTCAGGGGAAAAGTCTTTCAAGGCTGACGGAATACCCAAAACGAGGCAGGGTTATACTTATGTGGAGTTATACCTCAGTGTTAAGCTCACCATTACGCTAAAAAGCTATATACTTTTCCATGATAGACTAGTTTCCAATAGACGTTTACTAAATCAAATCACCCTGACAGCAAAATTTAGGTCGCCAATGTCCCAAAATGTTAGGTCCATAATTATGTCATGATACTGAAAGGTGTTTCGCACAAACATGCTAACCGAAATTGCGCTTTTTTCATCTGTACTTTAAGTGGTAGACACTACGTGAGGAGGTAGTTCAAGTATCGGTTACTAAACTAACCAATAAAATTTATCCGAGTCGTTACTACTAGTTACCACCGCCCTGTGGGATTTGGGGACTGGTGAAATTATTCGTACCACCATAACCAGGCTCAGAGATTTGACGTACGTCTGGACTTAGCCGTGTACTTCGTTATCTGTTAACTTGGAATATAAGGATGACCGCAGAATCGTCCCATGAATGACCATGACGAGAATAAATTAGTTGACTACAAGCGCAACTCGAATTGTACTAGCAGTTAAAACAGAAATTTAGCACTACTTCAAACCATCCTACCGCCCGCTAAACAATTAACCTGCAACAGAATTTTGCTGCACACTACGTCGCTGGACAATTTCGGCGCAGCAAGGTTTCGAGAAATTTACGACAAGTTTGTAATAGTGAAGCAAATTACATATGCAAGGCTCTTTTAGAAAATAGTATTTTCCAAGGACTTATATCGTTTAGAAATACCTTACACTGGCCATTTATATGACTGTTAATCTGCCGCTGGAAGAAAATGCCCGTTATTTATTTTACAACATGTGTCAATGCATATAATTGCACATATTTGCTAATTTATCATTGGCGATCCAAGAATGAGAACCACTAACCACTAATCTGTAGCATTATCCAGTGATTAAAACCATGGTTTTCCTATACAGTACTCTGAGGGTTGTCTGCCAATAAAGACATAAATGAAGTTCATAGTTATTCAGAAACCTAGCACCGACATTGTGTCGTATGTAATTTGATTAGCACTAGACCGAAATCAATAAGGCTGCAGGTTTATTCTCTTATAGTCACTTTTAGCTGAGGTGAGTCACTACATGTTTATGTGAGATTGCAAAAAATGCTGCTGAAATTGTAATCGGCTATTCTTTTGTTCCTCCAAATGATCTAAACCATATTGCTCTGATCCAATCCGTTGATGTACTCATCCTAATATGTCTTTGATCACAACAAGAATTTCCCTCTGTTGGCTTAACTTTTGTGTCCAAAGAATGACAGTGTAGTAAGCGTTATAAAAAGGGGTGCAATGAAAGTTTCCGTGAGTACCACATACGTATCCATGCATTATTATTATGCAGTATCTGTTTAAATGTGATATTTCGAATGCAATTACTTTACCGCAGCCTAGTTTTCTATATTTGCACCGCTATGTTTATAATGTGTGTAATTGTGCATATATATATATATACATGTTACAGAATGGTCCACATAAAAGTGACCGCCGCCACTTAAAAAAAATATGCTCATAGAAATGCATGTGTGCATGTATGCACAACGTGTGTGCAATCACGAATGTGAAACCATAGTACTGTTTGTAAGCGGTAGTCCTAGGTATCGCTTGTCCGATTATGACCACCATTTACAGATGGGAAACGACGGAAATAGCAAAACAAATAAGCAAATGTGAAATGCGAATCGGTAAAGCAGCTCGAAGTTTGGTGGCAGCCTATTAGTCCTTTGCTGCAGAAAATCCTATAATAATTTTGGCTTTTCATCCGGTTTATGGTTTATCCAGCATGCATTCCAGTGGGAATGTTATTTATTACTGAGAGCAGGAGGACCAATAACCAAAGGTCGAAAACGTCTTCAAAGAACATGGCGCCATCCCGGTCAGCAAAAGCGCCCCCAAATAGTCTGACGAGGACCGTTTTTAAAAGTTGCATTATACTTCAGGGTTTTTGACAAACTTATTGCTAAAGTCATAAATTGAACATTTCTTGTATTTTTTCCACCGGAGGCTAAAACACAAAGAAAACTAAAGATTTCATTTCCTGACTAACGCAATTAGCATTTTTAAGAAATGCTATCAAATAACCCTTGGAATAGGCCGCAGCTGACTACTTCAATTATTGAAAATTTAAAACTTTTATACAATATAAAAGAATCTAGTCATTTGGAACTCCAAGGTTCTATCCGTAAGTGGTTTTCGTCTATCATTGCTCTGTATTTTTTCCACGAAACTACTCACATCAACACTGCACCGAGCAGCAGCAAGGCAGCACAAAGGTCATCCGAAAAACGACTGTTGAGTGTTGAGGAGAGAGGCTTTGGGTTAGTTGTTGTTTTCCGATTTCTGCATATAACGATATCAAGCGGCACAGGCGTCGTCGAAAGATAAAGTGTGGGAAATAAAGAAAGAATTGCTTTCATTGCTGAATATTATCCCAGATTCGCAATCACATCCCAACGAATGGGGTCTAACGGTGGGATATTTGTCCCAACTTGCAGATCTGAACGAAAAGCTGTGGAGCTCCACATATTACGACTACGTAGGAAGTTGCACTTAAAAACCTGATAAGCTTTAGGTCTAAATTCCTGACAAACTTAAGGGCATCAACATTTGACGGCGGAACTAAGGATGTCCTTCTTCAGTTGATGACACCATCATTTCTTGGGCAGATGAGCGTGAAGTGAACCTATAGGCTTTGTCTGGTAAGAATTTTTGTGTGGCTTTTATCCTGTAGATGTTTTATGCAGCATAGGCTACTCGGGGAATCTGTACAAACAGTCGAAAAAAAAGCATACAGGTACGCCGCTCACAAGGACATGAGAAACTCAAGAAGTATTGGTACTTAATGTTCCATGACGGTCAGCTGTTAGCTGCCCCCAACGAAATCTTTATTAATGAATGAGATATATATGTGTCTGAAGTGGAACTATTTTGACATGCACATCTGTAGACGTTGATACATACATATATATGTGCCTCGCGGTTTCATTTATGCAGTCATATGTAACCCGAAAATACGCACATTGCAGATTGTAACCCGTTTCATGTGAGCTTATGTTTTAGATACCACTCACCAGTCTACTCATCTTTACAGTTACATCACTTTATATTGGTAACATAAAAGTCTTGCGTTATAACAGAGAATCAACAATGTAATTTTCTGTTTTCTTTTCAGATGGACAAAATATTGCCGGGAAATTCTTCCACTAAGTCTCATTAACTAAAGAACCTGGAGCCAAGCAAATTCTCTATTGTGCAAATTTGTTTCTAAATCCATTAATGAAAGATGTACATATGACACGAATTCCATTTTGTTCCTGGCGGTTCCAGTTATGTTTGTAGCGCACCGCAAAATATGTCAATGCACTTTGTACCATTGCAGCATCTATCAATTCGTGGAATTTAAGTTCATTTTAAGCCATTCATAAAGGCAAGCAGATTAGTCGCGCACTGCGACCACGAAATCCGAGATCGGCCTCAGTTACAGATATAGCCTTTAGGCGAATCATAAAAACGACCCACAACGGTTCACGTTTCAAAGCAGAAAATCTAGGGTTGTTTTGGGGCGGCTGAGCTAACTGGGATATCGTTCTCCCCAAAACATTTGCAATATGCAGTTTATAGTTCTTCACTAACAAATTACCTATCTGTCTATTTATCGGTTACCAACTGCTCAGGCATTTGAGTTGTTTGAATAATAATGAGTAATAGGCTGACATTTTTTTCTGTCATCTAGAGAAATGGTAAATTTATTAAAAATAAGGTGTCTTAAACCTTCTGCATCGTCATCTATGTCCGACTAATTTTTCACCTTGCATTACAGAGAAAAAGTGCACACTGGAACATTTCGATGGATGGCACATTAACGACGGTCATTTCCGCGGCAAACTTTAAGTAAACTTTGTAAATACGGATGGTATTGGCATTTACCCAGTGTGGAGTTCCGCCGTAAACTTAATCAGCCCAAGCAGCACACCTTGCGTCAAATCGGACCCAAAGAGCCCTTATAGTGGCACTTTTTTACCCCTTCCTAAGATAAGTTAAAACGAGTTCAGATATGCGTGCATCAGCATAATAAAAATTTATGCACTTGGACTTTCATGACATTAAAAATCTACACGTTGTTATCTGAAGTTATTTGAAAAAATATTCTACTCGACGTTTTTTCTTCATGCGAGTGACTGGTAGCTTCAATTTAATTTTTCAGTCATTTCACTTATTGTGTTTTCCAAGAGAGCTATATGTTTTGGCTGTCCCTGGCTTTCGTTGAGATTTTTGTTTTCGAACTTCTGTTTGAAAGAGTTTCTTTTTTGCGACCATTGAAAATCAAACTGAAGGTTAGTTTGTCGATCAGCATGGTGCATGCATTATTCCTGAGGTTTATGTCGCGGATTCATCCGCAAGTATTTGTTGTTTTCACCCTAGAATACCTATAAGGCTGCCTTGGTAGATTATTCGAGGTGAGTCACAAACTACTCCGTGGAGCCGGAAACGAGAACGTGCTCAGGTGCTTTGAGTTACCTGTCTTTGGCCCTGTCAGGTGTGGCAAAAATGTTGGTGATGACGAGATGTGCATAATTTGTGTAGTGGTATCAGGCATGATGATCTGTCTTGCAGATCCCTTTGCCAGTCCACGTCGTGTTTAAGATTTTCAGGATGAATCTGCTAACACCGTTAGTTTTGTACTGTATTTGGCCATCAGGAAAGACGTAATCAAACGTATGCTGATCTGTTACAGCATTTGTACTGC
The DNA here is from genome assembly GCA_008360955.1 of Fasciolopsis buskii. NCBI lineage: Eukaryota > Metazoa > Platyhelminthes > Trematoda > Plagiorchiida > Fasciolidae > Fasciolopsis > Fasciolopsis buskii. Next base: position 88,316 of record LUCM01010405.1, read on the forward strand.
AGTTTTGCAAAGTACCGATTTTATTACTACCGGGGATTTTAATTGTTCCTATTCTAATGAAACTGCATCAATCTATGGTAAAATTCCCCTCTGTTTTTAAGCGATTCGCATTACCATTGAACATGGTGAATGAGACACCGTCAAGCAGTGGACACGGAAGAAAGTTTCGTTTCAACCACTAAATATCGATAGCTGGGCTGTTGTTTCAAACATCCCAGCTGTGAAGCATTTTTCAAGGACCATAGCTTGTAGAGCTACAATCTGCATGCACGTTCTTTTGCATAGTGCTAGGATCACGTCAGAGGAATTTAGACGAGTGCTATCTGATTTTCAGGTTGATCAACGCGCAGTCTCCTGCCCCCCTCGCCAGACACTAAACGTATACTCCGGGGTGAAGTGCATGCACGCGTTGAATTCCAAAGAATGCTCCTCAATTGTGGACCAGTAAGCCGAACTCTTGCTTGAAGATCCAGCTGCACATTGATGGCGTGCCAACATTCCGCCGGTCTATTCTTGGTCGAATAGTGTATCCGACGTCCAATTTATTGCACCCAGATGTTAACTGTGGCTTTCACAGGCCTCAGGACATCCACAATGTCCTTGGTGAACTAGTGATTGACTTTCCTAGCGGAAGAATCAATAAGCAGTCAAGGAGGATGGAACAGATGTGTAAAACATTTCCACTTGTTTTGATGAATGAGCCCACATCTGCCAAAAAGCGACAGCGGCCGCAAATGCAAGGATGTACTCTGGTGATTCATGTCTTCAGTGACTACTCCAGACCACCAACAACCTAATAGGGTCCATGTACATTAGTTACCGGCCCCAGAATTGTGCAGCTAGGGTTTGCTAAAATTTAAGTATAAGTGACAACGTTTAGATCTCCCACGCCCAATACATCCATTCCATCGCCAGCGTTCTCGAAGCCAAGAGCATCTACTTCAACACACTCACTTAGTCCGGTATTTATAGTTGCGGAGTAAGTACCGGTACTAGATCAGTACATAACTGTTTTTAGAAACACATCGCCTACGGACTCGGAAGGGAACATCGTGGCAACCCAATTTGCTCTACTGATGGATTCCATCGCCAAAACTCTCAGACAGATTCGGAAAGTGTATCGAACAGCGCGCCAAAAAAGTGCTTAGGCAATTGGCAATCGCGGATATCCTCACGCAGTTGAAGTGGAAAATGGTGCATGGCAAAACACTTCTTCGGGGCACACGGCTACACACCGTCATGGCCGGTAGGCATGTCATTATAGAAAAACATGTTTTCAGATGCCGTTTGCTGAAACACGTATCCCAACAGTACACAACGCATCGGAGAAACAGCTGATGCGTTGTCAACGCCGCGCGAAACCGAACAGAAAACCAGTCTTCAGAGAGACGTTTCGCTTGGTATGGGACAACGAGAACAAATTGAGTCCTCCATGATGCATGCATCAATAAGTATTCTCAGCCAGAACTGGTTTTTTTATTAACCTTAAGGGTTACATATCTAGGTCAACACTTTTTTGGCATTACCCAAATTGAAAATATTACGTTAATCATCCGTTTAAGTTTAATTACAACTTAGTTTTCAACGAGCGGGGGGAATCATAAAATGCATTTATTTGTTTCAGATGAGCAAGGATCTGAGCAATATTTTTCTAATTACAGAGATACCAAAAGTATGCAATTACCATTTAATGCAACTTTTCATATATTTCAGGTTTCCATGTCGCTATCAACATGTCGGCATTAGCCATGGATACTGCCATTCATCATTATCGTACACATACGGTAAACATGGTTATTATCTAAACCTTTGCCGGCGGGAGTGATGAAAGTAGCCGCGTTGGAATTAGTGATATTGCACAGTGCGTTATGCATGACAATTATGCGGAACTAACCTTAATCGGTGGAACGATTGCAAAAATTAATGGCAAGGCTCAGAAAGTTCATTGGACAAAAAACGGTGGCACCCAAGATGTAGACACTTGGTCCCGGAATGGATGCCAAAGTTGACAAATTAGTCGCCAAATTGCCTTCAAGGTGGACGGAATGGTTCTCAAGTTGCTTCAATGGGGAATAACTTCGTTCCTACGAGAACGATTTGGGAACTATTTCATCCACTTTGGGGACTAAATTCGAACCATTAGGGGACTGTTTTTTTGTTTCTGTGTAAGTAGTGCGCCGATGACCACCATAAAACTAAAAGCGTTGACTTCGGATGCATTTACGGTAGATGAGGTTATTTCAAATTTTGTCGTTGGCCAATGCCAGAGGCGAACGAGACAAATTGCACTGCTAGCTCAATCTGTGCATTTCGCTGTACAGAATGTGAGTAAGTGCCAACTTCCTGCCTATGTTTTGCAGCAAACATGTGATTGACCCACGAAATTTTCGTCCACCATTGAGAATTCAGTGCGCAACTGCTACCTTTGGTGAACGCTGGAAATGTCATTGCGTACGTGGCCGATCCTGTATCCGTAGTACATAAGTGCACAAAAGAGATGTACACACAACCCATCAGAATCGCCAGTGACGTGAATCGAACTAAAGAAGCGGTACGGTACTGGGGTACGCACGTGTGATAGCTGTCATGGGGACAACTAAAATCAGGTTCATAAATTCATCTGGGCTCAGTTGACTACTGGTTACAGTCAGCAGCCAAATTTAGCTTCGTGACTGCGCAACAACGGGAATATGCCATTATAGGAATAATTTACTGCACTACATATGATTGTCAATTTAATTGAAATTTACAACAACATGCAAGATTACATTTCATAAATTTCACCAGTAACTGAAGAACATATGTGAAGCGATCCCGATGTTCGCCGTGAGATATGGAAGTCTGGCGAATCAATGACAACCTTTGTAAATGCATGGCAGATTACGTAAAAATAGAAATAATGTTCATTAATTTTCTCTTATCTTGTAAGCATGAAAGTACGTTTTCCTTGCTCCATTAAAGATTTGTGGTCTTCTAGTGCGGTCCGTGGCTGAATCATTGAAATGGTATTCCACATTACAAATTGCCGGTCGGTATGATTTCCGTCGGAAAACACCTTGGTGTTTCGTTGATGAATATATCTACTCTTATTTCACATTGTAAATGCGATAATTATATATAATAATGCCGGTTGCATTTAGTGGAGAATTTTGCGACGTCAGAGTGGTCACCTTTCAGTCCCCCGACGAAAAAGAAAACGGAAACACTGAGAATTGTTAAACATGGTTCTAAGGTAGCAGAGTCTCTTTGCCTACCCGTGCTAAAATATGGCTGTATGTCTGCAGTGTAAACACGAGTTGAAAGGTTGCTTCACACTGTCTTTATGATCCAGTGGTGATTGCCAAACTATATACCCACGGATGAACACCAGTTAAGTTCATTAGCAAGTGCACTATATCATGTCACACGTAATGTATGGCACAGCATACTGAAAAATGAACCGATTAATTTGGCGCTGTCATAAATTAATCATGACTGTGCAATATATAGTTTATCTATTCCATGAGAACCCTAGCCGGAATAATGCTTATGGTGAATGTGCCATTGTGGATCGGCCTATTTAATCGTCGTGAATTAAATAATCCTTGCCTTTCATTTCTTTTATATATTGTATGCAACAGCTTGCCGCAATTATCGTTATTATTCCCGTTAGAAAGGGACAGTTAAAATCCGCATAAAAATTCCTTAATTCTGCGGCGCATCACTGATTTCTTCCTAGGAAACAAATTAGACTAATTTAAGTCATTCTGTTTTACAATATATAAACGTTAAGGGTTCCACCTCTTCTTACACAGAATTGCCTGTGTGTAATTATTTGAAAACTACTTAATATGTAACAATACTGCAGCCTCAAACATTTAACCTTGTCCATGTATTTTTGTTTCTTTTTTATGGTTTCTTGATGAAGTTCAGTTAATCGGTCTAAAAGGAATACGTACGCATGTATGTGCAAAATTGATTTTAAAATTATTTCAAAGCCCGTGTTCCACTTTGTGTTTTTTCTAATCTCTTAACAATGTGTTTGGAACATGTGCACCAACCTCAAACAGTAAGTGAACGTTCTGTTTTTCATTTGCGAGGAGGCAATTTAATAGGGTTTATGTGAAAAAATGAAATGCCGCTGGGTGAGAAGCCGTTGGTTTCTACAACAGTTCACACCAAGTTTTGGAAAACCAGGGCACCATTTGGTAAAATATTATCATTAACTAAAAGTAGTGGTGCAGTACTGGGGAACGGCCATTATCGTCGCTTCACCCGAGAACTGCATCTCCACATAATGTTTCCTGAACAGCTAATAAAACTCTGCTAGATCTACGCCGTCTGTGGTATCCATTATAGAAGAAACTAATGTTAATGGCATACTCTTGGATTTAAGAGCACGATGGTGTTGGCTAGGACCGCGCAGTAGTCATGGAAACACTCACTTTTTTAGGAGAATTGAAATAAGTACGCTCTTTTGGCAAGGATCGAGAGGTTGGAACAAAAGAAAAAGCAGAGAGCGCACAAGGTAATCCCTCCAAATGGAACTTCTCTCCGTTGGACTCGACATCAACCGCTAGTTTCTCCATGACTTTTCAAAACCCTACAGTTACTAGGAGTAGAATAAAACAAATGAAAGATCCAGTCCCAGTCTCCGTCAGATTGCCAGACTTCCCGGCGGAAGGCCTGGTCGTTTATGTTCCTGCGCCGAAAGATTCTCTGACTGGACGAGGGCTCTACTAGAGGAAGTCCAGTCCTTCGCCAGCCGTATGGCCAAAGAAAATGAGGGGATGAGGATCAATACTGACGTAATGAAGAGATGGAGATGAATCAAAAGCAGAATGGACGTCATCTGAGTTGGATAAGATGGTGGAAATTAGCAACTTTGAAGAGCCGAATGTGAAACAGAGGGAAACATTCAAGGTTGCACCAGAACGTTTAAGCGATGAAATTCTGTGACGAACTATAGCCAAAAATGACACGAATGTTCACTAAAATCTTGCGGCTGGGGGCGGATTGGATTTAGATTTGTGACGGGAAAAAACGACTTCGCGTAAATAATGCACTCAGCCCCCAAATAGCCGTGCCATGAATGGCCCCCCTGTTTTCTTCTCTTGATGCCGAACTTTTTGGATTTCTGTGGTCGTAGGGGTCTGGAAGAGAAGTGGTTTCAATTCATTCCAGATGCATTAATAACGGTATTCTATCTGGTCGTAGTGGTTCTTGTAAGAGGCGGTATCCAAGGTGTTCAGTGGCGCGACTTGGTTTGTCTTTGGGTCAAATGGACTGGTAGTGGTGCACCGATCTGGATGGCAGCTTTCCAGTAGGAATAGATGACCAGAGCATAGGGTTCGATGGAGCTTTTGGCGGCAAAGACCACGTTGCATGTGCAATTTCCGATAGCCATTGTAGGGGTACTGTGGTCAATGGCGAACCTGGAGAGGAAAGGGAGCGAGTCTGGAATTTGTTCCAGCTGTTGCTATTGTGAGTAAACAAAGTTGAGATAGCTTTAACGGTCAGTTTCTTACCCGCAATTCGAGCGTCAGACGACTGTCTTGAGATGCGAAGAAGGACTGAGTCTTGTGGTGAAAGCGAAGTATGCTACAAAATTTTCATCTGCCTATTGCCCTCGAAGTGCATAGTTCACTTAGTCCTAGGCTGCATGGTCCTTAGTCACATCACGTTTCTAAATCGCCTTTTGAAGTCTCCACAGAAGTCGGTTGCATTGGTCTGGTAGGATGGATGGCGCGGGTTAAGAAACAAATTCACCATTCGTTTTGTTTGTGGAACTTGTCTGGCTAAGAGGCCCGCTGTATGTGCAAAGCGGGTCCAATTAAAACTGTTTGTGTTTTTGAACTACCGTCGATGGTTCGACGTCGGATGGCCAGAAAAGGGCACTGATTAAATGATTCATGCATGGCAGAGCGGACCGGATGCTAGGAAAGGATTTGCCACACGAAATCACAACGAGGTGGGAGGAGTGAGGCGCGAGAATGCTAGGATCAGTATTTTCTGTCTAAACAGGATAAGAGCAACCATCAGCATACCTGGCCAGTGTGCACTTGGAGGACTGGAGCAAATTGAAAACTAGAAGAGTGGGCGGTGAAGCATAAGTAGGCAGTCCTATACGCCACCTTTTTTGACCAACTCACAACGCAGGCAGATGATTATCTACCTGAAAGTCGGGGCGAGGTTTCCTCGTTTGCAAGGTCAGGCTTGGCCTGATGGCGTACATATCCACTGTAGAAGGTGGCCCACCACTTTGCAGCCCGGGTTTGCCTTTGCTGCTCGGTTCAAACCGAGCCGGAGTATTTTCTTCCTAACGGATGAATGGTTCAGCCCATACAGGTGGTTCCACGGTTCCTCCTTCGTGCCTTAATTTTTTAAGTTATAATATTTTGCAAATGTTGGGGTGGTCTTTTTTCCCTACGTTCGGAGATACTGAAGTAAACATGCCGCATATCGCCTTGCTGCGGGATCTGCAACTTAAGGGGGAGACGCGATCTGACTTGGATGCAAGCTTGGGGTTGTGGTGATTAATGAACGGTGGAGAAATAGAGACACCATCTGACCTAAGGCTGGTTAATGATAAAGAAATTATGTGGTGGGGTGACCAGGGTGGTACTGGGACCAGGTTGCCAATATGACGCAAAGTTATTCATCTGTAGGCAGTTGGTAACTACTCAGGAGCACCACTATAGATTTTTGGACAGTTGTCATGGTCAGCATGTTCTGCGCTGCTGACATAGTACGGAGAATAGAACTGTAAATGAAGAGTTATGTAGGCTGATATGTTGAAAATAGAAGCAAATGTTAGATTACGACATAGCTTGCACTATTTTCGTTGATTTATATAATAATGATAATGGTTGATTCCTAGAAAACGCGGGGCGCCTAGACAGTGAAAAAATGAAGGAAACGGCAGTCTAGAAACTGTTCCACCTGAGGGGCAGTGGTGAGTGTCAAAGAAAGTGTAAATAGGCAAATAAAATGGCTGAGAATTATGGGAGGAGACATTTCCATATTATTATCACGTTCGCCAGTTAGGAAGCGTTGGGCCAAGGTAGATCCCCACTCAAAATCGTTACGACTATGCCATTTATCTAGCGATCAGCAATGGTTGATCCTCGGTTTTGTCCGTATTACGCTAGGTTCACTCGCACCCTTAGATAGAGTTTTATGGAGATCAGGGAATAATAGGTAATAGAAAATTGGGATGCATATTTAAAAATCTACTCAAAGGCGCGCTCTTCCGAGATAAAGGTGTTAGTCAATTGAAGGAAATGTTGATTAAAAATCTCAATTATATTATTTGGGGTTGTCAAAGACTCAGCATTATGCAAAACCAGGGAGTTCACTAAAGGCTTAAAATCATGGGGTCTTGAATTATTTAGATTCGAAAGTACTAGGGGGTAAGTGTTATGCCTTAGCATCCTAGCTTCTTCTTTCCGAAGTAGAGATTCACCTAGGCGATGGATAGTGTCAGACAGATGGCGCACAAGAATAAATTTAGAAAAATTATAACACAATGAAACATCACGTTGCAAGTTAGTATATTTGACTTTCAGGGAGGTAAGTTGTGAAGTCTTGTTTCTGGTTATTATTTCTATAATGGTCAGTTTCGCGATGCAGCTGGCCATGTTGCGATAAAATTCATCTGCAGCCGTCTGTGGGTCAGTCGCTAGGACAAAGCTTCCCCAGTCAAGTTGGCGTACTAGAGAGGGAAAGTGCTGCCAGTTAAGATAGGGTGGACGAGTTGTGTCAATAGGATGGTTAGGGAGGGGAGTATGGACACGGATTCTACCGTGAGCTACCCTGTGATTGCTCCCTGGAAATTTATTTCCGATGTGAACCGAGATGTGGTGATCAGTATGTGTGAAGATGAGATCTAATATATTTTTATTTCTGGTGGGTGACGCTACGTGCTGTAGCCAACCCCCATGATGTAAATGGGAGACGAACGATGTTAGGCTTGGTGGAGCCGTAATCGTGGACCTGGTTACACCAGGGTGATTGAAGTCTTCGACAATGATTTTTGATGTTGATGGGAGGGATGCAAGGTATTCAAATGCGTCTGCTAAGAGGGGGAGCCCAATTTCAGTATGAGCTGGAGGGCGGTAAATACAGACACTATGGATAACACAAGACGACACCTTGATAGTGAGCCGTATCCACTCTTGAATCAGTTCGGGTGTAGGATGCGTAAGAGCGGAGACCGATAGGCCGCACCTTACAGTGACAAGGCAACCGCCCCATGGAAGTCATTTCTAGTACCTCTAACGGACTGGTATCCCGCAAGAGAAGTAACACGGTTATTGCCCAAGACTCAGCGATGAAGCTTATATCCGGGTTGGAAGACGCAGCAAAGCTTTTTAAGTGAATGAATTTATTAAGGACATGACGACAGTTAATTAGCGCGAAAGAGAAGGGTATGTTGCCGTCGAGGCGGGGTGAGTGGTGGGGTCGCAAAGTAAAATAGACGGTGCGTGGATTCCATAATAATAGAAATAAATGGATAAGCACATGGTATTAATTCTACTTTAGTGGACTTTGAATGAGGTACGCTGAAGAAGGTGAAGGCGAGGAACATCGAGGACATATAACGTGCTCCATTACATTGGTGTGGGATAACCCGAAGTACTGAGGCGACCGGTGTGGAGGGAGGCAGAAATGGAGTGAGTTTAGATAGGAATAAGGAGGTGGCAGTGGTGGTCCGGGAGGGAGGAGGAACAGGGAATTTTCTGGCCGGTTAGGTAAGGGCAAAGAAGAGACATTAGTGGGATTGGATACAGTCCTTGCCTTTGGGCCGAGGCGCTGGTAAGTGGAAGTTGGTTTTAGTACCAACATAACGGTGGAGTTATGCTCAATGGAGGCGATAGACAACTGTACTGGGAAATCTGACGCCACAGCGAAGGCCTTTGGCAAAGAACAGCTAATGCACTGCTAGATCCTTTAATTCTGCCATGCGAGTCCGTGGTTTTCTTCCGGCTTGGAAATCCTCTCGGCAATTACTCTTCGGACCCCGGGAAATGAGAGACATGCAGTGGAATATTGGTGCGGTTAGGGCTAGGCAGTCTAGACACCAAGTTGATGGGGCTGACAAAAAGATCAAATAGGGAGGGATTGGAGTAGTTTTGTCGCTGGACCTGTAACGACGGCGATAAGGGTTGCTTTTTGAGGGTGCAAGCGTAGGTTTACTATCAGTGACTGGTGTTTTAATGATCTGGATGGGACGAGTTTAGATTGGCGCTAGACTTTTTAGCTTCGCAAGGAGAGGAAAGATTATTATGGCCCACCAAGAAAGTTGTAGGAGAGGGGTTTTTATGGAGACGTTTCCGGGCGAACAGTGCTAAAGGAGATGGTGATGGGCTGTCAAAGTCAGTATTTGCCTGTGACCGTGGTGGGGCGCAAGGACTGTTCTGGATACCAAGCTCCTGGCCATGCCGGGTAGTTTGGGGGAATTTACGTTTGCCGGAACCGTTTTGGGTTCTCATTTGCACGCATTCTGAGGCTGTCCCTTTGAATAGGATTTTGTCCGGGAACATTTTAATGGACTTGAATGAGGCAGTTCAGGCTATCTTAGATTCACTCCTAGAAAACTGCTCTTCAGCAGCGGGGCTAAGCAACTGAAACAATACTGGGCATGATACGCTTGACATTCGTTTACGTAGCCTTAAACAGTGGCATGGGTGTCCCGTCATTTTGCAGGCACAGAGGACGGTGGAATGCAGTCAGGAACATCAAAAACCACGGCTTTAGGCGATCTTAGGTTTTGCTGCCTAATTTCTGAGTATATTGAATCGGTAGCCCAACAGACAGTAGCAAGATGTTTGCGTATTGGGCTTTCGGGTATTTTGTTGCGTAGGTGAGAGAAAGCATATATGTAATAACTGGTTCTACCAGTAAAATTTTGTTGCTTATTTCGTGAATCGTTTGCCTTAATTTTCGTGCTTAATTATTTTTCTCCACGAAGACGTCGGTGACACTTACATTGCACGCGGGAGGCCGGCGGATGGGTTTTGGGGTGTGAACGCGGTGCGTCTATCACCCATGATCCTGGTTAGGGTAGGCCTAGAGAGGGCCATTTTTGCAAAGTAGGACGATGTGTATAGCTGTTTAACTGTGTAATAAAATGCACCTGGGGTGACTATAGTTGTGTCAAATTGTAGAGTGGAAACTGGGCGAGGGACTTTGATCGATTTACTAAGGCCGTGTCTAAACTGAGACTGCACAAACACTAGTATAGCAACGATCGAAGGTTATTCAAAATGTGGCCGATAGAAAAACAATTCGATAAATCATGTGGCGAACGGTTTTATCTACGTCAAAATTGCGTTTTCAGGCAAAACATAATTAATAGAGACTATAAAACTAAGTTAATTCCGACGGCCGCTACTAAGGATGGTCGGAAACTGCGGAAATTCGACGATACGGAAAAACTATTCACCAGTCTGTGTCGCGTTGATTTTGAGCGACTGAAGAGCGTCGATAATTGACGGGATTGGCAAACGAAAAATTAAATAGACAGGCCGTTGGGTGCAGTTAATCGTGAAAAGAGACAAATAGATTGATTGTGATGACAGTGTACAATTTAATGGCGTCAAAGCTGTTTGTCACACTTTAATCTCAGGTAAAAATCAGCAAAATTGTTAGGCGGGGATCGTGTCCAGGTAAGGTCTCCAGAAAAACTCGGCAAGTGTTTCTGACTAGGAAAAAGCTGCATAGTTGTAATGGCTATCACAAAAACACCATAATTAACTAAGAAAACGGGGAGACAGTTCACTGCAAGGAGCGGTGTAACGCATTCCCTCAACTCTTATCGATCATGCCATGTTGACTAGTGCTGACAAGTTTTTGGTCCACAAGATATGTGCCGAGCTGCTTTTAACTCGAGCGCATCATGACTCTAGAGACAATCGTGCATGCTTGGTTGGTCTATAATTTACAGGAGAGAAGTAGTGAACCTTTCTCATGCATGAGAATTATGGTGGACGTTTACCTTTGCAGGAGAAACAAACAGGACAAGGGAAGGGAGTGGCGAATCAGTCTTTATTTTACGCTGGCCGCCAGAATTTCTGTATGAAGTTAGTAGCCTAGAATAAAAATCGGCTGGGGTTTCCCCTTCTCATTTCCGTTCCCGAGGTACCGGATCATCCAGGATCTACATCATTGCTCCTGCATAACCCCCAACTTAGGACCCCTTGACTAGTCGGCTCCTTTGATTAAACACAACTTCCGAATATCCCTGCACATAAAGGCACTAGACTTGCGGACAGGAATTGTTTAAACAAGACCGTCGGCATCAGCCTGATAATCTTCTATCACTCCAAGCGTCCACTGGATTCCGTTCGTTGTTTCTGTGGCTACTAGGACCAAGTCAATGTTTTCAAAGTTCCCTTGGTGCGCCTCATGACTAGTACCCTACCATTCCGTGGCATCCTATTTCTTTATTTCTGCTGTCGGACATTTGGTTCGATTACTTTCTCCGCTCAACGCTGCAATCGCTTGGAATTAAGTAAGTTCAAAAACCGCATCGTTTCTCTACAGACACTGGTGTCCCGTATTGCTGCAACTCAACGATCTTCTCACCGATCTGAAAGAGGCGTTCGTGTTGGCTGGCAGGCAGCTTCTAAATACACTCTTCCAGCCGAGGTGTCCATTCCGGCATTGTTGCGTATCAACATCTGCTTCCTGCCCTCGAAAATGTCTGATCTGGCCCTCGAAATTCAATCACCCATCCGTACTCACATTTGTGTTATCTGCGTAAAAGAATCGTGGCTGAACCCGGATACTGCTGATTCACTCGTGTCGATAGACAGCTTCAGACTTCAACGTCATTCCAGAGTTTCGAACAAGAAAAAAGACTGGAGGCCGTGTGGAAACATGTATAAACTCCGTCTGGTCTGGCACGTCCGAATGTACTTATAAGCACTCACTAAACGGAATTGGCTGTCTCGTGACAGTGTTATCCCCGGTTTTCTCGCCTTACTAGCACTACTATAAACAAGTTATCCATGGCCCGTTTTAGCTTGCAACAAAGTATCACAGCTTTTCGATTCTTTTTCAGTATTTATAGTTCTTCTTGAGGATAATCCGTATATATTTTTTAGGCGATTTTAACCATGCGTCTACCTTACTGCTAACCCCGTTTGATTTGACTGATCTCTGCGTTTCCCTCAAAGAATGTGGTTCCATTTTGAACAGTTATTACCAACCGCTCCGACCTATTTGCCTTGAAACTGCGTGCTCCAATTTCAAGCTGCGATCATTCTTTGCTTTTCTAAGGTCCGAAATATACTCTTGCTAGGCCTTCCGTTCCTTCGTGCGAACAAATCAAATCTGAATTCGCCTCCCTAACCTTTCACGAGGCAACCTTTTTCTTCTTCAGAAATCCATTCCTTTCGCATTTGCCTGTTTCTCTTTAGAACTCCCTGTTTAATGACAATGTCAAACTGTTCACAAAGACAACCAGCGCAATGTTTGATATCTGTTGTCCCTTAGAAACACTTTGTTTCAAATAGCCGTATCTCCACCCAGAAGCTGGAATATTTAAGACGACGCAAGGAGAATTTCTACAAATCTCGTATTAACTCAAGCTTGCAGTACATTTCCAACCAAATAAAGGCGGAAATCCAAAGAACCGACGTGACATTCATCAGCCAACTAATAAATGGTAACAACAACAGATTTTTATGGCAAGGTATTCATTTGATATTTGAGGATAAGAAAAAAGATGCAAAAACTTATGTACATGTCGACAGCATCAATTGAGCTTTCATTATACCCTTATACCGCGGTCAGATTTCATGAAAATTCTATGTTTTCACCGGTTCTTTTCTCTACTAACATCAGCGACTTATCAACCAGCTCCCCTTGTGATGCGTTTATGTATGCTGATGATATCACACTCTCAAGCCGTTTCGAACATCGGTGATTTTTGAAGTTTCTCGAACAATCTATATTCTGTTTACGGTCTTTCTGTACGAGCTGGTTTAAATCTCAGCATATCTTAATGGATCCGACGCTTGTTCTCTTCCTCGGTCGGCCTACCTATCCGATACGTGTTTCAACAGCTGAAAATATTTGGCCGGGTTTTATTCTGTGAAATTTCTAAGTTAATACTGAGAAAAACCAGAAGTGGACCTTTCACTCATCTACCTATGTAAGGACTCCCCATAGAATGAGTCAGGTCGCGGTTTGGACCTTTGCTGAATTCGTTTCTCTAGCTTTACCATGTTTGTCCACCTATCGTTTGGTAGATAACCCTGCTTTTCAGAAAAATTCCACATATTTTTCTGCATATTGCTTGTGCTCCAGTTTTGTCTCTTTTACATATTCCTTTTTTCAATCAAATTGGCTTTTAACACCATGCCACAGGCAAACCGTGTAAAATTACTACCAAGAGAAAAGGCAGGCCATGTTCTGTACCTAAATTGCAAGTAAGAAACTGCTCGGTAAAGCTAGTTGATGTATTTTATGAAACAAATAAGAAACTCGAAGACTTGGAGAAACGATTGATCAGTACTCTTACCCAGCTGACTTCAGCTGCTGCAGTGATCACCAAGCTGGCTCCACCCTCCCATCTCACCGAGCCTTCGTTACACCCCTCCTAATACGACGTTGCTGGAGCTTATCGATTACGTGATTCAGTGTCCTATGAATCACTTAGACGTAACCGGAACAGACATATTGCTGTAATCTCTAATATTCCAGGTCACCAACCACTGGAAAAGGTCGAAGGAACCATATTGAATGCGTGCAACATGGATCGCCATCCTAGTGATTGTGTGAGGATAAGAAAAACAGATCCAACGAAAATCCTGCCCGCTCGTGATAGAATTCCCTGACAAAAAAGTCGCCCGTCAATTCATCAGGAAAAAATACCATTGCTGTAAATACCCTGTGCAAAACTATAAGGATTTCGGGGCTAAAGCACCGCTCCAACGTGAGGTGCTTCGTCTCCAAAAAGGGAGCACCCCGCCTTCCCCCCAGGCGTGCAAATCTTTAAGTCCCTCTGCTATCCTCCTACAACATCGAACGCATGTTCACGATCACAAACCTCAAATCTCCCTCTTAAACTTGAAGTTGACTTAGATAAGTCAATCTCCTTCCCGCCATCCAAACTCCATGTAAAAAATTGCACTTTGAACCGTCCACTTCAGCGTGCATATCCCCACTGCATTTCGCTACAATCCCATCTTCAAAATCCCAGAGGAAGTCTGCAAATGAGGTGGTCGGTATGGTAAGAGCATCCAGCCTGCTTGCTCTACCCGCCAGCCCTAAAGCTGATCCTATTATTCCTCTCGCCCGTAGATCCCAACCCACCCAATGCACTCCAAAATTGTCGCCGAAAGGGACGATACCGGTGGTATTTACGCCCAGGAGGCCAAAACACACCCAGTATTACACAACTAAAAAAGCTGACCCAAAGTGCAGCTTCTCTTTAGTAAATAAACTAACAACCCTTAGAACTTCATACCTTTCGAGATATCAAAGGCAGACTAAATCCTTCAAGTCCTCTGGTTTCCACCTTTGACACCAGTTTCCCCTACATGGACAACTATTTGGCTAAACTCTTATACCCCCTCCACCTTATACGGACACCGTCAGGTACCAATCCATCCCGCTCTACCTAGACCCACACCAAACTCAAGAGATGCTACCCAACATACAACGGAACAAAGTGTATCTCAAACTCGAAAAACGTGTGAACTATAGATCAAGTTTACTGGCTCCCCCTGATTACCGGTATCTCCCATATACCCTAAAAAGTCCCCCATTTCACAACTGTGAGCCGTTTCTGTCAAACCCTTTTTTCTCTTTAGACTTCTCCCCTCCTTCCCCACCTTCCATGCAAATGGCCCACCCTGCTCTCCCTATGTAAATAAATGTGGGTTGGTAAATATGACCATATCGGAAGTGTCCCGTGTGACTGAATGCAATGCGCACGGATTACATTACTCCGGTCCACGAGTGAACCACCCACCAGAAGTCATGCTAAACCCGCCCGACAGATCATCTACCGTTCGCTTCCAGTCACGCTGCCCTTGGCCGACGATTCCCCATTGAAATCATGCAACACTCCTCTAGTTAAAGGAGGCCCCAAATGAAACAAAATTGGTTGAACCTAAGAATGTTGATTATCCCCAACACGGTCAACAAACAGGAAACCGAGCTTTATTCACAATGACACCAATCAGCGGAAAGGGCTCTTTAGGAAAAGTTCCGCTCCTTTTGGTAAATGCACGCTCTGTGTTAAAGAAAATTAAATATACCCGTCTTCTGACACTCTCGTCAAACTTTGATTTCATGCTTATCACCGAGATGTGGCTCAATACCCTCACCCCTGACAGCCCCATAATAATTCCCGGCTATAAAGCCTTTAGGAAAAGCCTTGAAGCCCAGCTTGGAGGTGACTGCTTGTCTACATTAGCGAGTCTATAACAGCTAATTTGTGCTAGGAGACCATATTAAATACAATCCAAGGTTGCGTTCGGGTTGGAGTTGAGATGGGCAATGAAACCCTTCTTGTTGGGTGCGTCTACTTCCCCTAAGTTCTTTCCAAAACGACTTTTTGATGATAACACAACAAATGAATACTGCTTTCGACCTGCCAGGTCCCAAGCTTCTCGCTGGAGATTTCAATGCACCTGATATATGCTGGTCCACGCTTTCCGCCCCAAATTACTTGCTTCCTTTCCTTGAAAGCACCCATCATGGCGGCTGGACCCAACACGTAACTAATCCAACAAGAAACCTCAATGTTCTTGACTTGATATTTACGATAGGCTTAATAGATGCTCAAAATTCTACTGAATCTAGTTTACCTGGGTGTGGTCATATGCCTGTTAGCTGCTCATCTACATTGCCCTCCTGAATAGGTACGCCTTACCTAACTTAAGGTCGTATTTCAGAGCTGACTGGAATCGCCTACCTACTCTAGTTTGCAATTCAAACTGGGACGCATTTTTTCTATCAACACAAGTACAACCTACCGCTGATCAGTTCCACCCCAACCTGCACAAGTGCCTTGAATCCATTACTCCGCCCCACACGTTAAGCATGCCGCCCAAAAGAACTTATCGTGACAGAATAACCTGTAAGCTCGTTAAACTCCAGCTGGCCTTTTCTAAGACCAAAGGTTTTTCGTTGTTTCTGCAAATAAGTCGATTAACCAAAACTCTAGAAACAGTGCTAGACCATAGAAGCAAAGAGCAGGAGTAGCAAGCTTTAAATCAGCCGAACCCAGACGCAACACTGGCAGAATTGCTTAAACGCAAAACTACTTATGGGTTCTCACTTTCTCAAGTCCCATATATTAGTCAAAACGACATTTATCTAAGCAACCCACAGGAGGCTGCAGATTCTGTTGGTGAATTCTTTGCATCTGCTGTGATTAACGATACTAATCCCCCTACCCCATGCCAACCTCGTTGTACTCAACAGTTGTATTTCTTCCGAAGGACGTAGCCCAGATGTTGGAAAGAACCAAAATTGGCTACCACTCTGGACCTGCTTCATTACCTTAGGCTTTTCTCGCATTAGGTGGGAGCGGTGTCCCTATTTTGTTGGCAAACATCTTCAACCTGTCCATTCAGTGCCGCACCTTCCCGTCACAGTGGAAAACCTGTATGATTATGCCCGTTCGCAAAAAGGGTACACGCTATGACCCTGCAAACTGCCGCCCAGTAAGCCGCGCCCCTGTAGTTTGCAGATTCACGGAACGCCTTATCAAGACTAGTCTTATAGCCTAGCTTCTGGAACATAAACTTAATCGTGGACAGCAGGGCTTCTTTCGTCAGAAAACCTGCGCTACTTAATAATAATAATGATATTCGTATATTTCTCGGAAAGTTCGAAAGGCATGCTTGGTTGCATGATCAAATGTTACAGAGGTATTGCAAGTTACCTTGAACAAGCAGATGAACATTTGGGTACGAAATGAGAAGAAATAGCAAAACTGGCATATCAAGAAGAGCAAAGTGTTTATACGCACCAACGACGCGTATCGCAGATGCGGAGTTCAACTGGACCTTGGTGGCGGGCGTGGGGGTGTCTGCAGTATTCGGATTTAATGGGTCTATAAAATGGACATCATTGTTGAAAATGTCATAAAGAAAATCTCCGAAGACCTTTAGTGCAAGGCAAAAACTTGTCAAAACAGACCAAAACAGCTGGTGGCAACAGTATTATTGGCCTATAGATACCATTGATCCTGGAGCCAAGAAAATGGTCAAAAGCCTTTTGAAAATGCGGAAGGACGAAGAACACTGGCTAATTATTGTTCAAAGACATGACCAATGGAAATGTCGTCGGCATTGAGGAGTGAGGATTGACATGATATGCTTGAATGATATATATTTAACGCTGGTAAGCCAGCGTGGAACAAAAACGGGTTTATTCGCTCCTTTGTTTGCGTTTGCGGGATTAGCTGATAGGGATTACCGTCATGCTGATAGCCGTGATTGCTGAGGCGATGATTGGGGTGATTTTCGCAGTAGACGCTGGTAGCGGCATCTGGAACAGGGATCTAAATGTGAGTGCATTCGTGGCAATTGGATGTCAACGTGGTGGGAATGTTAAACACGGGCGGGCTAATTCAGCAGTAAATCTGTGCAATCGGGATGACTTGTCCGCTCAAAGAGTCGCAGGATTTGTGGATCACGTTATGTGGCCTCGATACTTTGGCAGACTTGCAACGTTGGTGATTCATGAGGGTTAGAAGCAACGTCCACTTAATCGCGGCCGTGGAGCAGGCCGTATTTGCCCGCTCTGGAAGAGTTGATCTAAGCCTTGGGTCAGCTTGTTTTCGCGGTGTGTTGAGACGTGCGAAGATGGGGCCAGAAACTGGATGGTAGACCCTTGACGAGACACGAGTGCAAACCCACACAACTGGAAAGGGAAAAAGGAGAGGTGGCATTCTAGAGGTATTCCAGCTGAAGGTCATGGTGCGTGCAAACCAAAGAACGAGACATGATGAATGTTTAGTAGAAAGAGGTATCAGATTATGCCGAATTTCTTGCTTGGAACGTTCTAATTGTCAAATTCATGCACAAGCGAGGGTTTGGATTGGGACATTAGATATCACTTTGGGAGTAAACGAGAATGTGGTGTGAGTATTTGCTTCTTTATATACCTCGNAGATGTGTATAAGAGACAGGGATCTAAGTGAGGGTGCTTTCGTGGCCATTGGATGTCAACGTGGTAGGAATGTTGGACACGGTTGGGCACTGCCAGCAGTAAATCCGTGCAATCGGAAGGACTTGTCTGCTCCAAGACTCACAGGCTTTGTGGCTCACGTTTTGTGGCCTCGATACTTTGGCAGACTTGCAACCTTGGTGATTCACGAGGGTTGGAAGCAATGTCCACTTCACCGCGGCCGTGGAGCAGATCGTATTTATCCGTCCCGGGATAGGTGATCTAAGCCTTGGGTCAGCTTGTTTTCACGGTGTGTTGAGACGTGCGAGGATGGGGCCAGAAACTGAATGGTAGACTCTGGGCAAGATACGAATGCAACCGCACATAACTGAAACGGAAAATGGGGGAGATAGCAGTCTGGAGGTATTCCAGCTGAGGGTTATGGTGCATGCAAATCGAAGAACGAGACGTGATGAATGTTATGCAGAATGAGGTATCAGTTTATGCCGAATTTCTTGCTTAGAATGGTCTAATTGTTAAACGCATGCAGAAGAAAGGGTTTAGATTGGGACATTAAATATTAGTTTGAGAGTAAGTGAGAATGTGATGTGTCTTCTTATATACCTGGCTACATGCGCACCAAACGAGATGGAAAGTCAGGTAAGAAATTGAACTGGCTTCTTTCATTGACAAAGTTTTCTTCCTATACCTACAATGATTTTTACTTGCGGAAACTACTGGGAATAAAATATGGTCAGGCCTTGTTGAGTGGGTTGATATATGACTTCGAGCGTTATATTCAGTCAACACCCTAGGGCCGATTCATAGGCTGTTTCTATTGGAGTGTAAGGATCATGCATGTTTAGCAAGTTTTGTATGGTTATTGCCTTCCTAATTTAGTTTTTAAAGGAGACGGAGGCAGGAGAGGTCATCCTTATATGTAGGGGTAGTTTATTCCACAGGGAGGAATGTTTGATGATGAAGTTTTTCCCAAGCGCTGTCCTCGACATGGGAACTAAAACCAAGAACTCAGCTCAACGCAAGCCATAAGAAAAGTTATTTCTTACCTGGAGTGCAGAGATGCACATATTTTCACGAATAATCCCACGAAAAAGAAGATGTTGATGTGAACTTGACACAGCCATAAGGGATCGAGGTGTGTTTTTATGCAACGTTCCATTTAGTCTAGCGAGGAAGAGTAGCCCAGAAGTCGTTTTGTGAATGTTCGTTGAACATTCTCAATCTCCAGTCTGTCACTCTGCCGCATCTTAGAACACACGATGGAACAGTAGTCCAGGATAGGTCTTACGTTCGTTTTATGTATTAACAACTTGCCTTCCTGGTCTCTAAAATTTCTGCGCACCAACCCAATTATTGTGCCAGCTTTTGCAACTTGTTTCAGGGTGTGTTCTGAGAAGTTGAATGTGCTGGAGTAAGGCAAACCCAGGTCTCTCACAGTGGGAGAGGAAGGAATGACTTCTTGGTTAACCTCAAAGATTCCTGTAGGAAGCTGGCATTTTTATGCGAGTAGGCTGCTTTTGTGGGCCGAGAATTTCATTTTGCACCATGAATCAAGCGATAGTAGATCATTTTCACATTATATATTATGTTGCTGGTGTCACGAGGGGGAAAAGTGTATACGATTTCTATATCCTCTGCAAACAGAAAAGGAATACCATGCCTTAGGATGTGAAAAATATCGTTGATATACAGCAGAGACAATGTTGCATTCTGGAGGCCAAATAGGAGGAGAACCAAGCCAAAAGGGGGGGTTATACCGTAGCTGTTGACTTTCATGTGAAGCTTGCGATTGGATAGGGGATCAAAAGACTTTGCCATATTTAAGAAAACCACAAGCACCGACTTTCCGTCGTTGGAAGCCTTCGTCACCGTGTCCGAGAATCAGTCATGCACGTAGAACATGATTTACTTCGAAGGAAACCATGTTGGCCGGCGTTAATGAGGTCACGATCTAATAAGTAATTTGTTAAATTTTGTTATTCTTTCCATAATGCGAGAGAAAATTGGGGTGTGATTGATGGGTCTGTAATTAGATGGCTCTTGCATTGAACTGTTTTTGTGAATCGGGACGATGACCGAAGTTTTCCATTGGTGGGGAAAAGTGCCACAATTTAAGGACAAATTAAATAGATTGGACAAAAGTATATGAATGTTTGTAACCCAAACTTGAAGAGGGCTGGGGGAAGGTCGTCCGGTTGAACGCGGAAAGACGGTTTCACCTTTGACAGTAATGGTTTGACGTCACTTGGGTGAAAAGAGAATCTTGGAGGGGAAGCAGCGGAGACTGGCTGAATGTCCGGCATAATGGTTTTGTCATCAGCTGTCATAGAGGCGGCGAAATAATCAGTGAACACCTCTGAAATCATTAGAGGGTCATTTGCGCATGCGCTCCTGAATATGACTGATGTTATGTGCGTACTAGGCAGGGAGTTGTCAGTTATCAGTAGTTTTGCCAGTGCTGCAGCCTTGTTGGCAGAGTGCAACGCTTGAAGTTCCTTCTTTTGAGGAGAATCAAAAAGTGTCTTGATCTCCCTAAAGAGATGGTTTATTTGCAATATCAGAGTAAACTCTTTTGTTCTTTTGAATGTTTTCTGGATTAAAGAAAATATTTTTTTGGACGCTCCAGGGTGCCCAACCTTGTTGGGATCGTGCCACACTGGGATGAAGTGATTAGATCAGGGCACACACTTAGAGTTGCGTAAAATTGGTTAGTGGCCAGTTGGGGTCCAACGATAGAAAGAAACTCTCCCAAATTTGGCTACGAATTATGGAGAGAAGATGGCGCCATTAGGCTCTTTGTTATGGTTTATTGGAAGCTGATGAGGAGATAACGGGCATCGAAACTGAGAACTTGCAAATAATTTGGGACGGGTCATATCCGAGTAAATTTTGTCTCTGGATGTAAGCACCTGTGTTATGCCAGTTGTGAAAATAAGATCTAGAATACTGTCGGCTCTTGTGAGTAATGAAACATGCTGTGTTCACCGACTCAGTCGTACGCGGGAAACAAACGCAGAAAGGTACTTTGGGGAGGAGAAAGATGACCAACTAATCCCTGGGGCGTTAAAGTCGCCCGCTAATAGCTTAGGGCCTGGAAGGTTGGCGGCCGCGTTGAGCGCGTCAATCAGTGGCAAAAATTCTGACTGATGCATACTAGGGGACGGTAGATGCAACTGATCAGTAAGTCCTGATGCCCGATAGCCACAGTCAGCCAGATAGAATCTTTCAGGTTATTAAAGGTAGGATGATTGTACCATGAGGCTGAGAGGGTGTCTCTTGTGTATATGAGACAGCCTCCCCCGAGTTTATTTATCCTGTCTTTCCTAAAAGCATTGTAACCAATTAAAGCAATGTCTCTGTCGGGGGTACTGTCGGTCAGCCATGTCTCAGTGATAAGAATGAAATCATACTACGTGTATACACCAACAGGCGCAGCATGTGCACCTTATATAGTATCGAGCGAGCACTTAATATTAACGATGAAAATGGCTCAGTAGTATTGGCATGTGAATGTGGATAACTAGAGTAAATGTCATCATGGACGTATGATTTTATTTGGGGTGAAAAGTCATTGCGAGACAAGCAAGGAAGAACGGATGTTAGTGGTAAGGCCTTTGGGTGCTCACGTCCCGTCACGGCTGATTCATAAGCCACGGTAGGTTCCAACCTGTTCATTGGTATAAGCAGTGAGCAACGTGCATTTGTTGGGCAATGAAGGGACTGTGCAAAGGTGGTGGAGGGTATGGTATGGTTGAGGGAAAAACGGGTAAAATAAAGGGTATCCTAACGGCATTTGGAGCTAATCAATAGGTGGCAGGATGTCGGAAGGCCTGACTTTTGGCTGATTGGAAGCCTCAAGATTTGGTCTGGGAAGGTGAGACAGTCGGTGTTGGCAGGTTGGCTTAAGCATTGTTTTTATAGGCTGTAGATGGTCAGTTAAGGGTAACTCGGAAAAGTGTGGTCTTGTCCAGAGTTACGTGTGGTTCATACGTACGTTTGGGGGAGCAGGTGACGGGCCAGCACTACGGAAATCAGTTTCAGTTCTGGGACGGTAACCGAGGTTGAAGTTAGGATTATTAAATAATGCTGCGGGGTTTGTTAGCGGCGCTGATATGAGGAGACAGAGGTCTAACGGAGTTAGCCACACCTCCTGAGGGGGCTGAGCTATGTGACCATGGTAGATCTAATGGCACGGTGATACTATTTATGGGCTTGGAGGGGATCTTAGGAGATGGAAGAGATTTATGTGTTTTACGCGGACCTCTTCTATTGAGGAGGGTCGCAGCATCGCTGGTTAGAGAAAAGTCGCTTTCCTTGGTGTCAAGCACATCATTAGTCACTTGAGGGCCTGCAGCCTGTGGAGACATGTTGGAGTATGGAGTGAACTACAGGTACTGGCCTTGGCAACAGTACTCTAGAGCGGGCGCCGGGTGGTAGGGTGTTTGAGTTTAACTGAACAATGTGACGTTGTTTTGCTGTTGCTTAGGTGTGAGCGTTTAGACGGGGGCTGAAATGTGGGGAGCAAGCTCGATGTGTCTGGGTATACCAAGGTAGAGCGTGAACCCGTAGACGATATTGGCTCTAATGAATTTCTGTTAGGCCGGCGAACGGGTGAATGTTTCGGGGGGACACTGCCCGTTTTAGGCGACTCCGCTGTAACGGGCCGTGCAATGTTTGGTGGTAGCATCTTGGAAATCACACGCGTTTGACTGGATTCTTGCGAAGTGCTGGCGAAAATTTCCCATCCGGAGAGGTGTTTTGTCTATGGTTATTTTTATGTTTTTAAACGGTGTAGTTGAAGCAATAACGCTTTGCTTTTTCATGAAGAGCTTCGCTAGAATCCTTGTCTGGAACTGCACCATGAGGTAACGACTATGACGCTGTGTCCGCTTCCGCAGCCTCGTCATTATACATGGTATGTGCGCCATGCCGCTAGCTGCCATGAGTTGATTTCTAAGGCAATTAAAAGGAACATGATCAGGGATGTTGAAGACAATAACGTTACCTGACCCGTCCACTCTACCCGATGTTTTGGAAGCCAGCACATCCAGGAAGTTCCCAGCGGCCACCAGGTCATGCTTGTCCAGCCGTGTTTCAGAGTCGATGAGGTGGGAAAGGGTGCAAGCTTTTAGATAGCGCGCTCCAAATTGTTAACATGATCCATTTAATTGGATAATCTTTCGAAGATTTGTGCCCTGTCACGGGCTTCATCCGCTAGGTCATTAAGTACTACAGAGCATTGGCTCATTGTTCCCAAACGAAGGCCAACTTTGCAGCGTCTTGTAGAGCTAGTTGCGCGAAAACTGTCATTGGCGCGTCCGGCTCGCTGCTGAACACCACGAGCCATCCTGCTCTTACTTGGAAATTCAGTTTGTGAAGAAAATCCAGGTGATGTTGGGAAAGGTGACCGTTTATAGTTACAACTACAGTGATGACAGGATATTGTGTAATCGGATTGGCACAGTTCTTGTGAGGTAAATGCTAAGGATTACTGTAGAACGACGTAACTTCTGAATACTTCACAAGACTAAGTAGGCATCAACGGTGGGGAGCAGCTTATGAGTCTACAAAATGGGCCGGGAGGTAAATTAACAAGACAATAATACACCATGGCAGATGACAGCCGTTAAATGTCTGGCTAAATTAAACAATATACTATAATGTGACTTAAACCAAAACACCCTGAGTCACACTGTACGTCTGAACAGCAGGTTGATGTTCAGGGGTGTGGAAACTTGGGGTTAGAGAAATGAGTAGACCGGCCGAAAGTTGTATCTACTCTTGAAGCAACTAAGCAGGCCGATTAAATTTATGCTATATTGAATAAAAGTGCCTATGCTAAGGGCAGGTAAGAGCTAGAAATGTGGCTGTGAAAGCTTAGACAAAAATCATCAAACTAAATAAACAGTGATCAAATGGTAAATTTCAATGGTCACAAAGATCAAGCTAATTTTTATGCCCAAGGAAATGATTCTTACTTGGCGAATAATGCCAGAATAACAAAACAGTAGCTATAAAATCTCCATGATGACAACTCACGACGTGGGACGGTTGTCTCTAGACTCCCATTTGGTCCCCACATAATAACCACGTCAGGAAACGGTAGGGTCGAGCCATTTTTCTCCTCTTTGGTGAACGTCATGCTGGGCGCTATCGTGTTTAGATAAGGATGAAATTAGTCCATTTCTGTTTCTACGCAACATAACAAAAATATGATTGACATAGCGGACCCTTAAGCTTGGGCGGTTTGGTTCGAGCGTCTTTGTATGGAAATGTTTCATGGTTGCGTCAGCTAACGAGCGTGATGGTGGAGATCCCACGCGCGTTCCTCTTATTTGTTTGTATACCGTCCCACTAAACTGTAGATATCGCTGTTCGATTTGATAAGGTGGAGTTTTTCTCCATCGTCCGGCGGATGCCGTCCTGTGCCATTTGCCTTGAAATATTTGTGAACAGAGATGTGACATCGAATGAGACCATGTCTTCTTCCGCTTCTAACTTGAGGTCTTTGAATTGCTTGAAAAATGTGGTAGAAATCAATGTGTTGTTTTGCTTCTGCATTGGGCAAGGATGTAGGAAACGGAGTAGGTACTTAGCTGGCTGATACTCTGGTGCTGTTGTTGATGCTACAATGGATTTATCGCCCCCGGGTTGTGGAATTTAAAAAATCCATATAAACTGAGGACGGGTCCCCTTTGGTTGTACTGCTAATCGCTGATTTTCTTGCCTTTTTCAAGGAGTTTAGTTTTTGTTGATTTTCGCTCATAGTCCTTTAACTGGATTTACCTTCACTGTTTAGTAGATTTTGTTATCATCCAGTAATGCTCTTGAGGTTTGGGGATTTCGGCCATATCTAGGCTCCCTCCATGTCTTGCGCCAACAGTGCGCACATTTAGTGCACCTAAAAATGAAATGACTTGTTGTCCGCCGCTTGCAAACAGTCACATGGAACTATGTTTGGTCCCGAAAAATTAATTTCCCGTTTTTAGCTTTTCACTAGCGTGCTTGCACTTTCCCCATTGATTTGCAGCGTTTCATTTCACCTTCCAGTGCGCTTCTCCAATAATTCAAGGTTGTTCTCATTCCCTTGTCCCTTTCGACTTCTACTATCATTTGATTTTGCCTTATGCATGCCTCTCGCCAATATAGAAATGCACATTATTGTTATTATCGTCGATATGAGTTGCTTTGTTGGATGCTCGCAGATCCAACTCCGAACCTTGTTCTTGCAGGAGATCTGGATGAAGTGGACATACTAGGTTACTTGGGTAGCTTCAACGCGCCACTTGGTCGTGTGTCGAATAGTGTCTGTGCACATACAAAAGCACGAATGGCTTTCGCCAACTGGAGGCGTCTGTATGACATTCAGTTATCGACCAGAGGCCGAGTATGGGCACCACCAGTCAGGTCCTTATTGATCTACCGGACCGAAACATGGCCGCTGAGAACAGATATGCAAGGCCTTTTGGAGTTTGAAATCAGTTGTCTTTGTGGCCTTGGTAGGTCTAGAGGTTAAACTTAAGGTTCAATTTTAATGTAGATAGAATGTTTGAGACATATTTACATCTTGCCCACAAAACGACTGACTCGTTGTACTGTCAAACAGATAATGGCTGGAGGATAGTTCGATGTGGCCAGTCCACGACATGAAGAAAATGTATGCGGGCTTTAACCAGTGGACTGGCTCGTGTACTTGCTATTGGACTGTCGGATTGGGGTCCACGAGATCCCCCGCAGGCAATGTTTGCAGACAGTGAACGATATGGCTCAGTGCCGCGGCCAGTTGCGTGCTGGCATCCGAATACTCTTTTTTCTGCAGTTAATCTTTAACCATTCCTCGTTCCTTTTCCTCTTTCAGCAGATGGTGCTATAAGGCAACACCGAAAATCAGAAGGTGAACGGCTGTACAAACTGAACTATACTCAACAAATTCGATAGGCAGACAAGTTGACCCAATGTTGTTGAAACGACTTATAGACAAGGACAAACTTCAGCAGTAAGCTAAGGTCTTCTTTGAGAGTTCATCATTGGAAGGAAAGCATGATAGAGCCAATGCGTCGTTATCCTGAGTACTCCACTGCAATACTGATCACTGTATGGGTAATAATCTGCGGCCGTGGAAACGCCAGTGGGGAATAACCGCCATTTTATGAAATATCGATGGCGAACGAGTAAAGGAAGTCAAGGAAAGTTAAGGAAAGCCGTTTCTGATTGGAACCCCGACTGTGCACGAAATATGGCTGCTAACAAACATTAAATACCACCTAATTTGATGGTTTCTAACAATATGCTGACCGCCGCGAGTGAATGATGAATCATATAAATAGACTTATCAAAAACTCACCATCAGGTCGAAATTCGAATTCGAGAAATTCATGCCCAAACTTTCTCCGATGACTAAAGTAACAGCGTAGATAAAAAGCGTCAGGCATAAATCAAGGTTACGGTAGGGCCACTTTTCCAGTAACCTGTTCTTGAGGTCAGATAAGCTGCCGCGACTTTAAACTTCGAAGCAAAAGTTCGCGCAGCTCTTTATTCCAATTCACACGGTCTTCACTTACTGAAACAAAGAAGCGAAGGCACTCATTTCGGTGACGACAACTTTGAGTCAATGGTGGAAATAGGCAATTAGCAGTTTTCACATAACACCGGCAGCAGAGTAGTAAGAGCTTGCTGCCGCCGGGCGTGCTACATAATATACATATATATCTTGCGATAGCAAACTAGAGAATGGTGTTCTCCCCCGCGCCTAAGTTTCAACGGAATGGCATGGCTTTGTTCGCTGAGCTGGGAAAATTGATTGCCAGCCTTTTCATCACCATCTGCGGTGACATCACCGGTGCTATTCATCTTGTGGCGAGGGCCTGGTCGCCACCGTCCGCCTAAAAATCTTCGTCTATCAAATGGATGCAAAGAATACGAAAACCAGTACACATAGCAAAGTGAAGGGTAACTCGGGACACGGATCCACGAGCACGAGAAGGCAGCAAAATTTACAACACAGTCTCCCTATTTTCAGTCGACAAAGACCGGGGAGGTCACAAGGCCCGCTTCGAAAATCTGTGGATCGTCGCTCAGGGTGAGACAAAGCATTCGATGAAACTTCTCGAAGCTCCGTACCCCTCAATAGCATCAATAAATAGATGTGTCAACCTAGAACCACACACACTTATCGATCTCATCAGAGTCAATTAGCACAAGCCGGTGGAAACAGACGCCAATTCAGCCTAAAGAAAATGTCAAAAGAAGACAAAGATGAACAAAGCAACCGGCCAGCATCGTTAACCTGCCACCTGACCCAGAGCAACCAAGCAACACCAACTAAGTCCAGGTGACCCATGTAAGCGGGAGATGGTAACCAGGCGGTCTTCACAGGATAAGAGCACCGATTATACAACGTCAGCAGATAGTGAAACGCTCGTAATCACGCTTCTCATCTCAGCGAAAAATCAATAACAAGAATATATTACCATTTTCCAGTCAGTTTCTCTATTGTCGCCAACCTCATCCAGGCAGAACCTAAGGCCTGACTGGACCTCAAAAATTTGCAATTTTTTCACACCTTTTCTCATGTTTTGGGTCGCCAACCGGGAGGGGCAGGATTAATTTCCTTCTCGCACAAATCTACAAACTTGTTCCCAAGTACCAAACTTTCGCCACATAAGTTCTGCATCAGCACTTTACGTACTTGCCACGATGATACAAACAGTCATACCGAATTTTGACCATTTGGTTGAAATCATCAAAGCGGGCGCAAACTATCGTCAGTTTTAACCAGCTACTGTCGAGGAATAAGGAGACGGTACGATGCGCAACATCCATTGTCTGATAACGGCCCAAACCTATTCGAACTAGAATCACAGCAGCTTAACATAGATTATCAAACGGCACAAAATATCGGCCAGATCACTGTAAGATGTTGAAAACAACCATATTTGTAAACCAACGAAAACGCTTTGTGTTCTACCACGCCGATGAACTGCTTCCTTGGAAAATGGTCAGCTAGTCCTTTGGGCAAGGTAGGGCCAACCATGAGCTGTTATTTATGCCGTTAATCAGAGCGTCCTGTTTCCAAGTGCCCCATCTAATACGTTGTTTCTAAGGCTTGCGGAAAAACAGATCATCTCAAGCGAGTATGCAAGTCGAAACCAACCCCCTTGTCTGTTAGGTCTGCCACCTGCTCGTTACTGACACAAAACAGCAACGCGAGGTAGTAATGCCTTTTATAGCTCAAGCATCCGACCACGCTTGGAAATCATGGATGGGGTCAGACGATATAGTCCCCTATTGCATCCGTTGGTTGAACCAAGCTGGCAGCTGAGTAAATACGTGAGGCAGGAAAACTTAAACCAAGAAAATAGGATTTCACATAGCCACATATAGCTGCTATGATGTCAGCACGTTGCTAGGACCTAAGGCTTTCATTCAGAATCCTAATCGTTCTTTTTCTTAGCGACTGGACTCCCTAGGGCCAAGCGTCCATCATTCCCCAAGAATTACACGTTTACAGAGAATTTCATGCTTCATCCGTAGTCCGGCAGAATAATCAGGATCACTCTGCTCACTGTATCGAGCGACGTGGGTAGTGATAAAAATGCAACTTCCCAGAGCTTTCTCTTTTACTCATTGTCTCTTCTGTCATCAACCTAAATTCTTTCCCCTTCTCCCTGCCCATAATGTCCCCACCGTTCACACGCCCGATACTCACAACGTTCCATTTTTGAATAATGTGGTAAGTGGTTCTCAGTCTGCTAGCCGACCTATTCTCAAGCCTCGCGAGTCTCTGAACCTGGATTCGTATGATTTACGCGCCCTCATGCGGGGTGGCCATCAGGCGCGTTTTTCCCTGACACTTTTGATTGATGTCTGCTGCATCAGTGAAACACGAACTCACGGTTTGCGTAGTTTATTTCAACTAACTGCGTCGAATTCCTTGCACAATTGAGGAGTCGAAGCAGCCCAGTCTGCGCCGTTTTAGACTGGATCCCAATTAACAGTCCTCTGTTGGACGGTTCTTTGCACGTCCGTAGCAGTCGACTGGAGCATCGCTGTTCGTTCATTGCACTCGATTCCAGCACCCCTGAAGCGCAGAATAGGATTAGGAAGACTTATCTCGGATAATCCAAAATATATTCCGTCGTGGATGTTGTCGTTAGTTCTAAGGATTCCAACCCATATCCCGACTGACTTTTGCTTGCACGCAATCGCACCAACAATGACGATCGTAGCAACCAAGTGTGTTCTGAAGGACTGTCTCTGACGAGCACCATCTTCTACCCTAAGGGCAACATCGACTCTCCTGTTGCTCTTCTTAGCCTTCACATTCTTAAACTCATTGATCACAATACCGTGCGCCGCCAGTGGCATGGACCACTCGAACATTGTCAATCATTCCGGTCTACGCCCGTGGACACAGGTCATGCATCACTCCGTGACGGCAATTGTTTGTCCCTAGCTTATGGCTACCTACACGAAAATCACGCATCCTTCACAAAGGATTCTAAACCATATTAGCCGATTTCCGTCCCGTTCGAGTCTTTTGACTAGGTTGAAGTCAACGCGCATTAGCTCTGGTCCCAGGCGAAACTAAGAGCAAATCTAACAAATGGTAAACTCAAAGGCACGCGTGATCCAGTAGGAAAGCAATAGGACGCATAAATCCTTAAAACGCCAACTGACCAAGAGCCTAGAAACAACCGGAAATAGCAGCAGGGAGTTAGCTAGTGTAAATGGAGAAGGCTGCAGCTGTCGTACGTAGATATGACTTTAACCTACCATTTAGAAATGCCGGAAGCCGAGCTCAAGAAAGGTGAGTAAAAATTCTGACGGTACACACCAGGAGTTTGTCTTATTGCGGGATTGTCAGCGGACGCTTTGGACAGGTCAACCCTGTGGACCATATCAGTGGGGCCAAGGCCAGAATAGGCCTTCCAGTTGCGCCTTCAAGTAAAACAACCCGCAAGGATGTTAATCCTCTACCCGCAATGGTCATCGGGGAGACAGGTAGACTGAAAATAAATAACCCAGCTGAAAGAAATGGAATGTCTCCATTCCACTTTGAAAACGGTGGCAAAAGTGTTAGCACCAAAGCTGACAAGGCTGTTGTGATCAATAGGGGCAAGGGGACAGATTCCTGAAGAATGGTTTAAACTGCAGATTCTACCTGCTTAAAATGAAAATGACTGATACTCATGTGAAGCCCACACAGAAAACAGTATAAAAAGTGACGACGATGATGCCAATTTTGAGGAGGAAAAATTAGTGGGGAACCCCCCATCCAATGTTAGACAATAAACTTCGTTGTGACATTTTACAACAAAACTACCCCGGAGCATCAGTCCCCATCTGCCACATAATATTCACAGGTGCAGGCGTGAGAAGCAAGCCGGATTCCGGCCGGGCAGAGGGTTGCGCTGGCCACATATACACCTGACAATAGATTTTAGAACTTGGATGTGTTCCAAAAACTGGAATATAGAGGTTTCCGCCGGCGCAAATTTATATACACTCGCCCGCGCCGTCCAATCCTCAACTCTGGTTTACTTCAGTTGAATTGTACCTCAACAATGGCAGGATAATTAGAGACGTCAGCCATTTCAGATGTTTCCCTAACCGTCTTCCTCCAGATGTAACTCTTCAGGTTATGGACGTCAAGGTATCTTCACGCAGTTTGGACACGTTCAATGAGGCGGTTATAACTCGGACTGCCCCTACTGAAGATCAGTGCATCTGACATTTTGTTCAAGGAGCCGAACCCGGGAGCTAGAATCCTTCAGAGATACCGCAGGAAAAGCGGAGTGTCAGTGGCACGCCTTTCGGCAATGATCCAACCCCTTGCTTAGCACTGCCCGCAATAAATCCCTAGAGAGGAACGCCGAAAACCCCGATAACTTCATATCGTACTATAGCTCATGTTCTTCAGCATTAAACACTTTCTCGGCCCCCAAGAGCCACATCCTCTCTTTCACAGGACAAACTGACAACTATTTTGACGAGGATCGGTCCATCTTTACAGCGGCCAACAGTCGACAAGGATCGGCAAAGCGATCAGTCCTGCCTGCGTCCAGGCAGGCGCAGTAGCCTCTCTCCAAAGCTACCCTTCGCGCCATGGGTGAAAAGTAACTGAAAGTACTATAATCATTTTGAGAGTTTAGCAAAACACGTGACCCGGGGTGCACATTCCCACCTACGAAACCGAGAAACTAGGTGCCCGGTCTATGGTGGTGGCACATGACACCAGAATATCTACAAATTGTCTCCTTAACTTTAGGCACTTGACGATTGAGAGACCCGGAGAATTTGACCACTGCAAAGGCGGAGGCCCCGCGGCTGCAAATAGCACCGATGACCGTACGTACAGAAGTCGTGCTCTCACCCTCGGTCTAGGCCTGAATCGCACGTTTCGGTGGGTGTTCGTCGTCGTCGACGTGCCATGCCCTATTATTGCTACTAAATTCCTCCAGTATTTCGACCTGCTGGTCGATGGCCGGCGCAGGAAAGCAGTAGACTGTCAAGCGTTGCTGATCGTGACCGCCTCGTAACGTGTCGTCATCCCAAGCACGCCCCAGTACGCTGAACCGCTAGTCCAACAGCCACATAGCGACTACCAGGGGCAAATGGCGACACGGGCGTCCACTTCCCGCCGTCGCTAATAAGATAAACCACCATGTAGAAACCACAGGACTCCCGACGTTTAATCAGCTTCATAGCCTAGCTCCCGACAAATCCCACTTAGTCAAGGTAGAATTCGACCACACGTCCGAACTGGACATAATCTGACCTTCCAGTAAACCCTGGGCCTCTCTTTTTTACTTGGTCCTCAAGTCTAGTGGCGAATGGCGATCCTTCCGGGACTAAAGAGCACTTAACATGGCTATTTTAAAAAATACAGAGCTCTTTTAAAAAGAAATGCGCATCACACCAAACGGTAATGTATATGGCTGTACACCTCGCCTCTCAGGAAAGCTGCCGCCTCCATCGAGACCCAAGCAGTTTAATTAAGGCGGCTGTGCAAAACGTCTAGTTAGGCACACGGGAGTACTTTAAGACATTAAGCCGCGGGATCAACGGTTATCGTTTCCCTTCGTATTCGTGGCTTTCGACCACCACTGCATCCACCGTGTGCCGGTTCGTTTCGCATGGTAAAACGCAGTCCCATAACGTTCATTTCGGACGTTGTTGGTCGACCCAACGTCTATCAACCGCATCGAACTTGCCACTGTGGAATTTCGAGTGAACGGTGTAATTCTCTCACTTCGTGAGTCTCACCATCCTGGTCGAGCCCAGCCGCTGCAAGCGCTGCCCTTGGAGACTTCTGGTTGAGCCGTAGCCACCGCGCTACCCACCGCCTCGGAAGCACCGGATATGCAGGTTCATCATCGCGGCCGCAAGATAAAGCTACCAGTTTTTTCTAATTTTGTTAATATTTTCACTTCAGATAATTCAATACTCTTCTGCCGTAAGTGCGTATCCGTATTTAGCATGATGACGTTCGTTGCAAATATGCTTTTGCTGATGGCCATGTCACGCCGACAAGTGCGGCGCGGGGCGGTTTTTGGTTGTCCGCCACGAGGTTGAACATACACCGGTGCAAACAAGCACAATTTCCACAAGGTTTGTTTTATTTTACCCTCTCTCGGAAGAACCTCCGGGATAGAGGCGGCTCCACCGACTTCGGCGCGACAGACGTCGTTCCCGTGGTCGACCTCGTGCACGCAACGGTTGACGAAGAAAACCCGAGGTCAGATACCCATCTTCAACCCAACGTGGACGAGGGTGAGACCCGTGGATGTGGGGCCCGGTCAGATCCATCGTTTTGACCGGTGGACAACTCGGCTGCAGCGGTGTGCGGGCCCAGTTTGTCCGGGGGATCACATCTACTGCGATCGCCTCCTAATGTTGTTTTCTGTTTGGGTATCCGTCGCACTGTCAGCTCCCAACAACTAATACCCAAGGGCCCACCAAAAGAACGAAAAGTTGCCCATTGGCGATCTATTCCAAGGCCCCAAGACATCCGCTACTTTCCGGCTTGTTTTGCCTGGTCCCAATCAAAGCCCTTATCCGAAGACCTTTTAGGAGGAAGCCCCGCAATGCAGCACGTATTCGTTCCTCTTGATCGCTTGTTTAACCGGATTTTGACCGCCTAGCGAGGTCACCACTTGCGCTCTGCCCACGCAAGTTCCGCTCGCATGCTCCTGCTGAAATATACCCTCTACCGCTCTTAACCGCCCTTTCGTTGCGCCGTTCGAGTGCCCGGGTTTTCAGTAGTGTGATCGCACACAGCCGAGTAACGGTGACGCACAAGTGGTCACGACGGTTAAGAGCAAGCAAATTTAATACGAAATCCACGGTAGGACAAACGGCCTTACAGGCCGTTTACAGTGATTGTGCTTAGCACACTGAAGGGCTTAAGGATGAACACGTCATCAGATTTCGAATGGACGAGCCAGTTTGCAGCGGCAGCCAACTCGCTTATTTTGCAGTCCAGCGTCTTGTCTTTAATACTCACACACTCATGCACAAATCATGCTGGTAACTCATCTGAAATATAGTGTGCATGCTTGGCCTCCCTGCCCCAGAAGGGCCCCGTTTGCTTCGCACAGTTGCAGCAATTAGCCACACGTGATCTAACCCACTTTTCGCTGAACGGGAGACACAGGTGAGCCAATAAATACCCGTAGGGTTGCAAATGGCTTGTCGGATCTCAGCCCAGATCGATCCTTCAGCAGTACGTTGGACTGTCGCACATGAGGACATGACAGGAAGTCTGCAGAGGTGCGACCTCGGCTGTTGGCTGGGCGAAACTTCTTTACTAATAGAGTCGTAAACTTATGGAACCGACTGTCCGCAGAATTGCTACCTGCCTAGAGCCCGGTACCCTTTAAGCAAGAAGCAACTGGAATGCAGAGTCCCGAGGTTAGGTTACAAAAGTAAAGTGCCCGTAGGCTTCAATAGTTCCTCCCAAATTCTGGATTCAAATTGCGGGCACCCGCGACCAGTGTAATATCGCGCCGTTTGGGTGACAGGTTTTACAATTGTAGACGATGACCAATCAAGCGTTTTGTTACCGAATGTTTTCTCTGTTGTTATTTTTCTACGAAAACCTACACTTTGCAGGAAGGCTATAAAATGACCTATGAAAAATGGCGCTCTGAAAGCTGTCATATGGCCCCAGAAAGGATAAAACTCTCGTCCTGTGATTGCCTGTTTCCCCTATGAAACAAGGTCTCCACAAAACTGCATAAAAAGTAAAACTTGTATTATAAGGTCACCAATGAATGCGCGACTGTGATCAGTGTAGGTTTTCTTTCCACCTGCGGGTCGGGCAAGCTGTCGGAAGTCCGTGGCCCGTTTCCATGTGGTTGCACTTTCCAGAGGCATCCAGTTCGTCCCAATTCATTATGAGATTACGGGACTTGAAGGCTCAAGCTAGTGGATCGTGATCAGCTATCCACCTTGATAAGTTGCTTCCGTGCAGCAAAATGAGATTTGCTACGGAACTCAATTTAGGATGCGTTCATTCTTTGGAAACTGTATTAGGTAAAATTCTTCGACTTTCTGGTTGTTTGAAATGGGGTTTGCCGGTATAAATAGGGAACCACATCACTTGCGCTGTTGTGGTCGCCTTGACTGTTCCCGCGGAGGAGACTGCTGTCCGAATAGATGATCTGGATAAATTTTTGTTTTGCCCTTTATATTATTCACCTCTATATTATTCACCTCTTTTAGAGTTTGAGTGTAATTGTCGGGTTTTTCAACGTCAAATGCTAACATCGTTTATAAATATCGGTGTTAACTAGGAGAATTGGTTCTGAGAGTATGTCCACTCCATTTCCTCTCATTTTTTTGTTTTGGATTGTCACGTATTGCTGCGTCCATAAACGACGGAGACATATACGTGGTCGCAGGTAAGTCAGTTAACCTCAAGTAATATTTATTTGTAGGTTTCCAAATATACAGATTGTTCAGCGTTCATCATGTTGCGTGCAGTCAGTAGACGTTACAAGGTGATGGGATATTGTCCGCAACATAATCATTCCTCCACCGATCCCACGACCGCCATTACGTGCGCAGTCTTAAGTTGACCGCAGAGCAGGAGGCGCACCTGATGGCCTTAATAAAAATTTTCGGCAATGCCAGAGAGGTTGGTCGATACGCGATTTGAAAAGTTCAACCGACTTACTACGGTGCGCGTTTTAAACAGTCTTAGGAGTAAGTTTTCGATTGATGGATGATTGCAACGACGTAGTACGTGCGAAAGACTTACTGCGCGGCCAGGTTACTCCTAGGCTGCTTCAACGGAAATATTGAGGATTGCGATTTTCCTGCCGGATAGTTTACGTGGACTTTCTGGAACATGTAGCTGTTACCATGTGGCACAAATTACATGTAAGCTGGTTCCTTAAGTATGGCGTTGGCAAATTTCCAGTAGACCGGTGGAGATGAGCGTTGCACAAGCCCATCACCCTCACCCGATAAGGAGTGTAGCATAGCAGAGGAAAATTTAACTATCAGAAGATAAGATGCCCTTCTTAGCAGATGCTTGCCAGAAAATTTACGTGTCTTCATTGAACGCAAATGAAGAAGCGGCAGTGTGACGCTAGAACAACTGCGAAGTATCACTACATTGATAGATTCAAGTAACGAAGTAACTTATTTAGCCATACATTAGGATACCGACACTGTGGTTTGCGCAGAAAACCACGCAGACGTTAGTGCACTCGTCGGAAGAAGCGCTCGCAATACCAGGGCACAAAGAACCAGAAAGCCAGTTGAACTTTGTGCGGCTAAAGCTCTACCCATAAACCATACCAATTTGACATTTCAGGTAAACAAATATCTCAGTAGATTCAGGGCCGAGTTTAGGCTACTTGTGAAAGGCACAATTAAGAGTGGTCTTTTAAAACGTGATTGAGAACTTCCCGTCTTGCCAGAACTCCTGCAACCACTTCCATAAAAACGACTTTGGTGTTTTATTCTGGCCACAATTTTGTTTGATTCAACCTGGGTTTGTTCACACTGACCGAGCGGTTTTGACGCTCGCCACTTTAGGACCTTGTGATGGTCTCCGCCGAAGGTGTCTTTATCAGGTCATAGCCACATGGCTTCGTGGAACAGGTAGTTGGCAGCTTCGACGGACGTGTAAAAATTGTTATTGATGGGGCGGCAAAGGGAACGCTGACTCTCCATGTGCGTTGCATAAGCCTCTCAGAGTGGGACGACGGAACGGGCGATGCGACATTTTCCGCAAGCAGACGATAGGCGAACTAAAGTCGCCGAGAATGGGCAAAATGGTGACTCCGCATGTATATTTCCACACTTTCTCGTCTACTGCTCAAGTTCACCCACCAGCGTATGACACTGAAATAAGAAGAATCAAAATAATTCTTTCACTGACCACTTGCTTCCGAGGCCTGCGTTGACACATTTCTTCTAGGACTGCAGCGCCCCACCATTGCAATATGATGTAACCGAGAACATGTTCTGTCACTCACTATCCAAACCACTCCGTATTTGTCACTTGTCAACTGCACAATATAGGGATTTTACCTTACACCTATGGTTATGCACACAATTAGCGGCCCCCATCTCCACCTATAGATATCTTATCTCTTCTGTGATGCCCACTTCCGCGACTGGATTTACTTCGCTTACACCTGGTGACCCTTCCAACTGTCCGCGGGGGTTGGTGAAATCGATGAAAGGGAAACCGGTTCAATGGACAATATATCGCAGGCGGGTCTGCATGCGGCTGTTAAATAAGCAGTGCACTGATAACCACAACGAAGAAGGCGGGGATGTATCTGAGTCCCAATTTCATATCCTTCACTTGCTCGATTCGGCCGGATTTCCGCATGCGGTGTGAAGCATAAATGCTAAACTCTTGACAATCAAACTCATGTTTCCGAAAATAATAAATCGAAAACGATTGCCAACAAGTCGACAGAGAAAATTTGCTGATCCAATGATGAGGCGGAATTTTTGGTCTGTACGATGAAACTCTTTCAAGTGGATAAGGAACAAATTAGATAACTTGTGCAAGTTGGATTATGGATGCTGAATTTTGATAAATTTGGACGGGAGCCCGCTGCAGGAGAAGATATGAACGACCAGACTTTGTAGAGGCTGGCCTTAAAATAATTTACAGTGGGAGACAGAGACCACCTTCGTTCGTATTTGCGCTGCTAATTAGGTGTGCAGCCCTCCGATTTCATTGCATAGCCATACGGTTAATTCATTTTTCCATAAGCAGCAGTCTATCTAAGCTTGAAGGCTCTTTTGTTCGCTTTGTCAGCAGCAGAAACACTGGTCCAACAGTTCAAACAACATCCAAATGGCTTTCTCAATTTGCCTTGTTCCGCCATTTTTTTCTGGCTCTCTGACGTCCTCCTGAGTTAGCTATTCCGGCCCTGAGGCGCCTTCTGAAAGCACTTGCTCACATTTACTGATAATTGGGGGAAGTTCCCAGCTAACCTTTCACCCCTGGACGATGTCCAGGTTCAGCTAGTTATAGTCAGGAAATGGGCCATCAATTGTGTTGGTATTATCTGCAAACAAGAGCCATGCCCATTCTAGCACCAGGAAAAATAAGGACATTAGCAATGCGCTAGGTGAAGCCGGTTTCAACTACCTCAAGCCCTCCCCTATTACGTAAAAGCTGCGATTGTTGAGGTTGCTGCGGACCAAGTCGATAACAGTCAAATCCAAATTCATCGCGAGAGCTTGGTTAGGGACAATCTGTGTTTAGCCGAGCCGGAAGTTCTCTGGAGCTCAAGATAGCAAGCTTCCATTTGTTTGCTCTGAACAAGTCCTTCCGTTATTTTGACAAAAATTTGCAAAAGAATCCGATTTGTAATTTGGTGTTGTTGCGATCAGATAAACCTATGTTGAATTTGTTGACGATTTATTTCGTCCATGTTGCACCCCATCGCTGCCCTCACGAATGCAGTGAGCATGCTTACCGTTCTTTAGTTTTCGGTCTTAGCAGGCCTAACACTCTTATAGACAGGTGGCACTTCTGCCAGACCCCACTGTTCCGGAAACTTGCGTTGCTAGAGTGATAGAGTGAAGTGACTTGTTAGAGATAGCCCTAGGTTATCGCCATATAACTTATTACCTCCTGCATCTAGATTGTCCAAAATGACGACCGAAACAAATTTGTCTTAACCAACCAAGGGTGAATAAAAGTAATATTGGATGCATTAGGTTGTAATGAAACACTGAACTCAACCACACGGATGCAACCCACAGGCATCCACATAAGAAGGCCGTAAAAACTGCAAAAGAGATGCAAGCCTACGAAAAGTAACTAATAATTTCTGCATGAGGGGACCTGCGGGATTCCATTTTTTAAACCACACGTGCAAAAGCACAACCAAAACTAGTAAGGGAGGTCAAAGGTTGCACCGTGCATCAGCACACCGACCTACGGAAAGCTAGCCATTTTACTCCAGCATCATTATGCGCTGCATCTTTCTGGTGAGAAAAATCATCTGCCTCTCACTCGAGAGAGGGCCTGCTCCATCGGAGTTCCAGGTGTGTATACTAGCCTCAGTGACTTAGACGTCATTTGAGGGAAGGCGCAGTAGTTTAACTCACAACTTGTTTGATCTAGTCGTATCTGAAGCTTTATTAATGATGCCTACAATTGTTGAATGGCAAAAATCACGGTGAGGCAAGACCCAATTGGTATGAGTATAGACTCATGGAGGAACAGGTAAACAAATAAGAAAGCACCAAAGACGGGAAAACAAGAGCAGCTCAATTAACTAAGCAATGAACGTAATACGGATGTCATATCACGCTAGTCTGAAGATACTGGCAGCATCCACTTCAAATGTACCTCAAGACAACTTGTTTCATGTGGTACTGTTGCTGGAAGTGCGCCCTATCAGTAAGCCGATAAGCGCTTTCTCAGAGCCTTCCCATTACTCCTATTTTGGGGGCCGAGACCAGAGTGGATTAGGGTCTCAGGACGAATTGCAGCTAGTCATTTTACAAACTTTCACCTTTATGTGGGACCTTTCTTATCCTTCGGCGTTCGAATAAGGACAAACCTAGGCCAATCAAGCTCAGCCTGTAGACCGTATGTTTTTGGTCTCCAGTCTTAGGCGAGACCTGTCGTAGCACACTCTCAAAAAGACCTGCATAACTTAGGACGAGTGAAACCAAGCTTGAGTGAAGTATTATAATATTAGACTAATGGAAGTCTGCCGGAGAAGATTGAAGGCCTCGGCTTTTCGGAATGACGGCGGTGAACTCAGGCTGGTAAGCCAATTTGAAATCCCATGTAAGTTGCGTTCCTAGATACTTATAACTGGTTGTTGCACCTACGGTGAGGGGGATATCTTCGTCAGCTGTTGTAATGACCTCTAAGCTTCTTGAAGGCAGACTGCATTTCCATTTTGTATGGTGATGGTAATTAATTGCTCGTGAAGTGCCAAGGCATAAGCAATGCGCCAGAACGCGACATGCGATAACAACAAGAATGAAAAAGCTCTCACGTGAATGGTTGGAAGAACTTTAAGGCAGGAACTAATATGCATGCTAGGTCATAATTGGTCGAAAAAAAATATTTGAAAGGGAAACGTAAGTCGAGCGGAACTTGTCGTCAGCGCCATTTTGCCAGGCTTGGAGCATGTCCTGCAGGCCGCCATATGCGGGCAACTGACGGGGATGGTTCATGAACGCCAAAAGCAGATCATGTGGCAAAATCCGTGACTGATGAGAGTAAATGGTACCCGGATAAGACGGAGTTGGAAATGTTCGGGAGAAGCATAAAAGCAACGAAAGAGAAATTTGGAAGTAGTATCTAGTAGAAAGAATGGTCTTATGGACAGTATATTGAGTGGACGCCCATACAGTGATAAACCCATTACTGGTGGCCTTGTTGGCTGTGGCAATTTAAAGCAATAACTTTGGATAGGAATCTTGTGATTGTAGGAGTTTACTGGGTTTATTTGGGGCCCGTTGTGAGTAAATTTAATGCGGTAAATTTCATATGATTTGAATATTGCAGGTGCAGTCAGAGAAAGAGGAAGAACCTCTTATCCAGCTGGTACAGAACCGGAAAAAAACTAAGTTGATATGCACACCCTTTTGGATGCCGCTTGACAGAAACACCGGACAGCTGCCAAATTGACAGGCCATACCAAAAGTTCATGAGAGATGATGGACCTTAGCCTTAAGTTGAAGAATGGCAGAACCCATGGGGAACGTCAGCTCACACCAGATACCAATACAAATTTTCCATGTGAGTTCATTTTGTAAAGTTTTGTAAAAGGTACCTTCGAGGAAAGCAAGTGGAGGCCACTACCAAATGGCGCACCTGCACATCGGGAGTAGGCAGCTGTTGACCAGATATTGGTGTTGGGCTCTTCGGGTGCTGGCCAGCCAATCTGAAAAGCGCCCCTCAGGGGTGAACTCAATGTGTGATCCGTCAGCAAAGCCGCACTCGCAACCCGCCGTGGCCGTGCCGCATTTCCAATCTTCGCCGAGAAAGGTGATAAATCAGAAATCGCCGCGCACTGCTGTGAAGAGGCCGGTCTACACGGGAGGTGGAGACAAAGAGGAGGAGATGGGCATTGGGTTTCCCTGCGAGTCGGAACCTCGGTAGCCGTAGTACGATGTCTAAATAGACTTCCAAATAGAATAGAAAAGGCTGGGAAAAGAAGCGGGCGTCGGTATGGTAATTCTGTGGGGTGCGGAATAAGAAGCAATCAGTTGTGCGAGCAGCTTGAAAGTGAGGAAACAGGTGCATTTGTTGCAACGTTTTCATAATTTCCGAAAAATGCACAATAACATAATTATCCCCTTTCCCTAACAATTCTCTCTTAGCTACACAGGACCCACTTTTCAACGTGGAAGTTTGGTCTCTATCAGAGCATTTCACGACCACGTGATCAATGTTTCCCTGAAGAGGATAGAGCGACAGCTGCACTAAGTAAAACTATTATTTTATAATAACGAGATCTAGTAGAACTAACGTACATCCAAACCCATATGTAAAGTTTTGCTGATTTGATGCATGCCATTTTCATACAGACAGCATGTAATAACTTTCCCTGAGACACATTCGTCTGGTACGGGTCGGTTCACTTTAGTTTAGTCTCCACAGGTCAGTAACGCAAAGTGATCAATCAGGAGTGGAGGATATTTCCAACGAAACGCAAGAAAGCAGGCATTCATCGCAGCAGTCAAGTCAATTCTTAGTTATCTTACAGCCCGCTGTTTCAGCAGAGCTAAAATTTGTGTAGGGATCCCGTTCGAGATTCAAAGGGCAGCCGTTGCGGGTGCGTTCAACAACAACTGCCAAATTCGCAGTCGTGATCTACGAAACTTGGTAGGTGCAATTTTGGTTCATGAAGTACTAGTCAAACTCACCTAAGGAGAAATCTTTTAATTCCAAACCCAGCAACTTAGATGCTTTAATGATTCGTGAACTTATTCATCCATTTGTTGACCTAATTCATGAGTCTGCTACATTATTTCCGAAGCAGTTCACCTCTTCTTTCAACATCGGCTGTGGTATCCACAGGTTTACAATATTTCTTGCTCGTTATCTGCTTAAATAAACACTGCGGTTATACTCGTTGAGCCCTTCAGTATTTGAATGCTTCACTTAAATCCACTTGAAGCTTTCCCTCTTATGAGGAAAGTCCCAGTGCACGTAACCTAGGTTACGTGAGCGAGCTCTCTCATCGTGTCCGCCCGTTTTGACCCTCAAACCTATGTAGGGCTAACAACAGTAGTATCTCCAAATATGCAGCATTATTCTTCAAAGGTGGGACCCAATTCCGAAAGTGGTATCCTAGTAGAGGTGTGGCAACAGCTTTAAACAACGGTACAAGCAAGTGCGGCTTAGACTTAAAATGTTCTTGCCCACCCCCGTGGGTTGCCAGTTTGCACTATTCAACCCATTTGAATGTTGTTGCCATTTCTACCCCTGGGTCTTTTCTTTTAAGGTCACTTTAACTGCTAATAACCCGCCCTTCTCCGTTATGGTTATTACTTCGGAGAATCGAGTCAGGACTTCTAGCTTGAATCAAAGCTAACAGTTCAGGTTAGTGCACCGATAAACTTAAGTATACTGCCCTTTGGCCGCAGCTAGCAAAGTTTGTTGGCATTAGGGGGAAAAAACCCAGTCCATTGCCCAAACGAATGCACACAATAGGTGAACATTTCGGTCCTGTTCCCTGTAGTAACAATTCCCATATCGTCTGTAATTATTATGCCGATGATAACTCAATGGCTAAATCATCCAGCCT
This sequence comes from Fasciolopsis buskii, assembly GCA_008360955.1. Classification (NCBI taxonomy): domain Eukaryota; kingdom Metazoa; phylum Platyhelminthes; class Trematoda; order Plagiorchiida; family Fasciolidae; genus Fasciolopsis; species Fasciolopsis buskii. The sequence goes on from LUCM01010405.1 coordinate 130,720, forward strand.
TGCTTGTGTGGGTTAAGAGCTAGGTGGAGAGCATGAAAGTCGCGCGAATCATTATCTCGACGCTCTTAATCTCTGGTTCCCTCTGCTGTCTGATATGAATATTTAGTTTGTTCTTCATGGACACACTCTGCTGCCTGTGCAGTATGGAAGGGACTAGCTTTGTACCTCGTTCGCATAGTGGCTCAGCCCATTTCAGTTTTCGCTAGACAGGTGTCTACCGGCGCTGTTTGAGATGCCCAAATGCATTGGGGTGCACGGGCTAGATGTGGCTGCGAATCACATTTCTCGGGTGTTCCGGCCATAGTGATGTTTTCGACTCACTAGCAGATCGATATCAATGGAATGCGTATGGTTTCAATAAAGATTTGTTCGTTCTTCCGGCGGCACGAAGTTTGTAGTTAACTTTGAAGTGATAATTTACTAAACGAATACTAGCCGAATGAGTACTTTGGTGCAAGTGCGACGTTTAATAAACACTTATGGAACAATGCACGTCGTAAACCGCCCACTCATAAAGCACCAATTAAAAGCCACTTTGCAATTGCGCCAAAGTGTGCGTCATTGTGCGTGGTCGCTTTGTTCATACTGACGCCTTACAGAGGCAAACTGTTCTATGCTTTCCGTCTTCCAGTTTCGAGATGTTCAGAATGGTTACGAAATTGAAACTAAAGCTCACGGGGAAGGAGCAGGAAAAGAAAAGATGGAAGGTCCGCCTCCCGCCAAAGTCGACAGATGTTGATCTTAGCCCTGCTGGGTATCAGAGAGCTTCACGTACGCAGCACGTCCTAGGAGCAGTCCGCTGGGATATATCTTGTTCGTATGTGCATGGGTGCCTTGTTGATTGGGTGTTTCTGCTTTCATCCACCGGCTGGAGTTACTCGTGGATGACTTTATTCTTCCCCCAATTTTCCTTCCTTGTTTTCTTCTCCTTTCCTCTTTTTCTGTTTTTCCTGTTTTCTAATTCCGCTTTTATCCATACAACCTTTTTGTCTGCTTTCCTTTTTAGGAGGAGAATGTTTTAATCGTTGTCCATATTTATGTTCCTCTTGCTGAAGCGGCGTTCCACTCCATACGTCTCATCATCACATCCTTCGGCTTATGATCTTTGCAGCCGTTTGACGGTCAACTCTCCATTTTTCTCTTTCTGGAGTATCCTGTCCCGGGTAGCTCTGGGGCAAAATGTAGGTACATGGCTTCGACCGTGGTGTCTTCATATCATTCGTCCTGTCTTTTCCTTCCTTCCTTTCTAATTTCTAATTTCATCTGATGGAAACCATGCTTTTTAAGCAGAGCTTTCCGGAAGACCACTGCACTGAGAGCCTCGTTTCTGACAAAACGAGCGAACCAATCCTTCATGCTCGTAATCATACACGCGCATACGTACACACAAAAATTTAACGGCCAATCGGTCAGTCTGCTGGTCACAGGTGTTTTACGGTCTGTCCACCAAGGTTATCTCAAGTGATGGGCATTTCCCCTGCCCCCCAGCCGCGCGACTGTCGTGGCTTTTGGTATAACGCCTATTTATACCCACAATCATCCGTTTAAACAATAAACAGGTCGATGACATTAACCTTTTTACAATTTCCGAAAAATGCACATTAACATCTTAATTTCATTTTCCTAACAAGTCTCATTTTGACTTCACAGGGGCGACTTTTCAAGGTGGGAGTTTCGTCACTGTCGTGTTAGCGTGATCTGGCTCCGAGAAAATCCGACTCATCTCTCGAATTCTTTTCTCTTCCACTGTGACAAATTTCGTCGGAAACCTCAGCGTGGTGGTGGGTAAGTACGTAATCATTTCAAGTAATGTTTATATGCAGATTTCCGGGAATAGGCGACCCACCGCGTGCTAATAGCAATCTCTACAAATGTGTTGGCTCTTGTCCTCAGCACGATCATTACCTCTGTCTAACTCACTGCTATTACATGCGCAATAAAAGTTAACCGCACAGGAAGAGACACACGTGGTGATGGTGATGGAACGGTTTTGAAATGCTGACATGTCAGGTGAAATTTCAACGGTTAGAAATGGTGTGGGATATATGTAGTCTTAAGCGTAAGTTTCAGTTTCTAAACCGGTGTAACCACGTTCTTCTTGTGCAAGGGTTATTGCGTGGATAAGATACTGGCTGACTGGCAAACCAGCCTCTCAATGTCGACTTTTTACGTATTCACCTTCACAGCGCGGCGCACCATCCAGGGAGTATGTAGCATAACAGGAACATTTACCCGTAAGTTAGGAGGGAAGATGTCCCTCCACGCCGATGCTGTTCGGGACAATTACCTGTCTTCATTTGCCGCAAGTGAGGACGTGGTTGGAAGATTGTTAGGGAAACCGCGGGATTTGACTAAGATGATAGGGACAGGAAAAACAACAAAATTTGCCCTGGATGAGAATACGAATACGGTGGTGGACACTGCCGAAGTGAACACGGTCGTCTGCAATCCCCGTGTCAGTAGTTGATCTATGGGAAGGGCGCTGGCCGAACTTACCCCAAGTACATCGCCACGTGTACACGTGTCTACGCCTTCAAAACTTGATGCATCCGTTTTGCCTAGGGAATCCGATGATGTTGATGCAGCTGGATAAATTTAGGAGGCACGACATGACTTCCGCCGCCTACCGAATGCACGAGAAGACACGTGAGCATATAATGCCAACTCAGTCGCCAAATAGGCTGGACATGTGCAGCGAATGCAGACTGGAACAGCCCAATGTAGAGGGAAGCTATGCGACCTAGATTACGCAGACGATGTCGTATGTCCGTTCGAGTCTGCGGACCATGCACAATGGGCACTAGATACACAGTCCAGATCGGTTGCTCGCTTTGGCATGTACTTTGCACCTTCAAAGTTAACACAAAAATCAAGGACTCCTGGGAGCATAATTTCATTGCTTCATACATAAAGCTGTGCACGGTAAATGCGACAATAACCGGAAAAGGATATATTTCGAGAAAATGTTTTGATTCCGCCGATGTACTAAGTCCCTGACGGCAATTGGTTTCACGACTTCGTCGAGCAGCCTAAAAACCTATTATGTAGCACCGTCGCCTGCTTTGTGAGCAAGCCGTGCCGGATAAAATCACGCTGCGGTAAAGGTTCCGCGGACTAGCAGCAAAATTTACTTCACCAGGCTAAGTTAGTGTCCGCCCGCGGTACTCCAAAGACCAGTGTGATATGCTCGATTTCTCGTATCACCCAACAGCTAGTTCGCTTAGACGCAGTCGTTGTGAGTGTGCTCACCCCCACAGGGTTAGCCAGGTTGCTTGTCTTTGTCGGCAGTAGTTCGGATACGAATTCGATAAGTTGGCAATCTGCTCAAAAACAACTTTCAAAGGTTCCGATGCCTTTAGCAGTGAGCACGGTGTGCGGCGCGCAGGTCATGGCTGCTGGTCGGATGAATTTGCTGCTCGTTTCGTTGGATAACTGCAGACAGATCGATCCAGCCGATGCATATAGACTGGCTGACTTGCGGATGCGATCCCCAAAATTTGTTGATGCAGTTTTGTCCAGGTGGGCGCACTTTCGAGACGTGAGTGTGACCAATTCGAAAGGTGAAAGGATAGACCTGCTGCCTGGTTGTAAAGTGCCGTAGGCACACTGGACTATGGAGCAGAGTCGGTGATCGCCATATACGGTGCGCACGGGACTAGGTTTGATGAGAAGGGTCTGGTCTACTACTGCAGCAACCATAAAGAAACGGTTGAACCGGCTGTGGAAAGGTTTCGCGTGGCAGACGGCTTTTGGAACGATACTCCGAGGTGACGTTGCACCACAACACCCTCTGGTACGTAGAAAAGTGGCTATGCCCACTACGAGAGAAAAATGGTATTTACCTCACCATCCTGTGCTAAACCGCAAAAAACAGAATAACTCTTAGTGTTCGGTTGCGCAGCAATACATTAAAGAACATCACTCAGCGATCGGTTGTTGCAGAAGCCAGATTGGTCTGCGCCACTGGTGCCTTTCAGATGGGTAAAGTTGCAATACGTGCTGACGTAGAAATGTTCTTACGGGTGGAAGTGCAGGACAAGGATAGTAATGCGTTGCGTTTTGGTGGGTTCAGAACGTCCTGGAGGAAACAGTAGAAAAGCACGGTGACGTCTCACCCATTTAGCGCAGTTCCGTCTCCCTTTTTGCATTTTGCAAAACAGCGGCAATTGACGAGGAGCCAAGCGAACTAGCCATAGTTAACGTTACTACCAATTTTCATGTTGACGAATAACTCGTTTTGATCGGTGAGGACGACACTGCCGAAGAACATGGGGTGTGGTTGATGGAATTGCTAAGGAAGGGTGGTCTCCATCTTACAAATTGGATACCCAACTATCTCGGGGTCCTAAAATTCATTATGAAAAACGATCGACTATGGGGAACCCAACGGCTGGATGTTTCCCACGCACTCTTGGAGTGCAGTGGAATGTAAAATGCTTAGGAAAAGTACATAAGCTGACCACCATAGGCACAAAAGCTCTGACGAAAGACTCCATAACCTTAGCATTTTTTCAGTCGCACGTGCTGCGATCCAATTGAGACGTTCAAAATAGTGAAGGGTCTTTCAGGCGTAAAACGTGAGTTGTTCACTCTTATACCACACAACGGCACCAGAGGGCATAATTTAAGACTGCAACGCAACCGCACAAGGCTTCAAATGAGGGCTAGGTTCTTCAGCAATAGGATGATTCCACTATGGAACCGACTGCCGGAACATGTGGGCAACGCTGGTAATGTTGATGGAATTAAAGAAGCTCTAGATGCCTGTTGGGCGGCGGTATATCCAAAGATGGAACTAAATTTCAGATGGGAATACAAAACGTATCTGTGGGATCTGATACCGCACCTGATGTTTTGCTTTTCAGAAACAGAAGAACATATGCAATGTTGTAAGCTACGGACACCGGCTGACGACTAATCTGGACGCTCGAGTGCCTGGAGGTCAAATTTTCATCCAGTGCACGGTAAACTGAACTGAACTATCATACACTATATTTTAGGACCCGCGTGAACCACGTGCGTATTTCTGTACAGTCACATGGACTTTCGTTTCGAGTCTTTGTGATCGTCTCTTTGAGGTTTGTTTGTGCTTGTATACCAATTAACTTTATAATACACTATCGTAAGATTCACGACTCATGTGTTTTTGATTACCTAAACGCTATTCGCAGACTGAGATCTTACGTCCGAAGCTTATGCGGTAAGAGGACTTGGGGAATCCTGTTAGAGGCTTTTGCGAAGTCTATGAATATGGCTTGTGGAATCTATCCGTTATCATAGACTTTCTTGAAGCTATCCGTGACGGTCAGCTTGCTGGTGATGTGAGATCTGTCTGCGAGGAAACCAAGCTGGAATGGAGAAAAGCTTACTACTTTGTAAGTGGAGGATGGATTACTTCATCATCATCACCGATCAGCGTAAAACAGCAAGGCAAGCCTCACTGACCGCTGCCTTTTCCCCATGATTACAGGATTCTACAAAAACATTGAATATCCAAGGGGAACAGGGAGTGGGCCTACACAGGCGGGAAAACATAACACGCTGCTGCAGACAACAAACCGAACACAGTTTAACTGTAAAAACGCACATGTTTTCAATCAGTCTGATTCGATAGAAAATGGACACATGATCGCCACTGTTCGCGGTTCACTGCCATATCCTTAAATGTCTCCAGCCAACCAGTTGATAAGTCTTTCGGACCCCAACCACGAAGACATGAGACATCCACTTCACCTAAGTTCGCTGTACATTTTCTCATCCGACTTTGCCGCGTCATCTGTTGACCTCCACAAGGTTTCTTCCATTCCTTGGGAGGAACACCAAATACGGCACCGTATGGTAGACGAGTGTTCGCCATACGCAACACGTGACCCAACCAGCGTAGTCTACTAAGTTTCATACGATGAAACAATGTATTCTCAGAATTGGCGCCTAGTATTAGATTCCTGACCTCTACATTACTCACCCGGTCACTCCATCCAATCTTAGCCATACTACGTAGACATCGGTAGTCGAAAACCTCCAACCGACGAACATCTCCCACACGCATACACCATGTCTCACGACCGTACAGCAGAACTGAGTACACTGCGGCACAGTACACACTACTTTCCAACTTCAGTGAAATATCAAGCCGACGCTACAAATGCTTTAGTCCAGCGTAAGCTGCTCCATCCTTAGATATACGCGTATTTATCTCTACCGCCGAGCTACCATCGTTCGACTCTCATCTACCAAGGTAGGTGAAACGGTCCACAGTCGTTAGTCCTTCTCCGCTCAGCACCAATGTCGGCACGACTGCCGTCCAGTCCTGTAACACCACTTTGAACTTTGAAGGTGCAAAGCACATGCCAAAGCGAGCAAGCGACCTCGAGACTCTATCTAATGCGCGTTGTGCATGATACGCCGATTCGAACAGGCACACAACATCATCTGCGTAATCTAGATCACACAGCTCTTCGCCATTTCCCAGCACGGCCCCATATTCTGGAGATCTCCTAAAGTATCCTCCATCACCTCGTCCATGACGAAGGTGAACAGGAATGGAGAGACGGTAGTCCATTGTCGAACGCTGCTAGCCGTTTCGAATGAACTTGATAGTTCATAGTATACCCTCACGCGACCATAGCTATGCGAGTACAATACTCGCAACAGGTTCACGAACTTCGCTGGCACACCCTTCCAGTGGAGAAGAGCACTGAATAGGGCTGTTCAATCCAATGAGTCGAACGCCTCTTTCAAATCCAGGATGACTACGATCGTAGGGCGGTGGTGGGTGTGACGCGTTTCGAGTAACTGCCGAAGAGTGAATACCTGGTCGATGCAACCCGGACCTGGACAAAATGCGGCTTGCTGTTCGCGGAGATACTCTCGCGAATTGGTATCAAACGACGCAGTATTATCCAACCTAACACCTTAGCAACTATCGGAACTAAACTAATTCCTCGATGATTACTACAGTCAATCCGTGTGCTTTTCTTGAAGATAGGTACAGACAGTGACTCACCCCACGATAACGGGATACGATCCTCTTTCCAAACATCAGAATGCAAGGAAGTAAGTAATTTCACCAGAGCTTCCCCAGCCAATTTGAAGAGAATTGGGGGAAGGTCGTCGGAACCGGCTGCTTTCCCTCTCTTCGGAAGCCGAATATTCGACTGCACTTCCACTTCCGTTGGGGGATCAAGTGACACCTCTCAAGGATTTCTGGTTGCAGACGTCGGACTAAATACGTTAGCGTGAGGCCAGCTAAACTGGTCCTTGAAGTGCTCTGCCCAACGGTCCAGTCTTTCCTGTCTACCATGAATGATTTGTCCAGTCCTATCGCACACGACTCCACTAACCGAAGTTCGCCACCCACCGCTGTCGCGTATAAGCTTAAACAGTCTTTGACTGTTACCTGAAGCAGATGCTTCCTCCATCTTTTCAGCTACCTTAAGCCACCAGTTTTCGCAGTCATTCTTCAGGCTTCTCGTCAACTGACGCTGCAACGGTCGACACACTTTATTCACTTTATTGCAGTTAGGGAACTGGCATTTTTGCTCCATTCGACCCAGCGACCCTTGCGAGATCCAGTGTCTTTGGTGAACGCTAGGTCTAGGATCACAGGCAAAATCTGGTGACATGCATAGCCTGCTTGATTTGAGCCAATGCTCGTCTACATTGCTGCTCGTTGGAGTTTCTAGTTCCCCGGATAGTTTCTGTTCGTAGCTGTTGCGAACAGCCGAATCAGACAAACGTTCGGCAGCCAATCGGGTTTGAGGAGCACGTCGATGACCGCTGAGCTGCTGCAAAAATCGCATTAAAATTCGAAGATTTTACTGGGGATAACGGTAAGAGTTATTGGTCCATTGCTGATGGGAAGTTGCCGGCTATCCTTTTTGCAGATTCTTGCTGTAATTAGTTTCTCCCACGTGGAAGGACAAGTGCCACTGTCCACGCAAACCTAGAAGAGAGATGTAAACGGGGTGGCTAGTGTTACAAAGCTTTCTTTTAGTATGCCGGGATGAAGCCGATCGGGTCCCATGGTGCAGTATTTGTTTAGGTAGCGAAGACCCTTTAGCACTGCGCTTGGGTTGTCTGTTATATGACATAGGGTAGAGACCAACGAGAGAGGCAACGCTTCCTGGGCCTGGGGATTTAGATCCTTGGGACAAATGAACTATCATCNACATTTCGCCATTGAATTTGAAGCACTTGTAAGGGAGAAAGTCCCGTAGTTAATGGTCTGTATTGGCTATGATTTATCCGGACGATATTCTCGCAAAAGTTATGGCTTCCATTCCGTTTCCCAACGTCAAGGACTGACCATCTCCGTCTGTCTTCCGAAGAAAAGCGTATACAGGGGATCGATCTGTGTAACACTTCTCGCTTATATTAACTTTTTCAAGTTCAATTCGTCGTTCTGCACCTTACCTCCGAGCTTTTGATGGAATTGTCCCACTATTTTGTAGCAGTACTAAGCAAACACCAGTAGTCGGACGCTAACGGTCTCTACGCACTTTCTATCCACAACTGTCATGCTCCATAGTTTTGCAGAACTGACTTTTGATATTTATGTGTATGCATGTTTGTGGTTATATACACTAATCTGCGTGCAAATCGTGACTTGGGGACCGTGACGAACAAGCGAGAGAACAAACGATGAGATATTTATCGCACTTGTTAACTCTTTCAGATCCATTCTTCTCATCGTCGACTGTCTGTGGTGTCCATGATTCCTCTATAGGTACCGATTACTCATTGTCAGTTTTTCGTTCGAGGATGTGCCGGCGGCCTTTGGTTAACCACTTTCGACCTGTAGGGCAGCAGCCCTGTTCCAGGCGGTCCGGTGGCCAGTTGGCCGGTTCACGCGGCTCTTCTGGTTAGCTTCGCTTGTTTCGTAAGGCACTAAAAGGAGCACTGGTCTTATTTCATTGGAAGACTACACTCCAAGTCACAGCTCCGCCATCAGGTCTTTTAGAGAAGATCCACCACGCCCTCTAGACCGTCGCTGTTTGTATGCGGTCCCTCATTCCGTGTAGCTAGGACCACCTTAATCATGGCTGGCCACTAATATTGGTGGCCTTTTCATTTTCTGCAATCCAGAAACGTGCCAGGTGGCATGCAGTTCTGTCTTGAGTCCCGGTGACGAGTGTCTAAATATAGTTTTTCAGACATCCATCACTTCACCTGTTCCTCACACTTCTGAGTTCTTTTAGTTGCTTGCTATTCCATGAAAGGTGATAATTAGATGGCTTGCCTTTCGCATATCGGTAAGCTTGCTGACTGCTCATGGCAATCCCAGGGTAAAACGAATTTGAAGGGTTGAAGCGCAGTGAATTCTGCGATTCAGCGGTCCAAGAAAGAATACTATTAGTAATGGTTGCCTGTCCTATGATCTGTTCTGTTATGGCCTGATTTTGGGAAAGCATCGGACGTCGGTTTCGCTATCAGTTGAATAAACGGATCCTTTTTCCTTTTCAGTCGTGGTTGGCTCGATTATTTTCGGAGTCCTGAAAATAGATCTCTGGTTTTCCTCTAGTCGTTATTATCAGTATGGCTCTGTTATGTCGCCGTGATGAGATTCCTTGTGAAAAACTTGGTAGGCTTTATTTCTCTGATTTTACGCTGTCTCAGACGAATTTTTCTTCAGTTCAATCAGGAAGATTAGTGATGCAGCAAATATGCAACGGGCATTGCTCTTGGAGAAACCTACAGTGCGGCATTTGATTATTCAGCTGAAGACCCTACAGATTTCTGCAAGCGATGCTGTCATTCCCGGGTACTTCGTGAAATACTGAATTTTATGGTGATAGATGTGCTTCGGTCAGGACTCAATCTGGTGAAGTGCCTCATCGGTTGGTATGTGATGTTCGACTGACGATAGTGCTACTTTGTAGGTTTTTAGGCTGCTCGACAAGGTCGTGAAACCAATTGCCATCAAGTACTTAGTACATCGGCGGAATCAAAACATTTTCTCGAAATATATCCTTTTCCGGTTATTGTCGCATTTATCGTGCTCAGCTTTATGTATGAGGCAATGAAAGGATGCTCCCAGGAGTCCTTGATTCCTGTGTTAACTTTGAACACATCCATCCATCTGAAAATTGTAACAAAAATGAACACAAGCACAAGTGAGCATCTCATTTTTCTCGCTGTCCGGAAGAAACTTGAAATGCCGCCCATCAGTTGGTTAATAAGTGTACTGGTGTTTTCCCTCAATCTTTTTCATGCAATTTTCCAGGTTCCCAAATCGCGTAGTTCTTTTTCCAGTTGTCCTAAATTTCTTATATCGGAACCTAAACGGCTGTCTTATGCGCCCGCGTTCTTCTACGAGCTCTCGCTCGAAGAAAATGCTTTTTCATCCTAGAAAATGAGTTTTTTGATTTGGTGATTAGCCCAGGCAACTTGTCCTCCTTTTCCGAGATTTTTCTTCAAAGGATCCTTGCTGTCTCTTTCGTGCTCGTGCCGTTAGGCTCTTATTAAGCTGCTTTCGCATACTTGACGTACTTCGGAATTTGAATGCATCCTTATTATACCGTTTCACATCCGTAATACTTTTTACCTTTAGATTCCTGATTGAAAAGTCTTGAAACACCGATTCAGGTACTCTTTCTCCGGAAACTGGTCATTTTTTAGAGTTTCTCCAGTACTCTAAACGCCGGCTCACCGAAAGTGGACAGGGTTTCCCGTGTAACGCTTCAACTGACTGGTGATAAGCGTTGTTCTTCGTGGATTGATGTGTGTATTACTTTCTTTCTCGATGTATTCATGGTACTGGTTACGGCCTCCCCCTGAAGACAGACTCCGATGAAAACACTAAACGTTCATAAGAAGCAAGCGGTACTGTAACATGTAAGATCTCTGCGATCCTTCGACTTCGTTAGTTTCAAGAACAGCAACATCCCTGCTTATCGCCGTGCTTATGATTATCCTTTTCTGGAATTCATCACAAGTACATTTCATGATTCATTCCTTTCATTCTTCATTTCAATTTCGTAATCGAGATGAATATGGATATACCAGTATCCTCACCTGAGAACAGTGGTCTTGATAATTGGTCGGGCAGCAAATTGCTGGGCTTGGAACATTTGGACGATGTTGTCTTTCTGACTGAAAATCCGAGTAAATTTCAAGCATCTCTCGACTGTCTGGACGGCAGTGTGTGTGCTGGATGAATTTGTCCCTTCATAGTGCAAAGTGCTGTTGCAGAACTGGACGTGCTAGAGGCCCAACTTCGTTCTTGCAGAAGAGCGGAATGGGGTGGGCAATTTTGTTATTTGGGAAGTTACAACACCAGGTGACCGTAAATCGGGTAATGTGCACTCGCGTATACCGAAGGCACTATCTTGAGACACCAGTGATATCGGCTAAGCATCCGGCTGTTGACCACTGATTCACATCATATCGCAGCAGAAGGTTCTCTTCTCCTATGCTATGGAGCATGACAGTTGTGGATAGAAAGTGCGTAGAGACCGTTAGCGTCCGACTACTGGTGTTTGCTTAGTACTGCTACAAAATAGTGGGACAATTCCATCAAAAGCTCGGAGGTAAGGTGCAGAACGACGAATTGAACTTGAAAAAGTTAATATAAGCGAGAAGTGTTACACAGATCGATCCCCTGTATACGCTTTTCTTCGGAAGACAGACGGAGATGGTCAGTCCTTGACGTTGGGAAACGGAATGGAAGCCATAACTTTTGCGAGAATATCGTCCGGATAAATCATAGCCAATACAGACCATTAACTACGGGACTTTCTCCCTTACAAGTGCTTCAAATTCAATGGCGAAATGTACCAACAAATTAAAGAGACGCTGATGAGTTCATCCATTTCTTGATTTCCGGCTGAAGTCGCAATGCCAGCCCGGAAAGACTGACTAAGCTCCAATAAACTGTGTACTGCAGCACAACGGTAGCGAAAATCCCAAACAGGTCTAGCACCACTGTTCCTCCAGTCTTTTCTGAAAGCCAGGGAAGCAGATCAGCCCCTAGGAGTCCTGCCACCCAAACTAGAGGGTATCCCTACTTGGAAACCAACCACCTCTGTCATACCACGGGCTTACACTACCACAGCGACCCACCAATTCCGGGGGTTTCTCTCATCTCATCCCCTTCAGTATCATTCCCATTGACGCCTAAATCAAATGCTCTTTGCAGTTCTGCACTAACTCTGGAGCATGTGCTCAAGCACTCAACATCTTGCAGAACCCATATCTAGGCCACGGGTTTCCAAGTACAAATGCCGAGGTTGTGTGACTGCAGAAACCCATCTCAAAGGATGATAGTTCATTTGTCCCAAGGATCTGAATCCCCAGGCCCAGGAAGCGTTGCCTCTCTCGTTGGTCTCTACCCTATGTCATATAACAGACAACCCAAGCGCAGTGCTAAAGGGTCTTCGCTACCTAAACAAATACGTCATGCACAACGCGCATTAGATAGAGTCTCGAGGTCGCTTGCTCGCTTTGGCATGTGCTTTGCACCTTCAAAGTTCAAAGTGGTGTTACAGGACTGGACGGCAGTCGTGCCGTCATTGGTGCTGAGCGGAGAAGGACTAACGACTGTGGACCGTTTCACCTACCTTGGTAGATGAGAGTCGAACGGTGGTAGCTCGGCGGTAGAGATAAATACGCGTATATCTAAGGATGGAGCAGCTTACGCTGGACTAAAGCATTTGTAGCGTCGGCTTGATATTTCACTGAAGTTGGAAAGTAGTGTGTACTGTGCCGCAGTGTACTCAGTTCTGCTGTACGGTCGTGAGACATGGTGTATGCGTGTGGGAGATGTTCGTCGGTTGGAGGTTTTCGACTACCGATGTCTACGTAGTATGGCTAAGATTGGATGGAGTGACCGGGTGAGTAATGTAGAGGTCAGGAATCTAATACTAGGCGCCAATTCTGAGAATACATTGTTTCATCGTATGAAACTTAGTAGACTACGCTGGTTGGGTCACGTGTTGCGTATGGCGAACACTCGTCTACCATACGGTGCCGTATTTGGTGTTCCTCCCAAGGAATGGAAGAAACCTTGTGGAGGTCAACAGATGACGCGGCAAAGTCGGATGAGAAAATGTACAGCGAACTTAGGTGAAGTGGATGTCTCATGTCTTCGTGGTTGGGGTCCGAAAGACTTATCAACTGGTTGGCTGGAGACATTTAAGGATATGGCAGTGAACCGCGAACAGTGGCGATCATGTGTCCATTTTCTATCGAATCAGAATGATTGATAGGGTACGTTTGTAAAGTTGTACTGTGTTCTATGTGTTGGCTACCAGAGCAACTTTTTCCATTTGTTTTGCATGGATATTCGCTGTTTTCATAGAATAATTTTACCCTGGGGAAAAGGCAGCGGTCAGTGGCGCTTTTCGCTGTTTGTCGCTGAGCGGTGATATTGATAATTGCTTTGTGTATGCTCTTTCACAGGAAATGATTCTGTTATGTCCCTATTTATTTCGATTACGAATCTGAGATGATGGATAAAAAGAATGAATAATGATAAATAGTTCTGGTAAATTCGGCTAAAGAACCACCATAAGCACGATGATAAGCACAGACTTTGCAGTTCTAAAGGTTAAAGAAATCGGAAGATCGCAGACCAGATCTTCGATCTCACAATGACACTTGCTTCTTATGGACGTTTAGCGCTGGAAACGCCACATGGCAAACAATGGGAACACCACCATCCTTTAATGTAGTTGGCGACCTTCTAGGTTTCTTAAGCCCAACTCTTCCCACATAAGTAGAACTACTTGGAAGTCAGCTTAGAATTACGCAGAAAAGTTATGGGGAATGAATATGCTTCTCTTGGTTCTGTTTTGGAAGACGGTAAACGGAAATGGTTTGCGCTACCAGTATCTGACGCTCTCCCATGTATTGTGAAAATTTTACTCATTGATTGTTGATGCTTGTATGGCCCTTTTTGCATCTCTTCTGCAGGTAATGGTCAACACAGGGCCGAAGGAATTCTTTTGTTTGTGTTCATTCACCGCTAGTTATTCATAGTTCCAGTTCTCAAATTTGATATCATACAACAGCCGGAAACGAGGGCTACTCTCACGCAATCGGTTTCACACCCATATCAGTTGTTAAGCTGTCATTTATGGATGTTGCTGTAGAATTAGGGGTCTCAGACCGAATTATGCAAAATCAGTTCACCTTAACTTTTCTTTTGATTCAAATACATATGAAACATTTTATAGCAATGAGGTACGGATATTCTATTTCGTCGCAACAGATCTGTGACCAATTTGAAGTAAGTATACCCTGTTTTGCTCTTTAAATGCCTGATAAACGAGTATACCTCATAAAATTAAGATTTTGCATAATTTTGCGGCTATTGTAGGTAAGTGAACGGAGTTCATTTCAATTTTTACAATCACTGCGCTTGCACCAACCTCCTTCCGTTTTGGTTTCTGCCTCACACCAGCATGGACCATATATTCATTCTTTGGCAGTTACTCGAAACGCGTCACACCCACCACCGCCCTACGATCGTAGTCATCCTGGATTTGAAAGAGGCGTTCGACTCATTGGATTGAACAGCCCTATTCAGTGCTCTTCTCCACTGGAAGGGTGTGCCAGCGAAGTTCGTGAACCTGTTGCGAGTATTGTACTCGCATAGCTATGGTCGCGTGAGGGTATACTATGAACTATCAAGTTCATTCGAAACGGCTAGCAGCGTTCGACAATGGACTACCGTCTCTCCATTCCTGTTCACCTTCGTCATGGACGAGGTGATGGAGGATACTTTAGGAGATCTCCAGAATATGGGGCCGTGCTGGGAAATGGCGAAGAGCTGTGTGATCAAGATTACGCAGATGATGTTGTGTGCCTGTTCTACTCCGCGTAACCTTGGATATTCACTGTTTTTATAGAAACTTGTGACTACGGCGAAAAGGCAGTGGTCAGTGAGGCTTGGTTTTGCTGTTTAGCGTTGACGGATGACGAAGATGATAATGATATCTGCGAATAACGAGGAAAAACCGAAAGATTATAAGAGATAAAATTTACACATTGGTTAAGGTTACAATGAGATGCTCTCCGACCTGGTGTTGGGTTGCGCATTTACTTGACGGCGAGGTACATTGTATAACTTATCTCAGGCCGAGGATTCAACCATGCGCGAAGTGTCAGTGTTTATTGGTCAGACGAAGTGCCGTGTTGGCGAGTTTGGTTGATTTTTGCACAGACTGAAGCGCAAGACGCAAGCGCTAGCGTCGCACGATGGCACAGGTGCAAAGCCTGTGGTCTCATAGGACACGAACACACACTGAGTGCTGGAGACAGCAGTTCGGGATCAAGTCTTTAAGCCCCGTAGTCGTACATCGAATGGAACGGAACTGCTTCTCCCTTGTGTGAGTGGCCACACAGAACAGAAAAATGTCACGGAATACGAACAGCTAGGCCAGCCCGCTAGCGGAACAGAGAAAACGAACACAAGGCACTACCGCGTGGTTATTGTTGACTCACCAATACAAGTCAGGTCAGAATTCAAGTGAGCTCTATCGTTTTTATAGTTTTGTTGGGTGGTTTTGGTCGGTATTTGGAGTAGCCAATCACGGAGCGAGTTTTGACGATTCTTTTCGCCGATATGTAAAATTTTTCAACCGCGCAATATTTAAAATAACGTAAGTTTTGAAATACTAAAAAAGAGCAAGTTCTTCTGGAAAATAAATAACAACTAAAATCTGCGGCACCAAAATCCCTAGAGTGGTATTTGACCACAACACGAAGTTGCTTCTGGTGTTCCTGGTTGATGATTGTAACTAGCAACTCTAACAGAAACATCATTCGAAGGAGAATTATCCCAGCATATGGGCTCTAACTCAGCTTCGCGAACATTTTCTCGTTACTGCTTAAGTATGTGATTGAGATCCCTAATGGTTCTCCTGCTGGGCGGCCGGACTCCCTTGCACTATCTGTTCACCAATTCAAATAGAATGCATGATACATACATCAACAGGTTAATTCTTTACTCTCCTCTTGTCAGATTTTAAATTGTGACGATTGTGCTATTCGCATTTTACTTTCGACTTTATTTGCGGGAGGTCGGTAGCTACATCCCAATGAAACTCAAGGCTAGATTTCACTATTAGGGTTTAAATAAATGAAATCGCTCTCGAGTTAATTCTTCCGCATTAGTGCATATCTTCCAAAAAGGAATATACCCCCCCTCGTTCAGCGTTGCCTGATACTAGACGTAGACAATATAAAGGCGATAATCTTATCTTGTTTCTCCCCGGTTTGGCGTACAACATTGCGTTGCTGATTCGCAACGCAGCTGTATAGTATGATTTCGAACATTCGAAACTTGAAAGAATCACATCTTTTCTTCCTCACTGAAATGTGACGTAGTATGACTGACAGGAGCTCGTGCTTATAACTGGTGTACGTTGTGATCAGCCGGAACTACTAGACAGTTTCAAGTCTTTTGCTGCCTTCTATGTATCTGAAGATGCCGTGCCTGGAAACACCGGGTGAAATAGCAGCCATATTTTTTGAAATATGAGGGTCCTGGAAGAAATCACGATGTTGACAATGAGGACCGGAGACGACGGGCCTTCGAAGGACACTACAGCTAGTTTGGCTCATGCGTCACGTCTGACATAGTAACTGATGACTGCGGAGATTAGCTTACGGTCTGATGTGAAATCGAAATGGTCCTTGCTCAGACTAACCAGACCGCTAGTCAATCACCATTGGCATCAGTTGCCATGTCAGACGTGCTGCATTTCAGCGGCTGTGTATCTATCTTAAACTTGCATTTTCCCAAATCCACCTTACCTGGCTTCTCATTTCAGTGTGATTTTTTTAGAACTCAATGTTGAAATGATGTAAGGTAGACATTGATGTCCTCCGCGATGCAGATAGCTTGAGGTACAAATAATCAATGTTCTTCATAATTGAAGATAGATCCAGCATTTGACTCAGAACTGATTCGAACAAGGTGAATGCTCTTATTTCGTCAGTAATCTCCTAAATTCCCCAGTGGTGACAAAACGGTGGAACCCAAAGGAGTACAGTTGACGGGTGACGGGAAATCTGTTCACTGTTTCCTACTTCTCAGTCGCTGGATTTGTCATCGCGTGATGTGCATATGTGTGAAATCACTCACTAACGATGACCACTTGTGCAATTTTATTTGGTTTTAGATTCCAACAGATGATCACGATGTTTGGTTAGTTTTGTTCAACGCAATCGTTTACACTCTGTTGAGCGGGTTGGTCGTTCTGCTGCTACACGTAAGTTGACTCATGCTTGGTAGTGTAAAAATGCCTCATCTCGCACATTTGCTTTCGCCTATAGAAACATTTCCGATGGTGCGAGTGTAGAATGGAAGTACCATCCGTTCGGTACTTCAGTCGAGCCAAGTGGAAGCAGCTCAAGCGAGTGCTGCTAACTGGTAAGTACATCGTTGATTTTGCTTTGTTTTTATGATGCAGTTTGAAAAGTCTGTGCAAGTCGGACTACCTCGTTTTTGAATTCTTCAATGCATTTTTGCCATTATCCGATGTTGTCCAAGTGAATAAGTGTTTTTTTCCGAATTCCGGTCACTGGTGATAGACTGTAATTCACTATCTGTGGTTCGTAACCAAGACCAGTAGACAGATAGTTAAATTGGACGAGGAATTCTTCGAGTTTATCACTGAATGCGAGGGGGAGCTAAGTTGGCCAATTTATCTAGCGTTTAGATTGACTATGGAGATAATGGCCTAGAGCTCCGATACTTTCTCCACCATATGGTTTGAATTTTCTGTGTGATGAGTATATCTGAGGTACTTATTTTCTTGTATGTTTTGTAAAAGGCAAGAAAGGGAAGACGTCTGCTCCAATATCGCAAATCACCAATTGATTCTCTCTGTAGTTTACTATCGCCCTTTTCTGCTAGCTCTGGGGCGAACAAGGAAGCCAGGCCAGAATTGTTCCTTTGTTAGACAAAAGAAACTGTTTGCATTGGTTTTCAATGATCAGCAGTTGTCAATCGATTACTCCGAGGATTGATTCGACCACGGGCATTTGGGTTGGCCTCTGACCCGGATAGTGAATGTGGCTACTCGCTATTTACTGCCTTCTTCACTTTTTGTCACTCAGAGTGGTTTACAATAAAAGGGGCAAATTCTAAAGTCAAAAGACGTAGTGTAAAAAAGATGCGCATGGAGAACACTCATGTGGAGTTCAAGTTGTCTCTGCTTTTAAGAACAATCGTTGTAGGTTGTTAAAATAAGGATGGAAGAAGTGTTCCAAAGCTTCGTTGTTCGGGGAATGAAGAATGAAATAAAAACGTCCTGCTTCTAGATATAGGAGTGACTGGGTCGCTGGATGCGTGGAGAACGACAAAACGTATTGGGAAGAACTTCCTAAACAAAGTTTGAACAACAGAAACCAAAATAATGACCATAGAAAAGATTTAGCAAGGCCACTGCACGGCGATGGTCAAATGACTGCAGATTAGAGGTCAGGGCATGCTCGTTGATCAGCCGGACGGTCTTCCGTTGGATCCGGAAGGAAGGAAAATAGTGGTAGACGAAGCTCTGCCGGACGTGGGATGGAGTATTCAAGTCTCGGCTGAATTTCACCTTTGCCTTTCGATTTTAGAGCTTGCTGGGAAAATTGAATCAACAGCGTAAACTTTATGGTTATAATTAGAACCTAGACTCCGATGCTCAGAACTTGCTTTCAATTTTAGTAGGGTGAAGGGCTGGGGTAGGCCTTGCTAATGCCAAAAAATAAAAGTTTTCTTGGTTTACGGTGTCTTTAGGGCAGTTGGTGGCTAAGACATGAGCCGAATTGGTTAGTCAAATGGATGTGTAAGCTGTTAATTCGCGGACCGCCTAATGTTTAGAGATCCTGGGTGATACGACTTTCTGCGGAACTTGGTGATATTCAAGCATTTGGATTTGTTCTTCATCCAAACCATTTCCTTCCAGTGATTCATTTCTGGTGCTCAGTTTAGCTCATTTGTTGCACCCTTTGGCTCTGCTGTGATGCTTACCGGTTTTGCTTATCGTCCGGCAGCACAGTCTAGTTGAGAACCGATGCTGAAACTTATCGAGTAAGAGAGTGAAAAGTTTATGGGCACGAAATCACGTGACGGAAAACCGATTTCGAGTTGAACCACATAAATCATCTGCTAGCTTATTTTATAAGTTCATCTAACCAGATGTGTTCTTTAGGAAAATTACTTGACACTAGGTAGTCATAATACCAGACCATTTTATCTGAGCTTGCAAATCGAAATCCCTGTTTTTTTAATTCTGTGTGCGGCAGACTTTCAGTCCACTCTGATTCCAGTTGAACAGCAGTACAACGGTTCATCCTACCCTAGTACTTGTTGTTTTGAACCGTCGCTATCAACCATCTCGTCTTTTGATGGAAATTTACATCCACTCTGTTTGGTCGCACCAAGTCCCGCTCGTCTTGTAGTCAAAAAGACAGGCCAGAGCTTCCGGTTGGTGGTGAATGCAAACTGTCGCCAATGGCCACCCAATTGTGACAGTTTCCCGTCTGTACCGCACAAAATTATCAGTGTTAACCAACGCCTCAGACATGTCAGTGGGTTGGCGGAGTTCCTGTGCCAACTGCGATCAGAGGTATGTGCCTCAATTGAGGTCGTATCTGCTATTTACCTATTTTGCTGGTCATTCCTTTGGTATCTTAAGCAGAATGCGAGGTCACTACATATTTTTTTGCAACGACAAATGCAAATGTCCATTGCTCTCCACGAGTTGTTCGTTGACAGTCAGTCTAGGAGAGATGGCTATGCCCTTACTCCAAACCAACCACAGACAGTACACGAAGTATGTTCACCGGAATCTGTAACGAAGGGGCTTGTTAGACACCCAGGATGCCTGGCTCCATCTGAAGGAAGTATGAACTGAACAATCAGTCACTGGTCCCCAGTGGTTTACTTGACCCTTAGGCCGTCCCAATGCCTTGTGGTTTAGATGGTTTGGTCAAAGGCCCCGAGAATGGCACCCTAAGTCAACCTTCTACTTTGGTTTAAGCAACCGGGTAGTATCCAGCTCACTGACGTTCTATGGATCCCAATAGATGACCGCTAGTTAGGAGGTAGAGACTGCAAGGACTGACATGCGTAATGAACCCCACACCATATTTCATCTTGTCTCCTCTTTACAGTCTCTGTTTTCCTCCATGGTTCTCGCAGTGACCACCTATTTGTATTTTGTGTGGTTTTATTTTGAAGTAATTGAAGGCTCACGGCCTTGGTTACCAAGGTAAGATCATTTGAAAATAGACAATAGAGTTCTTTCGGAGTATACAAATAAAGCTTGCTTACTGATTTGTCCTAAGTTGCACTCATAGAGGCTAAGTCACGTAGTCAACAAAGCTGCTTGTTTTACCCATTATTTCATTCAAAATTATACCTCTGGAAAAGCTCAAGATGTTTCTTTATTACTTGCAAAATTCTACGGTAGCCGTGGCTTAATATTAATTATTACTGAAGGAAAGCAAAACTTCTAACAAAGGGATGCATTCGACCAGAGCCAACGTGAGCTTTGTACTCAAGGTTGCCTTGGGGCGCTTTGTAAAGCTGGCATGTTATCGCTAGCAGCCGACAATAATGATTTTTATTGATATCCCACTGAAGTAGTGGGATGGAAGCCAAATTAGAACTAGTTTCGGACTTAAGTCCCTCTAACTCGTGCCGAATTTTTGTTGATCATTCATAATTTCTCTTGTAATAGAAGCTCCAAGAATTGTTCTTGGAAAATGATTAGTGCTCAGCGTAGCATATCAGTCGACGTCAACTAGGTTTTTTCAGAAGAAGTAACTACTCATTATTTCTTCATTAGAAAACCCCAGAGACCACGATGATTTTCAGAATAGAACCTGTACCGTGCCTTCCTGCTCATCTTTATATCGGTGTGTCTGAGAAGTTAGATTTTGTCCGCAAAAGCCCTAAATAAGCTTTCACATGTCAGTGCTTTGGATTCTAAATTTGAATGTTTGGTGAGATATCGGATAGGCAAACCCTACATTAGCCTCCTCGTACATTCCACGTTTGATTTCCACAGATTCGGTTCAGATTTGATTCCCGCGCAGGTCGTCGCGTGCACATTGCGCAGCATTGTTCTCAGTCAACGAGCGCTGTTTGGTTGTAACTGACAACGTTTGACTATATCATTTCTGATTCCACTAGTGTCGAGCGGTCGTGCGTTTGAGATAGAGACTTACTATTATTGGATGGTTGCAAGGAAAACCTAAATTTCCTGTCCATGATTAGAGCATGCAAGCATAATCATAACGATCAGCTTCTGTTCTCGTGGTTTTCGAATAGTAAGGTATGCAACTGTTCGTTCCATGTCTATCGAGTTTCGCACAGATGTGTATATACCATACGTAAACTACAGATCTTTCCAAGAAGCGAACCTCAACTTCGTTCCGGTTTATCTTGGGAAGAAAATCTTCGGTGTTTCCGAATTTATTTCGTTATAAGGAATCATTGAAAACTGGTTTTCACGCCTGCGAAATTTATTTCTTTGTCCGTTTTTCTTTATTCTTTTCAACTGAACTTTGTTTTTCTTTGCCAGCTTCCATCTGTTTATTCGCCGTCAATGCCATCTGTGAACTTGGCGTTCAAGACACTGTTGACCTTCCGTTCGTGTGCGCACGCTCTCGGTCATTCACAGTGAGTAAATCATGAGTTATCATTCGACTAGTAACAATCCATGTTTTCAAATATATTTTCACTATCTTCTGACTTAGATAGCTACTAATTCTTACACTTTTGCTTTCGGCGTGAAGTAACGTTAAATGTGGTGATTTCGATTACATCAGGTGTTTTTCACAATTTAAGCTAATGATGGCGCCCGATGCGAAGTGTACAATTTTCATGACAGTCGATCGGTCTTACTTGAATCTGCTCAGCAGCTGCACTCCCTAGCAGCACCCGTCCATCAATCCCCATGAGTTCCACACCTGCGAATAATTCCATGCCGCCTCGGTCGTCGTGCAGGCTAATCAGGACCGTGCTGCACATTGCATCCAGCGCGGTGCGTTGTGATATATATGCTACAGCTCAGAGTTCCCTCTCTTTTATTCAATCTGTCTCTTCTGTCGCCGACCCAGTCTCTTTGCTCTTTCTGCCTACCTTTATAGTCTTCATTGATAACACCCCGATACTAGAAACGACTCATTGTCAAATAGTGTAATAGGTGGTTTTTAGTCTGCTTGCTCACATTTTCCCAAGCCTCAGCAGCCTCTGAATCTCGATTCCTTCAATGTGCGCACTTTATTGCAGGCTGGCCAACAGGCGTGTTTGGCTCTGACAGTGGACTCACTTTCGATTGCCGTCTGCTGCTTGACTGAAACACGAATTCAGGATTCGAGTAGAGTAATTCAACCAATTGCGCCAAATGTCTCGCCATAATATTATCTGCACAGTTAGAAATCGGGAGCAGCTCAAGCTGTTAGTGAATGTGGTGTAGAAATAGTCTTGAGTGAGAAGGTTGAAGCGGCCTTTATAGATTGGATCCCGATTAACAGTCGCTTGTGCGCCGTGAGACTGCGGGATCAGTCAGTGTCCCGAAAAAGTTTTAATAAGCTCAGTGGAGAAGCTCCGATGAAATCACTTACTTCCTTGCTTCGAGATATTTGGAAAGAGGATCGTATCCCGTTATCGTGGGGTGAGTCACTGTCTGTACCTATCTTCAAGAAAAGCACACGGATTGCCTGTAGTAATCATCGAGGAATTAGTTTAGTTCCGATAGTTGCTAAGGTGTTAGGTTGGATAATACTGCGTCGTTTGATACCAATTCGCGAGAGTATCTTCGCAAACAGCAAGCCGCATTTTGTCCAGGTCCGGGTTGCATCGACCAGGTATTCACTCTTCGGCAGTTACTCGAAACGCGTCACACCCACCACCGCCCTACGATCGTAGTCATCCTGGATTTGAAAGAGGCGTTCGACTCATTGGATTGAACAGCCCTATTCAGTGCTCTTCTCCACTGGAAGGGTGTGCCAGCGAAGTTCGTGAACCTGTTGCGAGTATTGTACTCGCATAGCTATGGTCGCGTGAGGGTATACTATGAACTATCAAGTTCATTCGAAACGGCTAGCAGCGTTCGACAATGGACTACCGTCTCTCCATTCCTGTTCACCTTCGTCATGGACGAGGTGATGGAGGATACTTTAGGAGATCTCCAGAATATGGGGTCGTGCTGGGAAATGGCGAAGAGCTGTGTGATCTAGATTACGCAGATGATGTTGTGTGCCTGTTCGAATCGGCGTATCATGCACAACGCGCATTAGATAGAGTCTCGAGGTCGCTTGCTCGCTTTGGCATGTGCTTTGCACCTTCAAAGTTCAAAGTGGTGTTACAGGACTGGACGGCAGTCGTGCCGACATTGGTGCTGAGCGGAGAAGGACTAACGACTGTGGACCGTTTCACCTACCTTGGTAGATGAGAGTCGAACGATGGTAGCTCGGCGGTAGAGGTAAATACGCGTATATCTAAGGATGGAGCAGCTTACGCTGGACTAAAGCATTTGTAGCGTCGGCTTGATATTTCACTGAAGTTGGAAAGTAGTGTGTACTGTGCCGCAGTGCACTCAGTTCTGCTGTACGGTCATGAGACATGGTGTATGCGTGTGGGAGATGTTCGTCGGTTGAAGGTTTTCGACTACCGATGTCTACGTAGTATGGCTAAGATTGGATGGAGTGACCGGGTGAGTAATGTAGAGGTCAGGAATCTAATACTAGGCGCCAATTCTGAGAATACATTGTTTCATCGTATGAAACTTAGTAGACTACGCTGGTTGGGTCACGTGTTGCGTATGGCGAACACTCGTCTACCATACGGTGCCGTATTTGGTGTTCCTCCCAAGGAATGGAAGAAACCTTGTGGAGGTCAACAGATGACGCGGCAAAGTCGGATGAGAAAATGTACAGCGAACTTAGGTGAAGTGGATGTCTCATGTCTTCGTGGTTGGGGTCCGAAAGACTTATCAACTGGTTGGCTGGAGACATTTAAGGATATGGCAGTGAACCGCGAACAGTGGCGATCATGTGTCCATTTTCTATCGAATCAGAATGATTGACAGAGTACGTTTGTAGACTTCGACTATGTTCCAATTGTTGGACAAGTTTCCCTATTCTCCTCTCTGTTTCCGACTACTTTTTTCTTGCGTTCATTCATTAAAAATACTTTTGATTTTATGTGGTCTCTGATCACCCCGATTTTTGACCATTTTTTGTCTTCAGTTTCATCTATGTGACCGAAAACCCATGATAAGTCGCGATCGATTCATTCTCCGTGAGTGTTTCGTGCCGGTTTTTTCTCACCGTGCCGTTTTAAGGTCGGGATGCTATGTTTTCTTAGGATGTTTTCAGCATCCACACCGGGCGACTGAAAAATTCATTTTCCTTTCATGTTCTGATTACGGAGGTTGAGACTTAGATTGACAACGTCTCATCGTCACTCGAAGTGCTGTCGCTTTTGCGTGTACGTGGTTGGTCGTGGTCTTCCGTGTTTCGAGGTTTATCCTTAGCCTCAACCTTGTACCTCTTCGGTTATCTTGAGCTCGCAAGCAGATTTTTTTTCTGCTTGGCCTCAGCCTATTTGACCTTTGGCGCGTCAAAACTGACGTTCGATTGGATTAGTTAGACTCTAGCAACTGTGTTGTGTTGCTTCCGTTTTCAGTAAGCAACGAAGTCATTTCGACTGATGATACGTTTGCAGTCTAATCATCCATCTCAGCGATCGAAATCCGGTGATAGCCAATCATCTGAGAAGTGGCTAAAAAAATTTCAGAACCAGTCGTCCTACCTATCTTGTTGTTCAGATTCCAGTTACCGTCACAATACTGTTTATTTGAGGCTGACACGTTCTGCTCGACCATCGGTAGCTGTGCAGAGCGGCAGTCACTGGTCATGCAGTGTGCGATCATTTAAGTCAGTCGGACGTCACATCAATCCTAAACCATGACCACAGGCAGTTCCAGTTGGCCAGTTCGAGCCAAAATAAAATGATCACCGTCAATATTATTAGTCATTATTATCAGTGGCAAATTAGCGTTTTTTAATTGTCACAAAACAAAAATGCATATACAACGTACATCTGTAATCAACGATTTATTCACGCATATTCTGAGGTAGACAAATCAGCAAAATAAGTCAGTCGAGTACTAGAAAATGTGCTGGGGCCCATTAGTAACAGTTATTTAAGGTGACGTAAAGGACGGTAGTAAACTATGCTTTATCCAGTGATGACATTCTAGAATTGGCATCACATTTTATTCCTTGTCAAAAACTGGTTGTTCACCTGGTTGTGGGACAGTTCATGCTAGACGAATTCAGTCATTCTCAATTCTCAGTTTTTATAGGAGATCGAGTTCAGCTTAGAACCATTTCATAATTAATGTGGCATCTCACACATTCAGCTTACTCTCGATAAGACTGCAAGCCAGGTGAAATTCTTTAGTCTTACTGCGATTTTAAACAGTAACCTTCCGCATTATCCAAACAAGAACCGGTCATCGATTGGTTGGAGAGAGAGAGAGAGAGAGAGAGAGAGAGAGAGAGAGTATACTGTTTAGCCTTTAGAGCCCTCCTATGCTGGAATGAGAACGAAGAACGTCAACATTGGCCGTGAAATTTAGTTTGTTGTGGAACCACATTAGATCTCAATAGGTCAGGTGTAGTAACGAGCTTTCAGTCAAAGCATACCACGTTTGCGGCCTTTGGAACCGGTGAGCCCATGCACCTGAGTGAGTCGTATGGTTTGAGTTTGTGTGCTGTTCATCGCATGAATGACCCGGTGCAACTAATACCTTGTAGTTCTCATGGTCACAAATCTTGGATTGGAAGCAAAAAAGTGAACAAACAGAATCCCGAGGTACCCCAGACCAGACTGTCAGGATTGGCTAATTTGACAGCAGGGCCACACGTTGTTGAACCGCAGATGTGCACTTAAGGAACCGAAAACTGCTACTATGGTGATAGTGTGACGTACATAATGACAGCGCCACTCCGAATTGGGTCACACATGTCGGTTTGGTGCGCGCGATGGCCAAAACATTAAATATAGACATTTGCGCTTGGAGAATCGAGCTGGGAGCATACAGTTTGCTCATTACAATATGTGTACGCAGGACTTGGGCACAAATAATTCACTCCGTTGCTTGCTGAATCCCTTACAGTAGTCAATTTATGGTTTTTCAGGTTCTGGATCGCGAAGCTTGATATTTTGGATTGCTTTCACAGCATCGATCATGTCCGTCTTTTAAGCGTATTCGAGGAAGCCTGCTCCCTTGTAAGTTTAACTATGCTCTCATCATTCTCCTTTTTCTCTTCACTGGGCGTAAATTTTTCAGCAAGATCACCTCACTTCGCCGAAAGAATTATAGTTGTCTGATTCCCTGTCGAAAGAAACCCCATGTACTCCAATTCTGCCTTTGTATTTTTTTTTCTATCAATGTTTTTCATCCTCTTATTCACTTGATTAGCCCCTTCAACGATTTAAATTTGGTTGTACAAACCTGAATGATGCCAATCAGATTGCACGATGCGAGAGGTCCTTATTTATCCACTAACTTTTGGTGATATTAGGTAACATTGCCAAGGTCAACGATGCTTGCATTCACAACCTTTTTGGCATTAGAATCTCATTTAGCTCGTTAGGAGCGTGCATGAACGGTGAATCCAAGGGAGAATCACACGGTGGTTTACCTCAAATAATTCTTCCGACGAATCACCACGTGACTCGTACATCGATTCATCATCAATGCACGCTCCAGACGATACACATGAGAGTCTAGTGCCAACTTAACAAAGGAGTGTTTAAGTATTGAGATAGCTGAGCAGAAGAACACCTAACTGGTGAGCGGCAGTAACTGCGAAACCGGTTGTGTGGCTCCGGGAAAAGTTACTTTGTTTCTATTGTAGTTAAACTAACGTTCAAGCGATCTAGAAAAGCCTGCAACTTACCGCGGTCTTCACTCAGTAGCACAATTCAGTCCGCGTATTCTAATTGACATAGATTCCTCTCCGAGCGAGTAGCAATGCCACTATTCTCACGTGAGGATAGGGCCATCTCCATGACCACATCAATGACAATGTTAAAAAAGAATGGTGAAAATGGACAACCTTGACGAACACCACTACTCGTGGTGAACTCGCCAGGAACGCGAAATCGGCTTCGGTTGTTGGCATACGGGGAGTGGATAATTGAAATGAATTTCTCTGGTATACCCTTCAATGAAAGACAGTGCCAAAGAACTACCTCTTGGACTGACTCGAACACCGCTTTCAAATCAAGAAAGACGGAAATCGTGAGTGTACGAAATATATGCCTATGTCTCAAGATCTATCGCAAAGTGAAAATTTGGTCAATACAACCTCGACCGGGATGAGAACCTCTTTGGTTCTCACGCATACACCTTCCACGAGCACTAGATGATCGACGGAAGATAGTGTACGCAAGCAATTTAGATACGATGCTTATTAAACTAATTCCTCTGTGGTTTTCACACGGGTATCTGACACCTTTCTTGTAACTCTCACAATAACCGATTCACAGCAATCCTTGGGAATCTCTCCCCTTGTCCAGGTTGATTTCAGGAATTTTGTTAACTTCGACATTAACATTTTGCCACCATCCTTGAAGATAGCGACAGTCTCTCTGGTCCAACTGTCGTATGCCGTTTAAGAACCTATCTCCCTGATCACCTCCATTTCTGATGGAGGACTGGTCAACTTAATTGCCCCCAAAGTTTTCTGCCCAACGCGCCAACCGACGCTCTTGATAGTAAATCAGTGTGCCGTCAGAATCATTAATCACTTCATTTACGCTCGGCTTCCTTGGACCCATTATTCCTAATCAGTTAGTAAAAGTTACGGCTATTTCCGATAGCCCTGGCCTCTCCTATTTCCTTAAAATTTCCTGTTCACCCATGATCCCGGTCATTTATCAAACTCCCGATCGGTCAGTGTCTCGAGGATCTACGCGCCTCATTGTATATTACAATCTACGAGCCTCTAACAGTGCGACTGAATTCGAAGATATCCGTCGTTTCTGAGATTTGTGCCAACGAGCCACGAGTGGAGGTTGCCGCTAAGTGCAGGGCTTCTCTGATCTGGTGCCAGTGTTAGCTTGGCATTTTGTTGAGGCGACAACCGCATTGATAGCTCACATTGGAACTAAAGTCGGTGGTTATCTTTTAGAATCGCCTATGTCGGATAAGTGGCTTTTGTGCTAGTGTGACCACGGACTTGACGTAAACAAAAAGCGAGCACAAAACAAAACATGATGAGTCCACGGGTGTCGATCACAATGACCAGCAATCCTCGATCGATCCACGTCACCAGTGATCGATGACAATATGATCGGTCTAGGTCCAACGCTGTGAGAGCGAAGGAGAACGCCAAGTGAGCCAATGTCGTTTTTTATGACTAAAATTGATGTTCGTCAGAAATAGTCTGTAATCAGAACAAACTTGGATGAGACAACCTCCGTTGCCAGTACGACCGGCTGGGACGAAAAATCGACCACCTGTGTGCCGTCTCGTTTCCGCTAATTGGCCAAGTTGGGCGTTGAAATCACCAGCAACAACCACAGCGTCTGTTGAACGTATACTTCGGAATGATCGCCTCAGGGGGGCTGCAGTCAGTGGGTGCGTACACAGATACGACGAACAAACAACGATGCTCCAATCGACGGCTATTAACAATTACCGCACCGTCCAATCGAACTGTACATAAACGACTATTGAATGAGATCCAACCCAATAGTGCACGCTCTACTCGCATGTTCAGAGCGATTCCAACGGCAGCCTGACCACGAGCGCTCGAAACCGGATAACCGCATACATGAAAAATGAAGCGAGAGAATGAAGTTGCGTCTGGCCTACCAAGAGTGATCTCAGAAGTGGGATCCTGCATGTGCTTTTCGGAGGCAGCGTATACGTCTATTTTGAAAGTTTCAAGAGTTCTAGCTAAGACAGATTGTTGCCCTATTTGGGTGGCTATGTGGACATAGAAGGAAGCTGAGTGCAGTGAACACATAGGTTTAAGTAATACTTGCGAACTACTTCTTTCTTCTCGCTTAATGTTCTCATCAGTAAATCTGTCGAGCCGCAGTTCCTTGTGGCAACTTGCGTAGTTCCTATATCGGAAGAACGAAAATTAGAAGGTTTCCCGCAGAAAGGATGCTAGAGGTACTCGGCTGATCGATACTTCGCGGCTTTCCGCATTACTGAAGGGGTTTTCCTTTGGGGAACCTAACCGAAACCTTTGACTGAAAAGCCATACCTGCAAGACAATGGGGCATTAACCCAGCACGGGAACTAAGAGCAGGCGTAAACTTATCACTACCCGCTCCGATCGAAGCAATGGATAGCGCGGTCCTGATTATCCTGCGCGACGACCGGCACAGTATGAAATTCATTGTTTGTGCTGTTCATTGAGGTTTCTTTTGAACAAAGACTGCTGGGGAGTCCAGCCAAGGCCTCTGCTTCTAACAAGAGCTTGCCCGCGAGGCAACGGGGAGTGGCTAAGTAGAAGCCCATCTAACTGGACCAACTATTCTTCCACTCAAATTCCCGATTGAGTTCCCAGCTTACATCAATGCCTGCATTGAGGACCAGGAGACCACTTCGTCGGGCCTCTACCCATTGACCTTCCAGACATGATTGGACCTTCAGTTTGAGATAAGCCGTCCTGTATAGCTCGTTGGGTCATGGGGGCACGTAAACTGTCACACCACGTCCAGATATAGTCGCATTGTGATCGGATCCAGCCGTGTAGATTGGACGATTGTCCTTGGTAGCTGTTAGATTCAACAGATCTTGTGCGCCTTCACATGATGGACGCCATCTCACTAAGGTATTTAGTCTTGTTCAACCTGGTCCTGGTATGGCCCGTCTGTCGGTTGATTTGCTGCGGTGTGGCCACTGGTGTATGCCTCAACTTCGTGGAGCCACAGGTAAGAGTTGGGTGGTTGATAGAGACCAAAGAGATGGGAGATATCCCAAGGACCATGACCGTCTACCAACTTAGAGGTGCTGTTCCTCCCAGATAACCATAAGCCCCTACTATATTCACGATGAGTTCGAAGTTCTAACCAGGGTTCAGGGCAGAGGTGCATGCCACCTAGCGTGGGTTGCGGATAACGAAACGGCCACCGATATTGGTGGTTATTCGTGAATAATGTGGGCCCGGTGTCAGTAAATAAGCGGACGTGAATTTGCAATAGAATGGTTCTGTAAGTTGACGGCACAAACCTTCGCTATTCTAATAAGTCTAGTACGTGGTTGTTAGCGCGGACAGTCATGTCACCATTCTTTTTGTGATGCAGGTGTTCACTCTGCGTGGATCAACCGGATATCTCGGGCGCTTTAGTTTGCGTTGTTCAGTTGGTGCAGTAGAATCGGCAAACAAATCTTGTTGTTCTTTTTAGGTGCAATATTGGTTCTCACTGTCTTCACGGCAGATACGGTCTCAGGCTGATAGGGAGACGAAAGTGGTTGAAATATGGTTCATGGCTCTAAAGGTAGCCCTCATAATTCATACCACGGAGACTTTTAACTGCCAACGCGCCTACTGGTCTATCCCACAGCTGGTCGTTGTTTGTTGCTTTGTTTATCTTATTTATACTTATTCGGAAGTCAGTTTGATGTGTGATTATTTTCGGATCCTATTTTTATGCCTTGCCTGTTTATCGCCGTCGAAAGTATTACTGGGAAAACATACAATGAGGCGAAGTCTCAGGTGCTTATTACTTGTCTTTATGACGACGTCAAAAGTGACTCTTTCACGAATGGTCGATAGACCGTTGATGAAACGATAGGAATAAATTTCTTCGCCGTTCACTTAACCGTAAACCCCTTAAGGAGCTTCCGGTTCATCCGAGTTGTACGTAATGTGTTTGGTGCCTCTAACTTCAGTCATGATTACTAACTTAACAGCTGAGAAAGTTGCCCATCCGATTTTTGATTGGCCGGCGGTGACCAAACGGATAAGGTCATGGCGTTTGGACGTGAAGGCCGCGGTTTCGAATCCTCCCACCGCCGATTAACTTCCCCACTTAGCAGCCCTCTGCTGGCCTCCACCCCCTCCTGCAAAATAATGTGCATTGTTGTTTCATTATTGAAGGAAGTAAAAGATGAAAGAAGATAAAAGACTTCATTCACTCACGTAGGAACTATCTACGCCTAGTTAGCGGAAGCAAACATGACGATGACTAAACTAACAGCAGAATCCAGTTGTGGTGGCACAATAAGAACTACATTTTGGTCAAAAATCGTCGACTTTCGTCGCTTAATTTCGCCTCCTGTTGTCAGGTTTTGTATTGTCTTGATTAGAGTCCTCCGTTTACGACAGCATAGGCAAGCCTTTTAGCAGTGCGCCTGTTTATAGGCAATCACCAGAATGTACTCTTGTAGGCCTACAGAAAGTATGCTTATAAATACTTGGATGATTCAAACAAAACAAGTACCTGCCACCATCTTATTGTCTTAATCGAGTTAGTCTACCATTTATTACACGCAAGTGATGACATTTATTTTGTTTTTTGTGTCAGGATGTATGTTTTAAAACAAATTTAATGAATCACTGTTTACACTTATGGTCGATTTTATGTTGCTCCAGGTTATCTTGCGACTCAACACAATGACGTGACCAGCCCTCAAACATCAAGTTTGAAGCTGTAGTTAAGCCAGTTGTGGATAGCGGCTTGTTAAGCGCAAATCTCAATTCGGACACTGGTTTCATTAAAGACCCACTATGATCATGGGATCTGGAGTATCACTGTTCGCTTTGTCCATCAATGGCATAGCTTCTTCCTTTGCCTGACCATGTATTAGGCAGGTGAAGCTTAGTTGTGTGAATGACGGCATGTATTCAGAAATTTTATTTTATATATGTACATTAGAAATACAAGTTTGTAATTGTGGGTGATATAATGTTAATAACGCAGCGTTGTTGGTAGATGTAATGTGCCAACGTTTCGACTATCGTGGGTAGTCTTTCTCAAGGCAAGTTTTACAATCAAACACTCCTTACGTCGTTTGGACAAGGTTGTAATATTATTCTAATCCATTTCGTTGTAGGCATTCACTTTGGGACAGTATTGGTGCAACTGTTTCGTTGTGGCTTTGTGCTGCCAGAATAGAACACAAAACCCGGATCCTGCTAAGATGGAATGCCTCAGGTCTACATAAAGTTTTAATTGACCAGGTGATGCAACAAGCTAAATGATCACAAATTTTTTTCTGTGACCAAGATAACCGGTGGATCGGGGCCTCTAACATCCGATCTTCAAAGTGATCAAGTTCCCATCTACTTAACCGCAATGGTTTTTGCAGTCACCATATTTGTTGTTAAGAGACTTAAGTAATTAATATGGTGCACCTCATCTGGAATGAGCACCTACAGGGCGGACTAATTTTTTTTGCTTTTGAAGGGTTTGTTGTGCTTAAGTTCAATTTGGGGTCGATACACTTCATTCGACGGGAATGACCATAATTCCGAAATTCGGTTTTGGGGCGAGAGCAGTTTGATAGTACACTAACGAATCACCGTCCTATTTCTTTCAAACCTGTAACATAATTCATCCTTATCCTTTTATTAATGAACCTAAACCTTCAGCTTTATCCAAAAATGACTCTAGGTCTTTACTATCAGTCGACCAGCTTGAGTTTCGGCGAATCAAAATGTGAAATTATTGAATACCATCAATCCTCTCAACTCCTGGCCCGACTAGAAACAGAAATTCGAGGAGCAATTAAAGAAGTACGAGTAATTGTCCCTGTTACGCACATCCTAAATCGTCGTTTCTTCGTCATTTACCTCGTCTCCGTTTTAATAGGCAAGCAAGTATTTGTATCCTGTACCGAACGTGGTACTTCTAAAACAAGAACTCCTCTGGTTCTTGAAACAATCCACTCTCCTGGTAAGTAACTGCTTCAACTGTTTTGTTATAATTATTGCCGTTGATACCTGTACCACAACGGGGCTGGTGGACCTCATGTTTAATGGTTCCCCTTTTTGGCTCGCAAACTTTTCACTCATTACTATCACAGTTCCCTACCACTCGAATTGCTACTACACCTTACCTGCTGAGACCTTCTGGGGCTTTATGGCAATTCAGGCCATGGTTCCCGGCCTCATGCAGTAGGCCGTAAAGGCTGTATCATGCTTCTTCCAGCACAGTCATGCTTTAAGCATGCAGTAGAAAAACGATGTTTACAGTTTCTTGCCCCTTAAAACCTATACTTTATTTCTCCATCAGGCATGCACTTCGATCACCTCCCAGAGAAGATCAGGTTTCTCAGTCAAGGATGACTTTTCTCAAGGCCCACACTAATCATTGCATGAGGTGGACTGTGCTCATATAACAATTTTTGCTAGAGTACGTCAATCGTCTTCATTAAAGGCATACTACTACCGTTATGGTAAGGATGCGATCTTGCGGATAGAATTCCAATCCACTTGTCTAAAAGTTTTCAAAACACATTAAAAGAACATATTGCTGCAGTGCCTCATCTCCATCAAATTTGTTCAATGGAAATCTTCAACAATAATATATATATATATATATAAGCAGGAAGTAGTATCTGGATGCGTAAACAAAATTAGCCCGGGAGCACACGACCGGTTTCGCGGTTATTGTCGCTCGTCAGGTATGCGTACCCGATGCTCTCTTGTCCAAACATCCACGTACTTGTACACTCCGAATTGATTGATATTTCTCACCAGAATCGAATCTGTAGCAACAGGAGTGTGCATGGAAGCTCTTCGTCGAAGAGTCCACAGAAGAATCACAACTGTGATTCGTTGATAATATATATATATATATGGCCGAAATTCATGCTAAAAGCGTCACATGTACACTCTTCGCTTCCGTGGCCAACAGCATAAAAGAAAAATGCTTCGATCTTTGTTGCTCCCATTCAGCTAGAATTGGCGAATCTTTCCGATAATAAGTCGGACTTCGGTGTTATCTAGCGAGCAAGTAGGTTATTATCCTAGTTCATATCCAGTTTTAGTCATCATGTGAATAGGTTAACTATGACCCATTACAAGTCCGCTAAGGAGAGCAAAGTGAGATTTATGCACAACAATTCGAGGAGCGCGTTGCTCATCATCATCGTTCAGCGTTAAACAGCAAGACCGCTGCCTTTCCCCAGAGTCATACCTTTCTATAGAAAGAGTGAATATCCAAAGAGAACAGGGAATGGACCTACACAGGCGGAAAACATAAGACGCTGCTGCAGACAACAAACCGAACACAGTTTAACTGTAAAAACGCACATGTTTTCAATCAGTCTGATTCGATAGAAAATGGACACATGATCGCCACTGTTCGCGGTTCACTGCCATATCCTTAAATGTCTCCAGCCAACCAGTTGATAAGTCTTTCGGACCCCAACCACGAAGACATGAGACATCCACTTCACCTAAGTTCGCTGTACATTTTCTCATCCGACTTTGCCGCGTCATCTGTTGACCTCCACAAGGTTTCTTCCATTCCTTGGGAGGAACACCAAATACGGCACCGTATGGTAGACGAGTGTTCGCCATACGCAACACGTGACCCAACCAGCGTAGTCTACTAAGTTTCATACGATGAAACAATGTATTCTCAGAATTGGCGCCTAGTATTAGATTCCTGACCTCTACATTACTCACCCGGTCACTCCATCCAATCCTGGCCGTACTATTTTGACAACTAAGTGATACAGCAGTCTAGGCATGGGAGGCAGGTGAGAAGTAGTGGCGTATCAACGACTGTGTGGTATAATTCGAAGAGCTACGTCAAAGAATAAAGATTTCAAATGAATGAATGGACCAAATTAACGGCGTTATCGAACCCTATTACATTTTGTCTCTACTCGTTGGAATGGGTGTCAGTGTTTGAATAAGCGGTACTTTTTATTTGCTCGCCGTGCATATTTATCCAAGTGTTTTACTTTCAGTGTGTTATGCTTGCAGATCAACAGTGGTAATTTATCTTTATAAACTTAGTGTGCTGAAGTTTTTTTATTTTATGTCTCCACATACACCGAATGGTTTTCAAGTAGCGGAGGTTTTCAAAGTGAATTATTTGATTAGAACTACGGTTTGTGATGCACAAGTCACGATAACTGTAGGCGTTTAACACTGGGTATCCAGGCTAACTCATCAGATCCAGTCCGTAGTCTAGTATTTGTCGAAGGTACCCAGTGATCAATGTTGTAATCCACCTGAGAAACTATACGTGCTGGCTTACGAAAAGTGGGCAGTTCTGTTCGGCAGTTCGCGCCTGGAGAATTTGCTCCGTGGTTAACCCGGGTGGCCTGGAGTGAGTAATGTTGATTTCAAGTAGCTACGATGAAAACTTTTGAAACGGTATCATTCGATGTTAATTTTCATCTCCACGATGTTAGCAAAATTCCAAATCAGAATGAAAAGCTGAGGGAGGTAAGAGACGGCTTATTGAATGAAAGTTTGTTTTTCACGTTGTGCGTTGTTGTGTGTCGTTTCGGAAGTGTCTTGAATGTGTATATTAAGAGGTGGGTACAGTGAAATTAGGTAAATTACAAGTGCCTACACGACCCTCTCCGCCAGAGCTTTTCTTGTGTGGAAGGCTCAACAAGGGAGATTGAACCGTGAAACCCATTAAGTTCACTGAACAAAGTGCTTAAAGCGAACAGGTTGGCAAAGGTGTTTGTATCAACGATTGGATATTTGTGGTGGTGATTGTTGTGTCCGACAGGGGGAAGGACTAGATCAGTGCTTGTTCGAATTTGCGGTTGCTGGTGTGTTGTCAGTGTGCAGCGGTTTGAGTGCCTGGCAGTGTCGTTGGTCACAATGCAGTGGGTGATTTAAATCAACCAAAACAAGCGGCTTTTAGTCTGTTTGTTGCAAAAATATCCAACTATCATCTGCCATCAAAATGGTCTTTAAATTAGATAGTCAAGCCTCTGACCTTTTTAGAGTGATAGACATTTAACCGACTTGATCACCATGCCGTCAACTCTTGTCCTGCTGTTTAATAATATCAAGGTGCAAGCTCCACAAGTGTTAGCGCTATTTAAATTATTCCACATGACTTTGTGTCAGAAGTTTTCCGTTACCAAATTTGCTTGCCACACTTTTCTTCCACTGACTACCACTTAATTGTAAGTTCGAACTAATTATTCGGTAAAAATGATAATTCAGAAAGCGTGATTTGATACCCGTTTCGAGTTCATTGGCTTCCGTTAGACGTGCATTCAGCCGGCCTGCAAAGCGTTGCCGCTGAACTGGCGAATGGTTTGCTGATAATGTGAGTGCATTTTTTGATCAGGATAAATATATTTTGTCTGAATGAAGCCTTGAATAATTTTCTTTTTTTTGTGCCAATTTCGTACTTGAAAAGCCAATATTGTTTTACTGGTGTACGAGAGTGGTCGAGTGGCTTCGACGTCTGCCATCTCTGAACGCTCAGAGGTTAGAATTCCAGGTCTGCAAGTCACCTCAGTGGTATGCGGGGTTCGTTGCCAGATGGAGCCTACTGAGGTCTTATTTGGTCCTGTTCCGCTCCAGGTTTCATAATCATGTCTGCTAACCCTATCCTCTATTGATGGATTGAGGCTCTTCCACCATACTTAAGCGCCCCGCATGTAGTTATGTAAATGTTAACATAAAAATATGGTTTAAACGATATTCCGCGATGTAGCTGTTTTAGTTTTAGTTTTGTGCTCGTGCTCATTACTTTGTGGAATGGTCTTTGGGTTCACTCTGCTTAGTGCGACAAATCGTAACCTAGAAGCTTATTTTTGTTGCTCCCGTTAGTATATTGTTTGAACATGGCCATGGGATGTTTTTTCTGTCGTCGCTGTATGAATCCAATAGACCGTTTTTTATACTTATCTTCGAGATAATCGTTTCTATCTGCTCGTTTCCCGTGCTCTGTTTCATCAGTTTGAAGGTAAACAGTTCGCTTTCACTTGTGGCATTTCTCAAGGCTCTTGTATATCCTCGGATTTGGCTAATCTTTACTTGGCTCATGCCGATCGGGCATTGTACGATACTGTTAACCCATGGTGCCCGAAACAACAGAGCTGCGAGTCGGAAATATTGATCATCCGGTATCTGGATGATTATCTTTGTGTCTCAGCTGATCGGGAAAATTTAGTTCACACGATTGAGCGTTTAAAAACTAGTAAGTTCTCGAATGCCGGTTATTTCAGGATAGTCTTGTTTTTTGTTTGCTCGCCGCACGGAGGAAGATTACGATATTGTGTGGTATGGAAAGCCTTATACTGAATGATGGTGTCATACGTTAGTAATGCTGTTGAGGGCATGTTTAAGTGACCAAGAGGCTACTTCGACAGTAATTGTCCGTCTAAACGACATGAATAATGAACAAATTTCGATGTATGTGAAAACCATTAACATTGCTCGATGTGATGGCTCTTTGATATATGAGGTATTCGATCGAAGTAGGTTCTCTGACTTGATAAACTTTCGTGTACTATGTAGTATTATCATATCTCAATCACCTACCTAATGGTTACATGTACCTGGAAACTGCTGCGAAAGCATGAGGGGAAAACCTGATAGATAGGTTAGAATAAGTTGATATTAATCATGTCATTCACACTTGGTGAAAATTAGGCCGGCATGCAAAAATAACGGATCCGGAATGTACACGTACACGTACGACAGTTGTTGCAAAAATCCGTCCAATTTATCTATGAGGATTAAAGGACGAACCCCTAGGAGCCCAAAAAACATGTTGAAAAACAGGAATGTGATGCACTTTACGACAAAAGTTTCATACCCCCAGGTTTCCACAGTAGTACGACAACCATTCCAAGATATGATTAAATTCAAAATCCAAAATACAAACTTCTATTTGATTCACTATCATTAAAACGAAAGCATAATAGAAAACTTGAATTAATATTGCAACAAAAGTTGTGTACGCCTTGGTTTCTGCGTGAATGGCGAAACTTTGCAGTGAATGTGGCGGATGTTGTACTTCCGAACCTTGGCACAATCACATTTCCGAACCCACCTCGTTTTCGATAAAAATCCATTCCCGATACTGCCATCTGAAGTTGAACGCGCGAATTTGCTCGCCCGATGACCTCCCTACGTGGCAGAAGGTCAACGTGGTAAATGCATCTGCTTTGATTTTCAGTACATTCTACTCAGTTGATTTTCATAGTGTGACAACATAAATTGAGTTTGACGGAATGACATTGGATTGGTAATGCCAAGTAAATCACTGTTGTGGCCTACTGCGAAGAGCTTTGAAATATCGAAGGGGAGCAGTAAGATGTTTTCTTTATGCTGAAATCTGTCTTGTATATGGTTAATCCTAACAACTGAACCGTTGGCTAACTAAAATATACCTGCATTGATGTATTGTTTACAAATAGGTTCTGTCAAAACATATCGCATAGTGTATCACTTTTTCCATTCATTCCGTTAATTGTTCGGATCTGGTACTGCACCGAATGCAGAAAAAAAAACAAGTGACAAAATAGCACTATCGACCGCGGCCAACGGCGTCACCGCACAGAGAAAGAAGTTAGCTAATTGGTCTGCCTAGGTAACTGTTGGCCCACAAATTTCTCCTAGGACGTGCTTTACGAATGAGTTTATTGCAAGGAGGACACGTTTTATCCACTGGGACCAAGTATCTTGGCCGGGTGTAACCATAAGTGAAACTTGAAATGACCAAATAAGGTCTCATTAGATCAGGCGTGGTAGCGAGTCAAGCGACCTCCAGTTCTCGTCTACTGTCTGACATGTTTGGACGACATCCAGTATTGTTAACGACGCCAGGTACCCAAATGACACCAGACTTGATGCTGGATAAAGAGGAACTAACGATGGTCAGCCGTTCTAGTTACTCCGGCATCTGTGTGACGAAATTCGGGTAGGACGGTATTAAGGGTGAGCACACGTATACGCAAGACTCCAGCGGCATGCGCTCTACTGAAGCATTTATAGCGTCGGTCCAATAGTTCACCCAATTCGGAAGATCGTATTTACTGAGCCGCAATGCGTTCAGCCAGGTTATGAGACTGAGGGAAGTGGAGTTTTTGTGCTGAAGGTGCTCGTTGTTTGGAGTTTTTCATCGTTGATTTCCGTGTAGTATCCTTAGTACTCGTTGCAACGAGGGAGTGAACAATCTGCGGGTTGTGGTTCTAGTATCGGGTGTCGGTTCTGGACACCTTTTGTCTCAATATGTAACGCTTAGTAAGCTTCTTTGCTTGGATCACGGGTTGCGCATGACCGGCATTAGTCTGCCGTAGTGTTCTGTTTTTCGTTTCTCACGCGTAGTGGAAGTCATATGAAGGTCAGCTTGGAAGGAGAAAATGCACAGCGAGCATAGATAAACTAAATGTCTGACATCTTCGTGGTTGGGTTCCGAAAGATTGTTAACTAGCTGACTAGAGACACTGAATGATATGGCAGCCAGCCATGAACAGGGGGAATTTAGTTGTTATCTTCTGTCGAATTAGAATGACTGGGGACATGTGCGTCTGTACCGTTAGAGTGTATTCTATGTATTAGCTACCATGGCATTCATGTTTTCCCCGTGTCAATCTTCCTCTTGTACCTCTTCCATAGTCATTCCTTCTGTAACAAGATGGATCTCTGGGTGAAAGTGTTGTCCAGTGTGCCCATTCTAGCGTTCTTGGTGTCGCAGACTGCAATTCAGGAATCATTTTTATACTAGAATGTTTACTTGTTGAGATATTTTAAAAGGGACTTCATCTTAAATATTACGCTGTTGAAATTTTGTAAATGGTCACAAAAGGATTCACAAAATCAAGCCTTGTGATTAGTTGTTTCCCCTACCGGCGAGCGTCACTCCACAAAACTATATAACCGATAGGGCTCACTAGATTTGTGATGTGTGTTGATGGGTCGTCAGTGAAGGCGCGGCTGTTCTGTGTTCATCTACTCTGTCTCTCTTGCTAGCGGGTTGGGATAGCCGTTCAAATTCTGTCCTGTGTTCCTGTGTGACTCCCCACAGGAAAAGGTATCTAGTCCGTTTCATTCCGTTGTGCGACCACGCGACTTGAAGGCTGAAGCTCATAACGTTCTGTCTCCAGCATCCGTGTATGCTAGTGCCTTGGTTGGCCACTGGCTTTGTGTTATTGTGCATCTAGGGCCTACGCATCCCCTGTCATTGTGTAAGACACCGGCGCCCAGCTCAATTTGCTCCTGCGCTACGGTCCTATTGTGCGGCGTCTAGTGTTTCAGTTTTGTGTATTGACTAGCCCAATTGGGAAGAATAACAGAAAGGCAGCGGTTAGCGGGGCTCGCCTTATTGTTTAACCCTGAACCTTTGATGATAGTGATTAACTATTATCGCCGAAGCGATGGTCCGTGATCTTGTAGATGTTATCTCCAAGACGCGTGCCAATGCTCTGGAAAGGAATGACCGCTTCACTGAAATGAATGACAAGGTCGAATATTTTATCCTTTCACTTTGTTATTGATGGGACGAAAATGTACATTTCGGGGTAGAGAGTCGCCGCCGATGAAGGGTTACCAAACGGCAAATCTGGTCAACTTTTTGAGGATTCGAGCCTACGAACTTTACTTTAAAGCATCACGATGTCAACGGATTGCGGTTTTACTTTACAATTTCCGTCCTAATTTTGCTCTAACGTTATCCAGGTAAGTACATTTTCATATTCAGAGCTTCAGTTTACTAATAGTTTTCGGCGAGATACTATGAAAGCCCAAGGAATGCGAAGTTTGTGCAGTGCATGTTTATGTATTTAACAAAATTTCTTTTCAGCCGATCATGCTCTTAACTACGGGTTCTCAGTTCTAACCGCTGTTAGCCATTTTCCACCCCCGGTCTCGTTATTTGCAAACAGCTGCCCACCGGTATGGTCTGCATTTCAACAAGGAAAAGGTACGCTCCAACTTGGATTCCCTCGGTAAATTTCGTCTGATGTCGCTACTCCTAATCAACTTTACACCGGTTCCGTTAGAAATCACTTTCCAACTCAGTGGGCTCCTTTGCGTTTTTTTCACACTTACTTTAGATCAGGTTTGGTGTCAGTAGAAGGGCGCAGTATAAAAGATAAGGTACAAATAGATGTAATAGCCAAAATCAACGGAAGTATTATTCGGTTATCACTGTGCATCGTTTGGTGTTTTTCATCTATTGGATTGTTTTCGATTTTCTCATCGGAGTTTTACAGACAAATCAGAGAGTTTATATCATTGGTTTCCATCGCTCTCTGCCTTCTGAAACGTCTAATTAAAAGCAATCTTTATCTCATAAGTCAAAACCAAACGAATAACCGAATCTAAATTTTTAATAATCAGCTCCAAACGGTGATTTAACCGTTGGTCATCAAAAGTTGAATTATGTGCAGCTATGCCTTAACCATGTCTAGAGACAGTGGACGATACATATCTCCACCCGGGGGGGTGTCAGCGCCCGAGGCATAGCGACGAACCGCATCGTTGCTAAGCTAGTAGTTTCACGGGGATCCTGAAATGCCTTAGACATCGGTAATCGACTGCAAGTAGCCAGAGTGCGTGCTCAAAGCCGAGATGTTATGTCTCATTGCCATAAGGCATAGTCCTGCGGCAATACTACGCACCCTTGCTTTCCGTGAGAGGCAGATATTAATCGGAAGCTGAGGATATCTTTAATTTATAAGTTTAAATCCGATATAAGTAAGATCACTTTTGACGTTAAGTGATCGAGACATTTCATCCACTGCTGAACTAAACACTCATTTTATATGCGTGCATATATATGTTTAACGAATAAAAATTGTCTATATATTAAAATTTCGTGTATAACTTATGTCTTCGACCATGACAAAGGAAAGAGTGAGAGAGAAAATGAAGCGTAATGCTAAGTCCACACGTGAGGATATTCCAATTTCCACCTCCACATTATCGGTTGTCCATCAGGCTGCATAGTTCGTCAATGGGCTTGTTGCTACCCGGTCGCCCAAGCTCGAACCTTTGACCAAATGGTCTGACCCACTAGACAAGTAGACGATCTGATGGTCTTGCAGCTCATTGGGGATCGGTGGCTGATTACTTTATTCATGGGGCCAGATATCCAAACTGTCCGGTTCGCCGCAGATGGCGGTGAGTGTGGTACCATGTGTTTCGTACGCATTCCGTGGTTGGTTTGGAAATAAGGTTTGCCATCTTCCCTAGAGTGACTGCCAAAGATCGGCCAAGCCGATGGTGGGCGTCGGGTATTCGTGTTCATCCTCGTACTTTCTTGGAAGCATCACCACGAGAAGGCAGTGCCAATGAGTTCCTCATCAAAAGTTTTTGAGGTGAACGGTTGCTTAGGAACGCTTCTGGAGGCGTTCCAGGTAAGTAACAAAGACGGGGTGTGAGGCACTCATTCCTGACCATAGATAGTCTTTTGGAAACACCAGTTTTTCGTAATCATTTACTTTGTTATCATTCTTTCATTTGTTTCCAATTTCTCAATCCAAATAAACTTGCAACAAACCTTCGAGTTCTCCTTATTCGCCAGTTTTTTCCTTACTGTTTCTTTTTCTTGATCTTTTTCACGTCCTCTAGTCGCATGCCGGGCTGAGCAACATTGGGTGCTGTTATTATTTGATTGCTGACTAAAACCAGACATGATGAAACAGACTCATTAGAGAGATTTCGGTTCCTGACCGTTTCTTTTCTAACATTTATCTAAGCGACATTCTAACGATCTTCAGCACTGACTTATAATCAACGTAATTAGTAAGGCTTTTCGATTCAGGACTGTTTAGCTCGCGGGAGTTTTGTCTTTCCATGTGTTTTGAAATCGCAAAGCTACTGTTGCTCTCTTTGGCAACTTGTGTCGATCATCTCTATACCGGTTGAAATCAAACAAAACGGGAACTCAACTCAACTATGGCTTTTTGGTCACAAACAAACTGCCTTTGGTAGTCATTCAGATTCTCTTTTCGGACATTACTCCGGCTCATCTCTGAGCGGCGCGAAAATCATACCACTTTCACTTTATTCTTGAACGAGGGAGACATGAAGTGATTCCAACCTTGGCCTTAGTCTCAAGGTGAATAAATCGGGGTTGCGGATTTGTTAGCCTGGTCTGGCTTCTGGGCGTGACACTGTGTAACAACCGCATGGCTAATCGTATGGAAATCACGTAGACTTAAATTTTGGCATTAATCTACGGTTTTCTTTCACTATGCCTTCCATTGGAATCGCTTCTGCCCACATGTCTTTCATTGTCATTGGTTGACTAAACTGTGTTAGAGTGCAATTTGCTGCACTGAAACAGTGCAATGATCCTTTTTCTTGACATAAACTCTCGTTATTTTGATGATCCATTACAGTTTAGATGATTCACTCCACAAATCAGTTGACACTTTCGTAGTTGGCCCCACAGAAATCGTTAGTAAATTTGTACTGAAGCGGAAATCACATTAGCAAAATCAGAGACCGTAAATTAATAACATTTGAACTGCTTTATAGCTGTTTTGCTTGGTCGTCAAGACCGGTCAGTCTTTCGGGGTTAAATCTTTAGAAGGCAACATTGCTCTAGAGAGCGCCCTGCGGTATCTGCCAAGTTCTTAGTTTGGGAATGAGATGAAGCAGGAAATTGTTGCCTTTTCTAATCCTCCATTTCATTTAGTAATCAGATAACAACGTATATCATTTTCCGGTAGGGTGTTGCGGGGAATAGGCGATTGCCAGGTGGGGGAGTTAGTTGTTCAGTGACGGTAGGATTCGAACCCAGGATTTTCAGGTCGTAAAGCTATGTTGACTGCTTGACCACCGCCGGTGTTTTATGAAATCGGCTTCGCATTAGGGTTCCGATCAGTCAAACTAGAACAGTAATGGGCAAGTAGATTGGCCGCTTGCCACTCCGAAATGATTAGAGTTTCGAATCCCAGATCCACCAGTCACTCAGTTGGTAGACAGCTACCCGTTTTCACTCGGCTCATTACTACACCTGACTTAATGAGACCTTAAGTGGTCTTATGCTATTCCAAGTTTGAGGGTGACGGTTGCCGATCCACCCCTTGCTTTTGGTGGACCCCCTGGCGACTATGGGTTATGCCCCACTCACCTCACACATGCTTCGCGCCTGCCCGAAGGGGCTATGGGGTGCTCGATTCTCTGAATGATTGTTCTTTTAACGATACATTGTGAACGTGATTCTCATGTCAAAAAATACGCACCCACGTACGTTATTCATAATTGCTCCCATAATATGGTTGATAAACAACGAGTCGACAGAAGGACACTGCTATACACTCTCAATAACGAATTTTACAGTTCTTTAGCAAATCTTAAACAACATTCTTCCATTGAAAACATTAAAGCTCTTTTCTTCCTCACCAGTTTTGAAACATACTTTACCTACACGTGCTCAACCGAGCAGTTTACCGTTTGCTTCGCCAGGACTACAGATGAGACCCCCCAAAGATGCAGTTGGAATAGCCTCGTGAATTTTAAAAGCAAACCTTTGTGCAGTCGAGTAAGCATGAATTCATCATAAAAAATTAACCAAATAACACGGCTGTTATATTTCGAAGCCACATTCCTCTCTATATTCACTGACGCACGATTGAAATCAGAACAGCTCAAGTCAACCCTTTTGGATATACTGGATAAACGTCGACAACAACAGCAACCAGTACCGTAACCATCGCTGAGACTATGATCTTAGCATTGGTTCAATATTAGTGATCATATGTTTGTAAAGGATTTCGGATAACGCTCAGCATGGTCACCAGGAGGTACAACCGTTGCATCCACTTCAACTGACCGCTCGTACATAGTGACAAACAACCAAGGCACAAACCATATGACCATACGTGCCGCGTTTATTCGTTCGTCGGAGTGATTATTTCACACGGCCATTGCAGGTCGACCCGAAAGCGCGGAT
The DNA here is from genome assembly GCA_008360955.1 of Fasciolopsis buskii. Classification (NCBI taxonomy): domain Eukaryota; kingdom Metazoa; phylum Platyhelminthes; class Trematoda; order Plagiorchiida; family Fasciolidae; genus Fasciolopsis; species Fasciolopsis buskii. The sequence goes on from LUCM01010405.1 coordinate 175,556, forward strand.
ATAAGAAGCCCAAAAAATTACTGATAGGAGGAGGGGGTTCGAGCCAGTCAGATTAAGGACGGACAACCCTGTTGACTGTTGTCCTCCATCGTGTATGGTTGATGCATACATGATTAACCATGCGAGCACACGAGTCTTCTGTGGGACTATGGTCTGTGTCTTTCACCTGAGCTGTTTCATCGAATGTGTATCCGAAGGCAGACCGCGGCAGTCTGGAGGAGGTAATTGGTTTTCATTTGGCTTGTAATCTCCATTCAGTCCGCGACTATATTCCATTACCAAGTAAAGCCGTAGCCTTTAGTTATACTCCACTGACCCCATATGGATCCCCAGGAGGCAAATAAGTTCTACGGCCAGCTACCAGCTTCTTTGAAATAGCATTGCAACCTTAAAAGTTGAGATAAACCACGTAAAGAGAGGCTTACTTTGCAGCGGCCGGCGGTGGCCGAATGCATAAGGCCCTGGCCTTTGGACATGAAGGTCGCGGGTTCGAATCCCCCGCCGGTCAACTTCCCACTTGGCCGCTCTCTGTTGGCCGTGGCCTCCTCCCTGAAAATTGAGGTACATTGTTGTTTTATTAAAAAAGGAAGTAACAGATAAAAGATTTAAAAGTTGAATGGTTGTGCATGACACAAAGCGAAATGGAACAGGTTTTACAGTGATTGTTGAATATTCTCTGTGAACTGATGCCCTGCCCACGAATGTCAACGCTTCTGTGTTGTCTGCCCTTGCTTTCTACATCCTTTCCTTTTCCTCTGAAGCTGTGCCACACTCACCTGGAACATCTCTAGCTATGTTAGACGTGTGGTTTCTTGCGTTCTCTTTTGTCTTTTGCCCAAGGCTAACCGAATTTGCTACCTCTGGTTAATTTTTTTTGCATATTCGACACCCACTTCAACAAGTCGCAACGTGCAATCCTTGATACGTCCCGAGTTCGGGTGTATCTATCTTGTAAATTGGAGGCCTCATTTGTTGGACTCCGTACGCTTGCTCTATCATTTGAAAAATGCATATTTTAGCCCTTTTGTTTTTCTTTTTTAATTTCCCGAAAACTGCGGAATGTATTTTCCGTCCTCCGGGGTGATCGTAGCTCTCAGTGAATGGACTGAAGATAACTGTTTGAATGGATGAACACTTCCGTCTGTTACCACTTGTTTGTCATCTTTTCTTACGCACCCACCAGTCCCAGCTCATTTGCCATTAGAGATATTTCTTGCCAGAATTTGCACTTTGTTCATAAAACGAAACAGGAGCTCATGTTGTATTTTTAACAAGGTACGTGAATTCTAGAACAGTTTGCCAATACTAGAACGAGATACATTTGGGGAATTCTTTTGGTTCAGATTCCCGCCATTCAGCAAACGGGGAGCGGTTGTTGGTTCTGTGCTCTGACGTGGCCAGCGTAAACGTTCGAATCATAGGTACCTCAAATCATGCCCGCCCTCTTCGACTCAGCGGTGAATCCAGACCGACAACGTGCGTTAGCTGTAAATGGCAAAGCTCTATACAATCTTGCCATTTCCACTGGAGCTTTGTTGAACTATCTGACCTGGCTCTATTTTCCGGGACTTGCATACCGAAAAGCTGCAGTCAATACCGTTTGATGTTATTGACTGATCGTTTTTTGAGGCTGATTTGCACTAGGTTCCACGAAAAGTACTACTTTTCTTTGTTTTAGAAAGCTCTTAAGTTCTCTGAATAACAATTTTGCTGCTTTCTTCAAACCACAAAATTAACCAGAACTTCATTATTGTAGCATATTAACGGCATAACGGCTTTATCAGTGTGCGTTTGATGTAGGCGTTCTTCATATCGGATGGCTTATTTCCGTTACTCTTGGTATCACAATAGTCCATTTCACTGCAGCCTGAATATTATTCCAAAATCATGCTTTCTGTTCTGCTCTCAATCAGTTCATGTGGGAAGATGCTAAGTCAGGTATGTGTAACGAAAATTAGACAGCTGAGGTTACTTCCGTGAACAGATTGTGACCAGTATATAGAGAACATGACAGCATGATCGAGGTGAATTTCTCCGGCTCCGGGTCAGCCACTCACCCCGGATGCCTCACGAGAAGTTTCCAAATGAACCGGTTCTCAAATAGTTTCTGCTAAAGAAGTCCTACGCACTGCCTTCTCGTGGAGGAGGTATTCCCACTAAAGTGCGAGGACGAAGACAAACGCCCGGCGTCCTTTAGCGGGTTGACTGGTCTTTGGTTACCAGTCTGGTAAAGTTGGCTAAACCCTGATTCCGAACGAACCACATGCAGTGTACGAAGCAAATGGTTGTGTGCTCACCGGCGTCCGTGGTGAAGAGGTGTACTAGGCACCAGGGATGTTTAGCCCCATCCGAAATGTGCATGGACTGGCTAGTCAGTCACCGGTCCCCAGGTGGGTTACGTGACCGCATATCGTTCTGCTGGCTTCCGGGTCAGTCTATTCAGTGGAAGGCTCGGGGTAGAATCCCCTAAGTCCAACTTCTACTTCGGTTTGGGTAACTGGGTTGCATCGAGCTGACGGAGGAATCATGGATCCCGATGGGTTGCCGGTGACTTGAAAACGGGGAACAGTAGAACTTGCAGGTGCGGTGAACTCTGCACATTGTTTCTTTATCTTTCTTTTTCTCATCCATTGTTTTTATCCTTTGCTGTGGTTTCCATGATACATGATCTGTGCTTGGATTTGTGCAGCATATATATATATATATATGTAAAACTGAGGATTAGGTATTCGTGGCTGACGCTGAGAGTTCACTGGTGTCGGTCTGAAATAACCGTGGCTGCAGTGACCCGTGTTTGCTCCATCGGCGGTAAAACAACTTACAGATGGCTTAGTTGAGTATGAAGCTTGTTTATTGCATATGGAAAGCTCGCTTATTTCACGACACAAGCATTTATTGGTTTGTTCTTATTAAATTGCCGGAAGCAGTACTCGTGTTTGTTATAATTCTAAATTGCCTAAATAAATTTGGTGCTTCTCTTTCAAGATGACGGCGTCATATGGCTTGGAATGAAAATTCGCGCTGATTTAACTATTATACTTCCGAAAACTGAACCTCGTACGTTGCTGATTTCGCTCGTTTAGTGTTTTATTAGAAATTAACCTACTGATATTGCTAACACTTATAGTCATAATTATCATCTTGCCACACAGGATAGCCAAACGTTGGGCCAGACAGAAACACGTTTTTGGTTTGCTCTCGTGTAAGGTTTTGTACCACCTCTTTTCCTACTCTTTCACTTTATTTGTTCATCACAGTCTATGGCTCATCTTTTGCGGCAGTTTGCTATTTGGCTAAAGAGACGGAAGTATGGACCTGACTCTGAGTCACGCTCCTTACCGGATCCTCAAGGCTGGGGGCCGGGGCAGTGCGATCGAAACCAGTCTTGTTTAATCTTGTATCTGTCTCAGATCGGGGACCCAAAGCTTCCAAGACTTCCAATTTAGTCTGGTTTAGTTATCTCGGTAGATTTGAGATTGACCTAGCAAACGTTTAGCCTCTCTAGCTGTATACACAATAAGGCAGCACGCGACTGCGGGTAACAAAACTGCTTTGGGAATATGAGGAGAAACTGCGAATATCTCAAGTGTACATAAAATGTGCGCATCATTTACCAATAACCAAGCACCATCAACGGAAGGGAATCTGTCTAAGAGCAGCAATTAAAGTATCTGTGACCGAGACTTCCAGTTTATAAACCTGCAGCAGGATGTGGTAAATCCTAAGGAACTGAAGATCTCTGTATTTTACGGTGAATCTAGATAGGTAGTTTCTTAACGTTTGTGCCGATGCCAGCTGGTAAGCGAAATCCTGATGTGTCCTACTTCATGGACGCGCCCATCCAGGAAACATAAAAACGGTACTGTTTATAGCTAATCCGGTGTTGTGTTAGGTTGCGTGAGCTCCGCATGTAAAAGTACCCAAGAGCTGATCGCGACGGTCTGGCTAGCAGACGTTTGTCCGTGGCCAAATCCAGACTAACAAGCTTATGCTATACGAAACTGAATTCACTTGCTGTTCCACTTAAGGTTCCATCCAGCCATGTTGCGTTTTTCAGTCGCATTAAATACAATTTTGACTTCTATCCTGTTATTACTCGATCTGGAGTACTTTATGCATTGTGAATTCCGTAATTCGCTGTATCTTTTCATCATTGTTTATCTCCGTTTGAGGCCTTCGCTGTTGTTCTTCTTGCGAGCATAAACTGACAGGTGGGAATGTCGAGGGCGAAACGATCCAGCAGTAGTGGTGCGTGGTCAGACCGCATAACGGCAATGTAGAGTTTTGTTAATGGGCGAACAACATTCATCAGTGTTAGCCGGTGCATTATGGATGCAACAAACAGCCTGGGTGGTTTATTCAGCTTCTCGTGCATTTCGTGACACTCAATGTACGGGAAATACTTACCATATTGCAAAACATGAATCTACGTTCACTTTAGTGCTTCATTTGTAAAATCACTAAACTTGCACCAACGTGATTTTCTAGTGATTGTCACCCCACAACACTTAAAGAGAAAAAAGCGATGACCAATGAAAGATCGACCGCGAAGTAGAAGGTTAGACAACTACGTAGAAAGAATAATTCAAGTCCAAGAACTCCACTGACTGCTGAGCTGAGCCATGATACACTGTCTCCAACCATCGCTTGGAATTTACGCAGGCAAACCATTCCGATCGACAGTCACGAATACAGGCAGTTCACATACTGCTGTTTGTGATTTGGTCGGTTCAGGGCAGTGGCTGAGTTGATGTAGCAGGGAGTACTAAATAAGTCTACGAAAGTTCGGGCGCATTAGATGTGCTGATGCTAAACCCAAAGCATCTACCGGGGACCCAAAGAATAAAGCCCCTTCCGGAATAAGTCCTCAACGTATTCTTCATTTGATGATGGCCCAGGTATCTTACCATCTACGCACAACGATGCTCATATGGAAGTGAGGTTGTACACATATACTGTGAGTCATACGTTTGTGTGATGAAATTCTTGATTACTGGAGGACACCTGGCAGAACTCCCATCTCTGAGAAGGGTTCTCCCAAATTCCATCCCATTGCCTACACTTCATTAGCTTTAAAATTTATGGAAAATTTAACCCTCTCCCATCTCTTATCTTTCTTAAAAGTTTTTTATCCCTACTACTGTCTACGCTTGACAATCTGATCACCTTGATATACTTCAGCTCTGTGGCATTAGACAAAAAATGCATGGGAATGAAAAACTGTTTTCTTGACTGAAGTGACACTAATGACTTCATCGACGGAAAGAACTTGCTATCATCCCCCTCCCATGCAGATGTAAAAATTTCCCATATTTCCCTCCTACTCAATTATTTGGGCAGCCGACAGCCACTCGTTACAATGTCATCTTTAACCTCTCAGTTTCCCAAGATGACACATTGTCTCCGTTTCTTTTCTCTGCCTACGTATCTTTTATTCCTGCCGACGCCCACAAACGTCTTCTCAATCACGTCTGCCGTATTCTTGTGACGCTTCATTCTCGGCTTATCAAAGTGAGATCATAGAACTCCTACAGTGTCTATTAATCCACATTAGTGTGTAGATATTATATTTTCTCCCATGTTTGCACTCCGATATCTGGTAATGGGAAATAACTGACCCAACAAGTTTCATTAAAGTGCTTTGGCGCGGTATTGGACCGTAGTCTTACATGGCTACGGCATGTGAACAATAATTTTATGTTTCGCATCTTGAATTTCTTCGCTTACCAACAGATTAGGCGTTTTGTCTTTTGGTGTTTTGGCCTCATTGGTTCAAAGCATCTTCCGTCATTCTCCCTGGTCTGTCAGAAGATATCAAGTTGACTCTTAGATTTTTCAATTTCTTATCATCTTTTAGCAACTTACTCAGACATCTGTCCATTGAATTCATCACAGTCCTTCACGTTAAAGCTTGTTAGAAGCTTTCCACAAGAATACTGACTGGCTTCTAACCTATACACAAACAGTTGGCGAGGTGCATTTATTCCTCCGTCACTCATTCCAAATATAAACACATTCATGCGCGTACTCGACCATACTAGTTTTCTACCATTCCATGCCTAGTTGAACTCATGAACAACCATGAAGCGTCAGTTTTGCAACTGAAAGAAAGCGCGGAATGAAATCTTATGAATATCCCATGTTCTAAGCATCCATTTTACACTTTTTGTTCTCGTTGAGAGCGTGTCTCGATAACATGGAACCTGAATATAAAGTATTAACTTGACTTTTTAGGATCCATCAATAGCAATGCCGAGATGAGAAAATATCAGTGACTGAAAGTCAGTAGCACACAACCGGTCGATGCAATCTTATTGTTATGGGCTCAATAAGTGGTTCAGTTCTGGAGTAAAGCTGAAGCGGACTAGAGTCATTAATTGATAGGGTCATACCATCTGGCATTGACGGTCAATGAGACATTTTGCTCAACCTAGCCTTCAGCTGGCGTTTGATTTTTATTGGCTTAGTTGACTCCTTACCGATTTGCAAGTGCTTAGTAATGTTGCTGTCATTCCAAATGATGTGATCAATGTTGATTTCTTAATATTTTAAGAAACCAATTGGTAATGGCTGAAAAGACTGAGCTTTTGTCACTCTCAAAAAGTTGGAATCAGACCTGCCGCTAACTTTCGTGGTAGCCGGCAGCTATGTCGCCCGGCTCATTACCACACCTTGCCTGATGTTTCAGAGTCGCGGTTACCGGTCCTTTCCCAGTGTAGTGCGTTCTGGTGACTATTAGGCATTCCCTTTCCACTTCACTCGCGTATGAAGGATGTAGTAAAAAAAAGACTGAGTAACTTTCCTTGCCGGCTTTTTAATTGTGTTGCATTTCCTCACATAACTCAGTTTCGTAACTTTACAGGGATCTGATTCTTGCATTTTTGCCGTGACTCGGAGAGTACATATCTTTCTCAGTGCGTGAGCTGTTAAAATAAAGACTTTATTCACCTTAGATATTTGGTTTTCATTTATTTTCAGCGACCTTCTGTCGCTATGCTGGATTGCCGCTATCGGCGGAGGAATGTTTATTGCGCTTGCGTCGGACTCGCTCGAATCAAAGCAACTGGCACTTTGTGTTCCAAAGGAGACCCAAGATTATGGGTGAATCATGTGGAAAAACGTCCTTCCGATCTGATGGTTTGATTATTCTGAACACTGTTCGTCTCGGTTCTCAGTTAGCCGATCTGTTTTGGATCTTCATCAAATCATCTCCACAACGTGCCCTGTTACTTCGACGAGAAATGTGCAAACGTTTAGCAGGTAACTTAAAGCGATAGCTTCAGGCAGTTTTTGTGAGTACTACCCCAACTGTTGTGGTTGCCCCCGGCTTTTCTTGGCAGCATCATTTTTTCTTGCTATTCGGGGCCATTGGAAAACAGGCAGAATGCGAAAACAAACATTCGGATGCTTTCCTCATCATCATCGTTTGGCGCTTAACTGTAAGGCAAGCCTTACTGAGTGGTGTCTTTTCCCCAGTGCTACATGCTTCTATAAAAAGAGTGAATATTCAAGGGGAACAAGGAGTTGAGCTACCCTACGAAAAACCACCTATTACACTATTTGACAATGAGTCGTTTCTAGTATCGGGGTGTTATCAATGAAGACTATAAAGGTAGGCAGAAAGAGCAAAGAGACTGGGTCGGCGACAGAAGAGACAGATTGAATAAAAGAGAGGGAACTCTGAGCTGTAGCATATTTATCACAACGCACCGCGCTGGATGCAATGTGCAGCACGGTCCTGATTAGCCTGCACGACGACCGAGGCGGTGTGGGATTATTTGTTGACGTGTAACTCATAGAGAATGGTGAATGAGAGTCCAGCTGCAAGGTAGAAGAACGATTAGGATTCCCAATCAAAGCCTTCGGTTCTGGCAAGAACGTGACAGCAAGGCGACGGGGTATGGCTGAATCTGAAGGCTATCTATTTCGATCAATTAATCTTCCACTCGTTTTCCGGGTGAGTTGCCAACCCAGATCAACCTTCGACTGGGAAGACCAGGAGACTACTGCGTCAGGCCTCATGATTAGACCTTTGGTTTGAGATAAGCCATGTTGTATAGTTCTTTGGGTCATGAAGACACGCAAACCATCACGCCACGTCAAGGTTTCCTTTACCGGGGAGTGTCACCCCACAAAACTATATAAACGATAGGGCTCACTCGACTTGTGTAACGGAATAGATCAAGGTGCTTGGGACTTGTACTGCCGGTGCCGATGTAATGATTGCATCGTTGTGCCGCGCTCTTCGAATCAGATATAAGTTGGATGATGCCCCGAATCTGCCAGTGGCTGAGGGCAACATGTACAAAAGCTTTAGTCAGTGAACTGTTCACGTTGGTACAGTTAGGCTGTCTGTTTGGGCTCCACGATATCTTTCTGAGCGATCTTTGGTGACAGTTTGATATGGTTCAGTAGCGTTTTTGTCTATAGCTGCCCAACTTCCTACCTCCCGGTCGATATTTCACTTTTCTTCGATTTTTTTCTGTTTTGGTAGTTGGTGCTGTCGGGTGGTAATCAGTGAGAGAGCACGTTGGTGCACGGCTGGTTAATGTTTGCACTAAATGAAACAGCTAAACAAATATTGCCGGGATTCATTGTTGGACATATATCGATTCGGAATGTACAAGTATGTGGATGTTTGGACCAGAGAGCACCGGGTACGCATACTTGACGAGCGACAATAACCGCGAAACCGGTCGTGTGCTCCCGGGAAAATTTTGTTTACGCATCCAGATACTACTTCTATATATATATATATATATATATATATATATATGGAGAGAGAGAGAGAGAGTTGAGAAGGCGTACACTGAGTTAATACGTTTATCGTGACGCTTCGATCCAAACTAGGACTCGTTGTCAAACGTTAATGAGTGATTGAATGAAATCGCTAGTTCCGTTCGGTATTGTGCACTTTCCGTCTGTTTGTCTCTCTATTCTGCATCCGGGTCTTGTTAAGATGACGTAATGTTTGTCAATCTCCACAGGCCGATTGAACGAGTTATTCGAGTGGAGGGCTTCAAGAATCAGTCGCTCCCCCTTTCTGTTTGCCCGGCTGACTACCTTTGTGCTGTTGATGTTGACCTCATGGCCTGTTTGTGCACAGTGGTTCCATATCTGCGAGTGTGGGTCAGCGCGTCGTAGGGCTAAGCTATGTTCGTGTAAGCGTGTGCGTAATTGTTTGCTTGTCTCGCCGACATACTGTTTGTCACATCCGAGCCACGGAATGGCATAAACTACCCCTGATTGGTCGTGCTGGTCGACGCGATCTTTTCCGTTGAATAGAACAGATCTCAGGGTGCCGGTCGGTTTGTGGGCGATTGTGATATCTAGTGGACGTAGGATGCGTTCGACCGCTTCGGATACTCCCCGTGTGTATGGAAGTACCACGATCGATCTGGTCCTCTTAGTGTTTGCCCTCTGCTTTCTGCGAATACAAGCGTTGATGAAAGACTTTGGATATCCATTGACCGCAAATAACGTGAACAACCTAGATTGCTCTTGTTCCCGTAGGTGCTGTGTACTGCAGTGTGTGTCGGCTCGATGGAACAGGGTACGCACACAGCTCTTTAGGTGGCAGGTTGGATGGTTGCGTTTGAAATTGAGTATGCGGTCCGTCGTCGTCGGTTTTCTGTGGACGGTTGTCTCTATGCTCCCGTTTGGTTGCCTCATAATTAGTATATATATATATATATATATATATATATATGGGTGTATTTATATATGCAAAAAGAAGTCTGTATAATCCACACAATCAACACCATGGCGTAAAAATATACTGGTGCAGGAGAAAGAGGAAGTGAACAGATCTCGTTTATCGCTATCCACGAACGTTACCTCCTCCATGCTCCAGTTCGTTGTCCACAGTTATCCATCCTGGTACGTGTTTCGTCCATGGGCTTGATTATTCTGTTCCCAGTAGTTGAGCGTTGTCTGTGTACTTACCCTATTCTCGAAGTGTCTACCCTCCAGTGAAATGATCTGCCGGGTGATCTTTTAATCTACTGAGGGCCGGCGACTGATTGCTCAGTTTTTTAAACTTTCGGATGAAGCGAAACGTTATGCGTGCTCAGCAAGCGCCTACGCCATAGATGCCGGAAACAATATAGCTTGCTTCATGCGTTGTCGGTGGTTAGTTCAGACTCAAGGTTTAGCTGTCACCTTTAAACTAACTATTAACTATCACTCAACCCGATGGAGAACTCCGTGTTTTTATATTTATCCACGAACTTCAGTGGCGACGGCTCTACCACGAAAAGACAGAGGAAGACAAGTTCATTAGCTGTTTTTTAAGATGTACAGTTTCTTGGTACCATTTTGAAAAGCCGTTCCGATTGCGGAGATTACTGTCATAGGACCATGTCATTACATTCTGGTCTCTAACCGAAGTTCCCTGTATTCTGACTACTCGAGTGCGTAGTCTAGAAAAAGTTTCATTTAATCAAAGCCTTTGGTTCTATCAAACAAAGTGAAAAGGTACCTCAGTTTGCTGAATCAATGTTCATTCAAATTATCGGGTGCCCCGCCAAAATGACATTTCCAAACACTTTCATGCGTTGTTTGTCGCTTAAGAATCCGTTTATCACGTACGCTTAAAATTTGATTAAAGGTATAGTCAGTCATTACTTTTATCATTTTTACAGGTATCTTTAAGTGCAAATTACGTAGTTTCTTGGGCCCGCGACAATGGCGCTTACATCGCGTGGCTACGAGTTCGTTCATTCATCGTCTCCACCCTCATCGAGGCGAACTGGTGCATCTGTTTCGTGCAATACAGAAAGGTCTTCGATCGCAGGAGTTGGCCGTCGACCACTTTTCCCTAAATTAATCGGTCTGATTTTTCCAGGTACATCTCTGAATGTTCCCCCGCCCCGTTGTTCAGATGTGCCACGTATTTCAACTTCTAATAAAATCAAGCTCCACTTTTTTGAAACGATCACTGGTCGCTGTCTTAATCATTTCTATCACTGATTGGTAGTCCGATTTCCGTGGTATTTTACAGTGCCGTCTAATTGCGCAGTTTGTTGAGCACGTTATCTCATGAATTTACGGAGTGGTAGCCAAGCGCTAAAAGTTCTGTGAAGTGTCCGTGTACTGGTTGGTCATACGTCTCACAGAAAGGTTACCAGCGATAGCTCACATTTATTCACCATGTTATTCCAACGCTCATCTCACTATTAAGAAACCCTGGGAGCAGTTTCATCCTTGTTATAGATTGTCAGCAGTGCATATCCACCGCGTTCGAACTGGGATGTGAACCCGGGACGAAACATTGTTAGTGGAACGCTGTGGAAATCAGTGTCGATAAAACGCAACATCATATGGAGTTCTTCCAACCGTTGAGAGCTTGCTCTTAGACTGGTCTGAGGCGTTCGGTTCAAAATTGTTCGTCCCGGTTTCGCTTTTCAGTTCGGGACCGGTGGAACTATACTGCTGCTGATTCGTAATACGGATGAAACAGCTGTACATGGTTTCTTAATAATAATTTCGGCTTCGGTATCAAATAACGGGTAATTTCATTGAAACATAACCTACTGCTAGCATACCTGGTAACTAGAACGTTGACGAAATCACGAAAAGTACCAACAGTCATCAACACAACATTCTCAATGGACAGGGCACGCAACAAATCGTTTGTTCGATACACGCCTTAGGTCATCCGGCTTGAATATTCATTAATTTTGCTTGTTTAAAATTTTTGCGGTTAAGTCCGTTGGAAAAATTGACCTGATGCTATCATTTCGTGCTGATTGCTTACTTCAACATATCCTTATTTCCGTCCGCACTTTCTTCTTCAGCCCTCTGGTGTACCTAGTTTGTTGTATGCTTTTTTCAGTTTAATACTGTTTTGTGTTCACTGAACACTTGCAAGAACAACGGGAGATCTCTCGGCATGGTTGGGGTGAGCTGGCGTTCACCAGCACAATCCGTTTATTCCGTCCTTTCAAGCGGTAGGAATGATGTAGCGAACATTTTTATCACCAGACGTTTCCGGTTTCACGGTATTTTTACCGGTATTGTTCCAGGGTTACGTTTTCGTACCTTGGATGATCAACAACTTCACCTCATCACTACATGGTAACATTTGCACATTTCGACGGAAAAACTGTCCGTCCAATAGTGACCGGATCTGACGCGCGCATTGGCTGGCCAGAGTGTCTCTGGGGGTCTTTTGGATTATTTCATTTAACAGAAGAGACTTCATCTCTCGACAAGCTTCAATATCGGGTGCTAAAAGAACCGCAGAGCGAAGAACAGTTTTCAAAAGGCTCAACGATTTATCTGAATGGTTTTCTGACTGTATTAATTCTTGCAGTGCTTTGTACAAATTGCGCGCCACTGGTGGATCGTTAAACGAGGAACCATTTCGGATCAGTGTTCGAATCAGATCAGACGCGAAAAACAAATCTTCCTCGGTTTGAAATCCTTTACCTATTACGAGATGATAATAACGCGAGAACAATTTGCATAAATCCAACTGCCTGAGCAGCGTATTCGTATTGTAACCCATTAGAATTATTTTCCCCGTTAGATCAGTGATCGTTTGTGCATTCTGATGGTTTTTGTTCGCGCCTAGGCAAAAATCCCAATAGCCTCTATACCGGACCACCGCATCTTCCGCGTTGTTTCCTCGGTAGATTGTGGTAACCACCATGATATTTCCGTGTATATCGTAACCGGATTCGACAGCAGTGGATAATCCTGGGTCACCGGGTCGGCACAAAGCGATTGGGGGTAGCTTCAAAACTCTGTATGATGAGGTGCCTTCCTCCAAAATATCAGCCACATAACAAGGATGATACATGTCGGCTTCCATCTGTTTCAATGTCTTAATCACTGATTTGCTATTCCACAGCATTGCATGAGCGAAAGGAGTGAAAAGGCAAAGCACCGGTGGCCGGTATGTTTGCTCAAAAATACCAAAATTGGTCAAATTCGCTTCCTTGTATAATAAAGCATCTCGGAGCCACGGAGAGGCGCGTATCACATCTTTCACATATGTTGCATTGTTTCCGATAATAGCTTTCATAAGATTACGGTTTATTACGTAATCCGGCAACTCCAGTCGCATTATCACAAGATGTACGTGTTTATCCGTGTGATTATCTGGCTGCTGGCCCGATATCTCGAATAGTGGATTGAACGGACTCATTGATCATGTCATGTGTTCTAAGAATCAATCGCTGTTTGATTTAGAAACCCCGTCTGTCACACACTAACGTGCATGTACGTTGGCATCACGAAGACGTGAGAAATTTTAATAAAACTAATTTGCTTACAAAATCACCATAGCAAATAGCTTTTCGAGCCTAAAATAATGTGCAAAATAAATCATTTCTTTCAGTCACCGTGGTTTTGTGAAGATTCTGAGTGCGATGTAACCCTGCGTCGGTGAACGGTAACCGACATCACTCAATCAAAAATTGCATGATAATGAAGTGGGAACCCATCCAGCACAAATTGTAGCATATGCAAGCCAATTACGAAATAATCAGTACACTGTTGATAAAAAGATTGTGTTCGAAAGCAAACAGGCAGAGGGTCGTAAGTATTGAATTGAGTTCCTTTCGAAGAGAGCCTTTTGAAATAATGTTAATTTTGGCCAGCCAAGGACATGAGCAGGACTCACGTCAGAACGAACAATGGAGAGCACGAAGGTGGTTTATTGCACAAAAGATTTTGTGTTGCGCAATGTTGTGTCTGTGAATGTTTTCAAACATGTTTATTGATTCTGTACATTTAAGTATCGGTGCCAGCAAAGAACGTGTTGTAACTTTGACGAAATTGAAGCGTTTAGCAACAGCTGAGCCACCTAAGGGAAGTAGTGCTGCGTATAAACGAGGATATCTCTCCACCACTGGCAAAAGGCCCAAGGGAAACGAGTCGCTTGCTTCTCAACAAAGCTTCTATTACGAAAATACTGACAGTCTGGAGATTAGGTTAGCCCTCGTGCGGGCAATATCTGCAGTGTCTTTGCAGCTAAGCGACCGTTCGCTGACTGAAACTGAACGGGAAACGGTTGTTGCTGAATATCCGCGGAACTACGACATCCGGCCTGAGATCGTAAGGTATTTTGGATCGGGGTTAATAAGGAAAGCAATCGCAAGTAGTGGGAACTGGTTCACCTTTGTAATCTTGTTTGCCGATCAACAGCTCATATTGTGGAAACCTTATCCGATTTACACCGCGCCCCACTGGCGTGAAACATCTTCCGGAATAAAGCTTCGCACAATGCAAGACTACTGGCTAGGCGAGCAGTCTGCCTCAGCCAAATCAGATGAGCCTGCCTCGTGGGTCATTCAGGTTAGTGAGACTATAACCACGCATATAAAGGGTTTCGAAGGTAGGTCCACTTCTTGCCTTGAAACTTTAGCACAATCCCCTTCAAAGATCTGGTGACCGTGACAACGGCCCATTAATCGCAAGCGTATGCAAAAGGCAATCATAAAGAACTTGTTCGATATTCTGCTGTTCTCAAATTGGTCCAAAAGCTTTCGAGTGGGGATTAATTGGATAAGCGCAGCTGTTGTCGTTGGTTTACTTTGTTAATTATTTCTCATCATATCTCTTGGGGAAACCGTTTGAAATTAAAACACCACCATTCGTTAAATGGCTAAGGAACTTTATGGACCCTGACGACGAGGTGACAAGAGAATTTACAGGGATACGAATTAATCTGCGGGAATCCTCACGGGCTGCTGCACTCCAGTACTGACGCACTTTCTCGATCTCACACTGAACGCCATTTTAGTAACCACCGATAAAGCTGAATGAGAGGATATGGAAGCACATAGTCCGCACATCCTTCGAGCTCATAGTTTCCAGAACCAAAATGAGTGTAAACCGTCTAGTGGCGAAACGCAAACCAGGTCGACGGATGAAAAGGCGTTATGGTCAGTCATGTTTTATGCATCAACAAGAAAACGAGCCCCAAGCTTGTGGTGCCTAGACAAAAGACAGCAGCGCTTCTTCAACGGACACGAACAAATTAAGCACAGTGACCAAATGAAAACAGGCAGTTAGTCGTGAGCTTTGCTGGTAGCCTCGTATTCACGAGAATGTGGTGACTGGATTAGTAAGATAAAAATGCGGGTGGGTAAAGGATTTGTGGTATTACATGCATTATCTGAATACACAAGAACGTGTTGTGTTAATTGTTTTGTTGTCTAGGGTTTGCAGACTAACCACACCGTGAGTGTGACGCAAGGTTTCCGGACACCATAAGGTCAGACGTCAACAATCTAGGTTGGCGAAGTGTCTCACTGCAGAAGCTGTCACTATCCGTCTTAATAATCCTCCACTGTGCTCTCAAGGCCGATTTCGGGGTTGCGCTTCAACTCCCCAAACCCACCCTCTACCCCAATGCAGACCCTAGACAACAAAACAATTGACACAACACGTTGTTGTATATTCAGTTAATACATGTAACAGAACAAATCCCTTCCCCCTCCATTTTTTTATCTGACTAATCCAATCCTTCCTAAAGTGAATTTTTCCAAATATATGGTGATGTAATGGCTTGAGTACGAATCATTGAAAACGAGCTTGTTCGCCAAATTGTTTTCTTAATGTGCTCAGGGGGAATTTTCAAGGAATATGGTGACTGTCTTGGTCTTGCGCTGTGTGCGTAGCAATTAAGAACCCAACGACTAAAACAAGGGTCGCCTTGGCACCAAAGACGGTGGATCAACCAACCCGTAGTCGGCATGGCCACCACGAGGAATGCGAGTCGATATATTGTTGTCATGATTGATTATTTCACGAGTTAGTGAGAAGCAGTACCCATTCGGTTTTAAATATCCCCCAGGTTATCGTGGAACCCTCTAAAGTCGACCTCTAGAATGACGTTTTACCGACGTTTATGCTCGCTCACCGACGGGCCACAGTCTCTCATACGTTAACTTGGGCCACGAACTTCACCTACCTATAAGACTGACGTCACCCTACGCTTTGTAGTTGGTACGTGACTATGCAAACACAAACTTTGGGGAGAGCCCTTTCGTCACGCTCAGAAAAATGTTATAAGAGGGCCATCGCATCGAAAGGAAACTTACGACCGTCAGGCTCAAAGATACAACCATTACGTTGGAGATTAGGTGCTGATATGCAGACCGCGGCAGCCGCAGGAATTATCTAAGTTTTACGGAAACCTTGAAAGGAGCGTACGAAGTCACATTTGTGAGGTCAGCCATAATTTGTGTGAAGTGATAAGTTACCAGGACGGTGAATCCCTGACAGGGCACCACAGTTACTTGAATCCTGTGTATTAGTCAATAACCATGACGAAGTCGAATTCGTTCCTGCTGCGCTCTCCGTGTTGTGGATCAAACACTTGAAGTGGAATGCAAATGGAAGCTGGCCAGGTGATTGGGATATCGTCATATGGTACTGGGGACAGTGCCATCTTCGAGTGAGGACAGTGTAGGGTAAAAAAAATAGCATCCAAAACGTCGTTTGTTCTGAACAGATGAGCCTGTCTCACTCCGAATTCCAAAGTAGCAGAAACGTGTCGAAAACCAGAGCAGAAACCCGAAGGAAAAAGGCAATCCCTAATGGACCCTCTCCGAACAATTATATAAACTGGTTGTTTTTAGTCGATATCGGAAGCATATATATATATATATATATATATATATATATATATATATATATATATATAACCCGCCCGTGAACTCGGAACGTGCCCGTAGGATTGCACATTCATACTGCAAACAGATGCATCGTGAGCTGATCAACGACGCGCATCGCAGGAAAGCCGTATACGAAAGCCATCAAAATCGATTCGAACGGGATGCCTCAAACATATTAGATGCCAGATGGATTAGAAGAATAAAAGCGGTCATTGAAATCACATCGAACACAAACCGCTCAAAGGTGAGGGACAGACTCACCAAGAAATACGCCGCGCTCAATCAAACGAAACCTCAATATGCCGAACCAATCTACAATTACTCAGGCCACCAGCTACTACCAAGCGAAAAGTCCGTGCTACTGAAAGGATTAACATTCAACCACGCCAACGCCAAGCATCCCACGTTCATTGCTTCCATTGAATCAGCAATACGGAAGCACGCGCCAGGACATACGGGCAAAAATCTGTCAACAACTCGCGCACCCTAGGCGAAAATATCATTTACCTGATAACGAAATCAAAGCTGTAAAAGCACTCCAGAAAAATCGAGAAATAGTCATACTTCCCACAGACAAAGGTAATGCAATAGCAGTGCTCGACAATGCTGAATACCGAGCGAAGATGAAAATATTACTGGATGATAACGAGATCTACCAAGTAGTGAGAGGAAATCCAGTCAAAGAACTTCGAGCCAAAATCAACAAAAAACTGAACTCTTTGAGAAAAAGCAAGAAAATCAGCGATGAACAGTACAACCAAATAAAGCCTACAGAAGGACCCGTCCCCAGGATATATGGACTTCCTAAAGTCCATAAACCGGGCGTGCCGCTTAGACCCATTGTCGCAACGACAACAGCACCAAACTATCAGCTAGCGAAGTACCTTTTCCGTCTCCTATGCCCATGCCTACAACAGGACCAAAACGACACGAAGAGTTCTGCCACATTCCTGGAACAAATCAGAGACCTCAAGTTAGAAGCAAACAAAGCTATGGTCTCATTCGACGTCACATCACTGTTCACAAATATTCCAAGGCAAATGGCACGGGAAAGCATGCGCCAAATTATGGAGAAGGACTCCAACTTATCAGATAGAACAGCAATGTCCAAGGACGATATAATGCATTTGATAGAATTGTGCATGGAAACATACCTACAGTTCAATGGGACGGTATATAAACAAATAAGAGGAACGCCCATAGGATCACCCCTATCAGGCTTGTTAGCAGATGCAACCATGAAACAATTCGAGACAAAGGCATTCGAAACAAACCGCCCACGCTTATGGATCAGATATGTTGATGATACATTTGTTGTGTTAGAAAAAACAGAAATGGACCAATTTCATCAACACCTAAACGCGATAGTGCCCAGCATCAAATTCACCCGGGAGGAGGAAAAAGACTCGGCTCTACCGTTTCTCGACGTACTAATTATGAGACAACCAAACGGGAGCATAGAGACAACCGTCTACAGAAAACCGACGACGACGGACCGCATACTCAATTTCAAAAGCAACCATCCAACCTGCCACCTAAAGAGCTGTGTGCGTACCCTGTTCCATCGAGCCGACACACACTGCAGTACACAGCACCTACGGGAACAAGAGCAATCTAGGTTGTTCACGTTATTTGCGGTCAATGGATATCCAAAGTCTTTCATCAACGCTTGTATTCGCAGAAAGCAGAGGGCAAACACTAAGAGGACCAGATCGATCGTGGTACTTCCATACACACGGGGAGTATCCGAAGCGGTCGAACGCATCCTACGTCCACTAGATATCACAATCGCCCACAAACCGACCGGCACCCTGAGATCTGTTCTATTCAACGGAAAAGATCGCGTCGACCAGCACGACCAATCAGGGGTAGTTTATGCCATTCCGTGGCTCGGATGTGACAAACAGTATGTCGGCGAGACAAGCAAACAATTACGCACACGCTTACACGAACATAGCTTAGCCCTACGACGCGCTGACCCACACTCGCAGATATGGAACCACTGTGCACAAACAGGCCATGAGGTCAACATCAACAGCACAAAGGTAGTCAGCCGGGCAAACAGAAAGGGGGAGCGACTGATTCTTGAAGCCCTCCACTCGAATAACTCGTTCAATCGGCCTGTGGAGATTGACAAACATTACGTCATCTTAACAAGACCCGGATGCAGAATAGAGAGACAAACAGACGGAAAGTGCACAATACCGAACGGAACTAGCGATTTCATTCAATCACTCATTAACGTTTGACAACGAGTCCTAGTTTGGATCGAAGCGTCATGATAAACGTATTAACTCAGTGTACGCCTTCTCAACTCTAAATATATATATATATATATATATATATATATATACGTACTAATCAAGTAGGGCATCACTGTAGATTCTTTCGGATTAATAGCTAAAGAGGAGTATCAGATTTTCTCGTTCATGTGTCATCAACATTGGTTGATTGCAGTTCCCTGCGACATCGAAGCTTTACCGCCCTTTTTAGCGTGATCTACACTTAGTATCATCAGCACACCTGTCATCCGTTACATGTTTAGCCTCGTTTCTATCTTAGTGATACGACTACTCACTCTGACGAAATCATACCAGCTTTGGTCTGGTTGGATGGCCAAGAAAGCACAACACCAAATTTTGGCAGTCACAATTATGCGTACCGTCAATTGTAGCCCGGACATCGATAATGCCAATTTTGTTTGGTTATTTCATGGTACAAGAGCGGGAGAGCATTTCACGTTATGAAGACATAAAGAAGTGATAGTCAGATGCCGTAGCAACCTACATATTTCTGCTTGCGGATAAAAAGCGCTTGTAATTTTGTTAAGCTCCCTGTCAGGAGTCGCACTTTTCTCAGAAGCCACTGGCTGAAATTTATACGCATGCCAAGAATATCGGGTAGCTGCATTACCCAAAATAGCAGGTAGTATACTTACCGTAAAGGAAGTATTTCAGTTAATGTTGATGGATTCCTCCTAAGCCTCAGTGCCTGGTCATTAAACTATGGAAGATGCTGTGGTATGGTGACTTCTTTCTAGTTAAATACATCAACTGAATTTAATGACTATAACTGTAAAATCCGTTCGACTTGCATGCATCTTTTTTGGATTTTTCATTCCCTGCTTGATGCGCGAGCACAACAGAAGCATACAATGTAGCTTCTAGGGTGAATTATACGGACAAGGTGGAGGAGAGTAATCAGCTGCAATGGGCATGGAAAGTTGAATCGTCTGGAAACCCGTGGAGTCCCGCTTGTTTATATGTGGTACTGAGCAGAACAGCAACAAATTCTCGTTTTCTCTTACCGGAGGGCTCAGCAAATTTTGGGAAACGAATCTCTGATCTTATTTTAAGGGTGGGGGTGGAGTAGGATATGCCAGACACTTAATCCACTTGGCCTTTGCTGCTCAGGCTTGTTATCTGTTTACAGAAGCTGACTGCGGTCATCTGAAGATGCCACAAGTTTCCAGCGCTGTCGTTTCTCCACAAAAAGCTTTTATTGTTGATGTTCCTCCGCTGCCTCCGGATCGTTATCGTGTCTGATCTAGTGTGACTTTACCTTTATGTATCACTCCATATTTCAGAGTTATGGTTGTCGATACTCTAAATTTAGTGGACTCTGGTGACTGTGGGAGTTGTCCCTTTCGCTGCACACGTGCATTTCACCTTCATCAGCCTACGCAATTTTAACTGCTTGCCTTGATTTAAATTGGGTTGGTTGCTTGCATCACATTAAGGTTTAGTGCAATTTTGTCTTAACTCTGAATAAGAATAAAATTAAGGTTTTCATTGTCAGAAGTATGTTTCGTGTACTGACGGATGGGTAAAAATTCCCGGAATCACAGAATTGGTCTCGTCAGGTGTGTGTACCCGATGCTTTTCTTTCCAATCATTATGCGAAACATACTACTGACAGCTTAATTTGGTATACTACAGGGTACACGTACCTGAGCATTGGCATCAGTCGTGAAACATCTCGCGCACTTTGCATAAATTGTCCCCACACATCCGTATTCGAAACAAGCTACAAGGCATCCAGGATTTTGGGTCCTGCATTCTCTTCCTGAAATTAAGTCTTTCTTAACGGACGAAAACATCGCAATAAATCACCGTAAGATTCCTAAATGAATTCGTCATCCGTGCACGGTCCAAATGATTCAGATAATGTTCTAGTGAAAACTAGAGTTTTCCTCACACCATATAAAGTAGTAAATTGATCGCCGTTAATTTCATTTTCGTATCTTCAAATGCTCGTTTTGGTTGTTTGTAAACCATCGTGATCTTGGATATTTGCGCAACCTTTCATCTTTTTGGCACTATTTGTTTAGAAATGGAGTACCTAAGAAGCATGCGTCGATCCTCAAAGGGATGCACTGACATAACTCGGGTCTGCTCAAGGCTTACGGCCAGTTTTGCCACCCTTAGTCATCTCCAGTGGAGTAAGACAGGGATGTCCCTATATCTTTTCACAATTGTCATAGAGAATGTTCTACAAAACACCTTACTTGTCTTTTAGACGGTGGAGTTGAACTCTTCCCAGGGACCATAGTTTTGACTTGTAGTATGCCGATCATGTCGTCTTACTGAGTAACGGTACACAGGTAATTCAGCGCGCATTGGACCGTTTGACGATTGAGGTACGATTGAGGTACCACCTTCAAAATGCAAGATACTTCTTCAAGATTGACAGGAGCCTGTGCCTGCACTCACTGTTCGTGGTGAGCGGTTAGAAGTAGTCAATAGCTTCAAGTACCTCGGGAACCTGATCATATCCGGCGGAGGTGTTGGGGAGGAGGTCTCATCACGAATTGCGAAAGTCAGATCAGCTTTCGCAAACCTGCGACACTTGTGGCGCCGCCATGACATCCGGCTTTTTCTCAAGGGAAGGATGCACAATGCCACGGTTCGTAGCGTTCTTCTTTACAGTTGCAAGACGGCCTGTTCGCAATGAGGATACCGGAGTGACTTTCTCTGTTCGACCACCGATGTCTCCGAAGCACTGCTTGAGTGTACTGGGAATTTCGGGTGGGTAACCACAAGGTGCATCGTCGTGTGTTGAGTGCAGACAGTCGTCCCCTGAGGTAATCGCTCTACTTAGCATTCGGTCGCTTGTACACGTATTGAGTATGCCTGGTCATCGTTCACCTTCTCGTGCTCCTTTTGTACGTGTCGGTAGGTTGTAAAGAGGGATGTGGCGGTCAGCCTATGACTTGGCTTGGAGGTATGATGGAATTAATTTCGGTTTTGGTCTCAGTTGGTGCTTCCAGCCTTCATGTTTGGAGCCCAGGTGATGAGAATTGTTGTTGGTTTGAAACGTTGACAGATATGGCTCAGGTCCGGAGTCAGGGGCACGAATGCTCTGTAGCCCGTCTGTAGAACTGATTACCTTTGAAAGTTATCCGAAAACAACCGAGAAACCACGAAATATATACGGTTAAAACGCAAAATCAAATGTTTTGCCTCTTTTCTGCTGCTTCTATTACATCTTGTTGATTTTGCTTCGTTCTTGCTTTGAAGCCGAATTACTTTATATAAATATATATATATATATATATATATAATATGGCATCTTTATTTTGGAAGAGACCCAGCGGTCTAATCAGGAATAAATCGTCTGCGTGCTGCGATTTTTTATCGGTCAGCTTAGGTGAGCTTTATGCATAAGTCTACTGTTCAGTCATCATGGCACTGATTTTTTTCAATTGTGCCCTTTCGCTCGATGGTCGTGTTTACGGTTCCATGTTCAGTCGTTTCTTCTGTGGTTTCAGTCGAACCATGTACTGCTAAGTGCTATATTCGATTTTCTTATGAAGCCAATCAGTGCGCGAAGAATACATTGAGCAACAGGACCATGCCCCTTCCATGAATAAAAAAGCAGTTTAGGTCAAAGCACATTCTGGCGCCGTATGGAGAGATGTTCTAATAAATTTAAAGATGAGATCTTGGAGCTGAAAAACTCCTACCGAAATCTACTTTCTGTAAGTGAGCATGTCGGAAAAAGTTTCAAGAAAGTTCTTCATCAAACAGTTTGAAGTATTGGTGTCTGTTTTGTGTATGTTCTCCATAAAAATTCCATTATGGATGGGGGCAGATTTTCGATTCAGCCGGTTATTTGGCACACGCCGCACAACACATGACGATGGAGCTCTGAACGTATTGATGTTTCCTCGTGTTTTGTGCCTTGCTATACAGACACCCGCTAAACTAAGCTCACCTTGGGGCACATCACTTTTAGTTGAAGGCATCGTGTGCATTCTATTTGCTTAACACCCACGTCCTTTCAGAGACTAGCGGCAGTTATGCGTAAGAGAGCATACACATTGATTTTCATTTGCCATGTGAGCAACCGATGCGAGTACCACGGTTTGACAATCATCCAACAAAGGGAGCATAGAACAGCACAGAGAGACTGTATCTATGCATTCCTCTTCTACTTTTTGTTCTACTCACTGCTCATTGCATTTCATGCATGTCTGTTGGGATTATTTTTATATCGTGTAATCAAAATGGATCGCCCCACGGTCACGGGTGCTTTTTCGGCACTTCGTGGTCAACCTGGCTTGTCTGTAATTCCAGTGATCGATACCAAACATAATTTAATCCACTATCGAGTGAGTTGGTCTCATAGCTAGTAACAATGAAAAAATACTCTTAGTTTTGTCACGTTGTTCAATAATTTTTTGGAGAAGCATACGACTGAGGCCAGTGACGGGCTGCCAACCATGCAGGGTGGTCGGTAAGGAGAGACTTTTAACCTATATCTAAATCCTAGCTCAGTTCAGTTAGCCCTCTGTTCATAGCCCGTCCTTGGATGGCATTTCTGAATGACCTTAGGCTGATCAGCGAGATGTAGTATGAAGCGTAAAATGATTCTAAGGGCTATAAACGGATTACAGTAATCAACCTCATGCTATCTCTGTTTTGTATGTGTTATTGAATAAGAAGTGAAGACAGACTTCATAGTGATTTATTGGGAGATATGGACTCTACTGAAATAAGGGGCTTATCACTGACGACATACACGTATCCAACAAGCCATGCTTCGGTAACAGTTGCTTTAACGGATTGTTTTGAATGCGATCAAATAAATTGTTTTTAGAACTAGAAACGCTCTTGCAGTTGTCTGAAAGGCACAAAATGGAAGTTGATAAAACTCGATTTATGCCGATCTTTTTCCCTCAAGTCTGAATAATACCAAGTACATTATCTGGGAGTGCAAATAATGTGTATGATGCTGTTTTTAGGCTAATTTCCGCTTTGAGATTGGGCGACTTGAAGGACTTAACGAGTAGTTTTTATCATCAAGTTATCTACTATGAATCTGAGTTGACACAATATTCAGTTTCCCGAAATTCCAGTGTCGTGTAGACGCAAGAAAACGTCATCAAGTCTAGCGCATTCAGTACATCTTCACTGACGTCGCTTACATTCAATTCTGCTCACGGAAGGAAGATCCAGTGAAGTGACAAGGTTAGTCAAAGCCCCTTTCATGTGCTGGTCAAAATCATATACTGTATATAGGTTGTCCGGGGAATCCCATCTACGAGGAAGCACAACACATATCCCAACCACCTTAAGCTATTCGAGCGCAGTCCCTTTTCGGTCTAGTAAGTCTAGTAAGTCCTGTCCTCAAAATCCCAGATCGCAATTCCGAGTTACAAAGATAATCCCGTTCCCATGCTCGAGCGATATTTCGAGGACACAGGTGTTCGAACAAAAAACAATCTCCGCATATCCTGTCTCTAAAACTGCCAAGACCCACCCAAAATTTGAGTCAAACCATCTGAAGCGTTTCATCGTCATACTGAGCTGGCAATTTTCTAATTTCACTTGGTAGCTATTCAGTTCATTACACCAGGTTTTGAAACCAATCTTGAAATGGCACACACCATCTGCGTGGAGTAAGCTAGCATCCAGTACGTTAACATTCCATGAGTAATTTAAAGAATGTTTTCGTCAGTAAGCCCTGACGCTTAACGGTATGTACAAATGAATTATGATGTTCCTAAACTAGTGACTGCTTGCATGTATGCTGATGTACGTTATGGTCCATGAAGTTATTGCCACAATCTCTTTCCTCACTAGAGCTTCAGTAATGGTGTCTCTTTAGCCTCCATGATCATCTAATGATTTCTCTGAGACAGCGATTTACTCCATGAAATCAGCCTCCTCATGAATTCTTCTTCCTGGTTCCTCACTGAGTAAACACTGTCAAGAGATATTTCTACTTTTGGGCCGGACACACATCTGCAGTATTTTCTGGTCCAAGCATCACTGTCGAATGGCATGCAATTTGCCTGTTTCAATGGTTGAGTTTTGCCCCATGTCATTACAGTGCCACATGCGATCACGAGTGGTGCATTTGGAATCATAAAATATGTTAAATGCTATTCTGCGATAGGATTTACTGGAAGCCGAACCTTATCCAGTCAGAATTTCATTCGAGTATGCTAATAATTCACCATGTGATATCATCGCTCAATTTAGCATAAAGAAGCGATGGATGCAGTTTACAGTTGTTTCATCCTCGTTAGAAATCATCAGCAGTGCATATCCACCGCGCCCGAACTGGGACGCGAACCCGAACAAGGACGAACGATTCTGAGTCGAACGCCTTAGCCATTACGCTACCGGGCAGGCTCTGAACGGTTTGTTCAATTTCACCATGGTGAATTATTTCATGAAAACATTCAATCTCCTACTACTAAAATGTATCGAGTAAGCTAAGTTGGTTAAGACTTGTGTTGTGCATAGATGAAAATCGACTTCTTTGGTGTAAACTGTTCTTCAGTACAGGTAAAATTTGAAAACTGGTTCAAGATGGACAACCTACGAGAAGCGGAAAAGATGTTAAAGCCTTATTTAGTAGGCTTCCCGATTCGCCCTGCGGGATAGTATTAGAGCGTAGTTGATGCGGTGCAGTATTTGGGAACAGTATTTTTGAAATATTTCTAATCCACTTTAGTCTTATTGCCTTACGATCTTTTAATTTCCTCATCGTCGGTGCGAGATTAATGGTCACACAAAATGAACTGAACTTTCTAGGGACTGACTGGTCCAGCAGTGCATCAAAACGATTGATCCGTGGTCTGTACATACATGGATGTCTGTTATTGAGTGACTGTTTGTATAAGACGCAGAAATGTATGACATCGTGAAAATGTATAGATAACGACTTTGGGTTTGTTAAATCTCCGAGAACTTGTTGATAATTATGGTGATCCGGACAACCAAGTAATTATGTTGTACGTTTTCTGCTCAGTGGACGGACTGCCGTAGCAGGCAATAAAACTCACTCTAGCACCTTTATTCATAGCTCATTGCTTCTAGACTCATGCCTAGGAGACATGTTTTAGAAACTTGAAAAAAATAATGTTCACTTCAATTTTAAATCTTGCACATGAAACATTAATGAGAAAACTGTCACATGCGATCTTGTTTACTTATTATTTGTGGCGGTACGTATATTTGCTTCAGTGAAATCGGTATGGGATCACGCGTAGTCATTCATATTCAAGCAAAGTCGAACAAAAACAGAAATGCATAAATCAGTATGTGCAGACAGAACCGTCTTTACTAGGAACAAAGAGGCCAATTTCCGATACTACGGCTTAAATGAGCAGCAGTTGGGTTGCCCTACGAAGCCACTGGAATGCGAAGTGCCGAATCTATAATTTGTGGCTCGGAGAACAAAACCCCAGTGGTCTCGTTTTGGAACCGGACATTTTCGATCGTCCTTTCCCTGATGTCTACAAACTAGGGTAGAAAGATTTATTGGGAAACTATACTGAAGCCAGCATCATTGAAACGGTTTGAAATATGCGCTTATAATTACTGTGTCTGTTTGTAAATAGTTGGTTGATATCGCTCGCAAATGGATTAAACTAGAGGTTTGTGATATGGTGTCTCATAGACGTAAAATTTCTACAATAGTATCAAAGCTGCTGCTAACTAAGGTAGAAAGAACGTCATGTTGATCCGGTTTAAGTGAATTTACAAAATATTCTAACGTCAGATCATAAGGTTTGGAAAATCTATGGTGATGAGTGAAGTACAATGAAAACACTAATTTCGAATGCCCGTTGTTTTTTTCACAATGCGGTCGATATCACATTGCAGAAGCTCTGTCAGAAAGCGTATAGCGTTATAGAGTGATGCATTTACATGCTGATATGTTTATATGTAGATATATACATGCAAACGTGGAACTAATTCAGAACGGCGGCATGCGAATACGAGTGTAACATTAGCGCACAGTTCCACAGTGAACGGGATCAATTTTCACGACCACGATTGTGTGAATAGTAGGTCATAATGTAGTAGGAATTACACAGGACTGGTGCTTTGAATGAGTGAACGGCAAACTGTTACTGAGTGATCAGCCGCTACTTCAGAGACTAGTTGAAGTGTACGAGGAAAAGCCCGCTGGCAAATGGGAATACTCTAGTGGGACTTACGAGATGAGAAGTCATCTTTAGTGGGCAGTTGCGGTCTGATGAGCGAATCAGGATAAACGCTCAACATGGAAAAAACGCGACCTAAAATGGTAGATTCAGTCAAAATGGCGGCCAATAGGTCAGTGTGAGGGAGCTGGATTCGAATTGAGAGGTTACGGAAAAGACATTGTGCCTTACACATTTACACATGTATAAACAAAACCCACTTGCCCAAACAATCCGTCAAGCTCAGTTTCGAAAGAAAAGTGGACAGCGAATTTTCGACTGAACACGTAACGGCGGTGTCTGGTTCACTGATGTGTTCGCAGATGTGCCGCGCTGAATGGATCCTAAAATGTCCTACTATTCGATAAAATGGCTTATCTGACTAGCCGCTTATGTAACGGTGCGACTGGCCATCGACGAATATTATCGATAATTAAGGTGATTGAAAACCGGTGACTTCCCTAGGTCAGTTTATTTCACTTCAGATCTACTACCAATAACCGTCACCAAAGTGCTCTGGTCGTGGTTGCTGCCCCACAGTGCCCACTATTCAAAGAGAAAAAAGAAGATTAGTTAAATATCAGTTGTAAAATAAGAAGCCAAACAACAAAAGAGATAAGGAAAGACTTCGGATCCAGGAACGCGACCGCTGTGGCATTGAGCCATATCATCCGATGACTGCCTGGGAGACCACGTTGAGCCAAAGCCGGTAGTCTGACTGCACTTACACGAGCTAGTCTACTAGTCATCGACCGACTACCTCGAACCATCCTGCAACACTTGCTTGTTTCAGAGAACAGCGTACAACGAGGCGGCCACTCTGTGGGGATGCGCTAATCCTGACCCAACCACTCTGATGTACTCTCATTAAGTGCCTGCTCCAAAGACCGGGCCTTTATCTTTTGCCTAACCTCTGAGTTACTCACAAGATTCTCTCACCATATTATCTGTAATAAGAAGACAGCAGTGTTCAAACACAAGAAGCGTGCTCACAATGCCCAAGTTTCGGAGACGTATAATGAGAACACGATTACTTATCCGAGTGCATTCGCCCGAACTCGGCGGGATTTTTATCGAGGTCATGGAATTAGCAATGACAAACTGTTCTACAAAACGTTAAGTATTAAGGCGCTATCGGAACGGTTTGCTTGTACCGCTAGTTTTAAGGCTTGATTCGTGATAAAATGTCGAATCACTGAATATGCAAAGTCGGAACATGTCGGTTCGTTACAAGCATGAGTTCCGTTGTTTATGCTGCGTTCATTCTGACCTGTGCCTCACACCTGTGCTTGCTGGTCTGTGCCAACAGAAGATGCGATAGTCCACCATCCCAAACTAAACAGGAAATAAAAAGCCAACATACAAGGTCATCTGAAACTTTTTCAAGGTTTCCTTTGATTCTCTGACTGAGGATTTGTGAAAGCATGATCACGACAGCTTCAGTGGGAATGGAGGCCGTTAGCGATCATAACATTACCGATCCAAGGTTTGGACTGATGATGCCAGTATCGTCCCATCCACAGTCCCCACATGGCCAGACTATTAAATGAAACGCCTTTTCTGGGATTCCGAAAAGTGGGATCGTCATATTAATCGACTGGTCAAGATTCCGAGGTAGAAGAGCAAAGAGACGAGGATGAGGGTATAAGTGAACGTACTGATTTAGAGTGGTGAATTCACTGAAAGCCATTCGAGCAGATGCCATGGTTTGTGATATTAAATCAAACGGTTGGAGAACATTTATCAACAATTTGCGATAAAATGGGGAGCTTTTAGCATCAAAAGACAAAGTGACAACTCTTCGAGCAAGAATCTTTGGCGATTTTAAGTTTTATTGGACAACAACTTCCCCATCATTATTTAGTAGGGCGAATTTCTGCTTTAACTTTTGTGTGGTTCTCTTCTATGGGAGGATGTCCAAAGTACATGCCACCTAGATAATAGTGTGCAAAGTGCCGTCTTCTGCGTCGCTCGGTTTTCGTCCCAGTTCAAACCTTTGGGTATTGTACAATAAAATGATACCCACAGGAGACGGGGAGTTCTAATTGGCAGTAGTCATTTACTAATTGAAGGGTTCATGTATCTTCTACATGGTGATCTGCCAACCCGGAACTCCAGTACACCCACTTTTAGTATGTGGTTTCCACCAGTTCCATATAAGCTCATTCGCCATTCCGTGGAAGTAACGGTGACCCAGGGACTTAAATGACCCTAATGAGTGTTCAGATTTTTTTATGATTGTTTGATCATACATTAGACCTCGTTCATCCCTTCCAGAGCACCTGTCGTCGCATGCTGGACACTGCCCCCATAGAGGTTTTTAAGCTTAGGCTATTTTCAACCAGATTTAGCTCGCCTCTCATGCGGCTTAGCGGATGCTGATGAATATTTCAACTTCAGGGTAACAAACACAACTTCCATTTGGAAACCCCGGGTGCGATGGAAGACATACACCACTGGTTCGCTCTAATAATAAGGTCGACAGGATGACCTGATATCTAAAATTTAGTCCAAGGGGAAGTCAGCAAATTACAGAAAATTCCATTCCCACACACTACTAGCAAGTGCTTGTCAGTGCTATACATACTAATCATTCTTGTTAATTTTTTTTTATTGTCAGCGCCGGTTGATTCTTCAGTTGACTGACTCTGCCTCTGACTTTCTAATGAGACAATTTTGCTCCGCCTAACAAATGATACTATCGATGCAGTATCGTCACAGCTTATCTAAACTTTAGATATGACGACTTAATATTCAGTACCCTTATGCCGCTCAGTGCGCTTCTCTTGATCTTTGTTAACAAAGAAATCATAGAACTTACTGAGAGCATTTTGGTGCCCTAGTGAGAGAGAAAAATGCCTTGTAATACTCCTGCGATCACTTAGTTAATCGCGGTTCGATAACAGCCAAATGCTTCATTTTTGCACTGGATTGTACAACGCCCACAGATGCTTGCAAAAAGAGCATTTTTCCAGTAATTCTTAAGCGATAGTAACCTGGGACTGCATTTGAAAGAACTAGACACGCATAAGACGATCACGCGGCCCGTTTTCGGCAGTGGCCAGGTGGATAAGGAGATGAATGCCGCGGTCACCCTCCTCAATTGACAGCCCTCTATTGGCCGCGGTCTGCCTCTTGAAAAATGATGTGCAGTGCTATTTCATTAATAAAGGAAGCAAAAGCAAAAAGTTGAAAAATTTGCTTACGGGTATCATTTTCTAAACGGCATTTATAATCGTATGGCAAATTTTCTGTTTGGATGTTTTAATGACAACGTGATAATCAGTCGTGTAATTTAGGTTCCTTTTTCATTCGGTATATATATTCAGTTTTACCCTGGGCATTTCAAAGGTAGATGGAGATTTAGACTTGGAGCTCAGGTGATAGTAAAGGGAAGATAATTTAGTGAACTCTAGATTAAAATGCTATACTCCCACCCAAAATGAGGTTACTCGGGCAAGCTGTACGTATGCTGTATCGTCGTTTTTGAGTGACTTGAAGAGGTTACTACTGGTTAAGAAACGCGAAATTTACTATAAATAGTATGCACTAAGTTAACATCGACGGATAAACTGCCTAAGGGACAAGAAGAAGTGGTTAGATTTCGTTCTACGGTTTCGCTTCCAGGTAGATGATCCCGAATGGAAATCTGAGACATTTGTACTGAAGGCACGGATTCGAAGAAAATTCTGGAGACAATGGAATATCTGTCAGAAATGGTGGTCTGTGCAACTGGTGCGGCGCTATCACAGATATCACTGAAATTGATAACCTTGTGCAAGGTAGCTCGTTCCAAAAGACTGAGGCCTCATTTTAATTGAAATTCTTGGACAAAGGATGATCGAACTGATTTTTAGGCTGCAGATGTGGTTATCGTTTACTTCAGAAGACAACCGGAAACCTCAAGCGATGTTGGTTTGATATACATGGATTTGGTGAGCGATAACATCAAGCATTACAATGATTACACTATCGGCTTCCTTTTCAAAACAACTAAAAGTTCTGGAGGAATTTGGTACATCCATGTTTTACGGATGCCGGACACTTGAACACAGTTAGACAGTTCTAATAACTCATCGACGAAATTAGAGATGGATGCCTAGAAGGATGATTATTTTTTGATGCTTCTGACTGACAGAATTGCGCGAGTAAATAAAATTTTAACGCGGCGGCGCCCCTTACAGATGGAGCACAAATCAGAATAGGCGGATGTACACGTCACATCAGGAAATAAGTGGACTCTGATTTGCGAATGACACAACGTGGGTCATGTCAGGATACAAACCTCCACTGATGTTGTTGATACTAGTATGAACTTGAGCTTAATTGACTAGGAAGTGGAATAGAACGTGACATGGAAACCGAACGGCTCGCTCGGCTAGCGTGACAAAAACAGAGCAATACAGAACACGACCGGGCGTTTGTTGGCGGCCAGCCAGTAGAAATCACAATTTGCTGAGCTGAAGTACATAGGCAGTATAGCTGAATGACCTTAAATGATGAACAGAGCAAATAATCAGAAGGGTAGATATAGGAATTCGAGGATAGTATGGAGATTTTTAAAAGATCTCTATTGGAATATTTTCACCTCACTGATACATTTCATATACGGGTGGATAAACAAAATTTCCCCGGAAGCTCACGACCGATTTTGTGTACGCAGTACTCTCCTGTCCCACCGATTGACGAAAATTGTCCGACGAATCAACATGATTCTTAAATGGACTTATCGTCCATTCACGTTCCTAACGGCTGTAGTGGGAAAAATTTCCAGTTTTAAAATATTTCAAAAGCGAATTTATCATCCGCAAATGTCAATGAAAATTATACCCGTAATATCGACAACATTATGATGGTCACTTCCTTAGACAGCTTTGCAGACAAGTTAAAAATAGTGGTGCCGAGCAATTCAGGATCTTTGTTATTAATGTTAACGGGGCCTTAATCAGGAAGCTACTTACAGGTTTGGCCGTAGTAACTCAGCCTTTTCACGTTCATGTAGCAAACGTTCTCACCTCAGTCGCACTGTTTCTCACTTCTGTCAGCCCCTTTCTAAATCTTGCACGCTAATTCTGTGCTTTTAATATCCGTCCTCGTTATATTTCCAAGGGTCCATCAATATGTAACGCCTGTTGTCAAATTTACATAACGCTTTTAATCAAATTTACTTCAGGTATCTTTAAAGGATTCATTCGCTAATTTGGGCACGTGATTATTTCGATTATACCAGGGTATAAATATAAGAACCTAACTGGGACATAGCCATAAATGATTGATTTTTTGGTCAATTTCCCATTAGACTTATGGTCAAAGGATCAAACATCCTGGCACTTAATTTGACAGGCAGTCGTATACTTCATTCTTTTGATTGCAAGGCATGATGTTATTAGTTTGACGTGTGTAAATTTTCCACTATGAAGTGTTTCATCCCACCGATCAGTTTTAACGTGTGAGTTTCCTGTACGCGGCTTCCAGACAACTTGACAAGTCACTTGTGTTCGATTCCACCGATATTCAGAAATAGAAAAAGTTTTGATCTTCGATTCAAGCTCGCGGGACGGATTCCAAGTGGCCGCATATTATTCCTTGCAGATTAGTAAATGAACTTCAGATCTCAGATTGAAACTCATTTCATCGAGCTCAATCCTAAATATTTTTCTCTGTCTGTTTTTTGAGCGAAGTTTGATGCATTTGAACTCAGCCCTACCCAGACCAGCAGAATTGAAGAAGAACTGGAGTGTTTTGACGAATTATTCTGCGAATTAAAACTACATGCTAAGTTTATTTGATCAAAAGTGCAGTGCAAAACTGGTGAGAAAGTTTCACTTAGCGGTAAACAGGTGAACATATGAGAAGAACCGATGTTGTGTGCACAGAACGATCACACAAGGATGGGTAAGTTTAAAGCGAAGGTTAGAAACTGCTGAGGAAACTTGATTAACAAAGGAAAATCCAGTTTGTTTAAGCTTTTAATAGTAGGATTGACAAGTATCTGTTGCCGCAGTACTATGGGGAGTTTGCATTTGTTATCAACCTCATAATCCGGTCTTACTGCGCCAATTCAGGCAAAAACACGAAAGGTGGTTCTGGTTAGGGTATATATATCGCCTCTTTGAAATCCAGAGTAGAACCGGCGTATAACTTCGGAGAGAGTTAGAGTATTTACTGTGGAATAAACGGTAGATGAGAAAAGAACAATAAGTCTCGAAGAAGCCCAATATCGTATTTCGCTACCAAGTATTCTTTCACTCTCGTGGGCCTTGTTCCAGTGGATATACTGGATGATATATGGGCACTGAAACTCTGACGAACAACGACCTTCATTTTGTGGCCCCTAACCAAGATGGGAAGTATTAGTGAAAAATGCTGTAACTAACATTATGGTGTGTTTACGTCAAGTTACTACCTGATGCACACTACTACGCTCAGCACAGTAAAAATAAATGATTAGAGTGCCCTGGTCTCTGCTATAAAGCGATTACATCGCTCACACATTGTCGGTCAACATCGAACGCACGATGATGCCCGTCAAAGAGCATGGGCAGCTTACTACGAACTACTGTTTGGTCGGATTAGAAGTCACTGCTGCAATCTGATCGGGGGGTGTTGTATGCACTTCCACTAGGCATTACTGATTGTAATATAAACATTTTTGCACCTCACATTTCTTTACACAGCAGTTTCTCTGGAAGACTGTTAGTCAGATGATCTTCATTGATTTCTGATAATTACCTTTTAGATATAGCCAGTGGGGTTCCTTATCCAAATAATTTGGAATCTAATTTTTAGAACTCCAGTCAAAATGACTTTCATTAATCCCAGGTTGCACGTCACATGTATAAAGATGCTCATATTCTTCAACTTCATTATCCTTCGATTCCATCTCTTCGTCCACTTTTCGTGTTGCGGACTTCTCAAATCAGAATGGATACCCTGATACATACCGTCTTTATGTGGACACATTGCATGGCTTTATGCAATTCTACGAAGACCAGTGGGATCAAGTGAACTTTTTACACGGCTGCTCTTCAGAAAATATGACCGCCGGTATCTCCCTTCTGGACTGGCATCGGACAAATTGTATGTTCGATCCCAAATGGGCTTATCGATGTAATGTAAATAGATATTTTGGATATGACGATGGTTCCCCGTGTGTATTACTGAAGTTGAACAGCGTATACGGATGGATACCACCTATTCGCAAGACTGAGGTCGGTGCGGAGGTGTGTTGTCAGGGTGCAACATCAAGTGACAACGGATTTATGGGAACCCTTTGTTTTTACGATGCTGTACATCATGACGAAGACGCGTGTCGGCGAATGTGTGGTGTGTTTCCCCACCAATTCTATCCTTATCTGAATCAAAGATTTTATCATCCACCTTTAGTATTCCTGGAACTGCGTGGACCGAAAAGAAATGTCCTATTCCGAGTTCGGTGTTATCTAAACAATGTGAACTACAATTTCAGTCTTGAGTTTTAAATGCTTATCGATTAGGAAGACCTCATAAATAAAATAGTTTTCCAGAAGATGCATTATCTCAAATGACTGGTGTCAAATCAAACCACTATGATCTATTCTCCAACTTAATGAATACATCCGAATTGAGACTGCTTCTATAACTACTTAACTGAAACGATTTTATTACTTTCTTTAAATATTTTAGGAAACACTATTAGAAATCTTTATTGATCGTAGCAGCAACCCATTCTAAATTCAGGGAGACAATGAATGTCTTCTTGATTGGAGCCAGTCGTGTTGACCACGCACCCAAACCACTTCCGCAACACATCTGACCAATTACCAATCCCACCGACGATATCTACTGTCCCCATAGTCGTTTGTTAATGATGGCCAATAAGAAAGTCATCTGAGTACATTGCAGCCTGGCGGACCCAGATTCATTAAAATTGTTTGTCCTTTCAGACCGCAGTCAAAGATTTTCTCTGGCTGTGCGGGATAATTCCGATTGACGGGTATGTCAAATTACGTGTCCTGTATATGACAACTTATTAGAACATGTGGAGCATGAAGCAGCTGAAGAGGTTTTCTATTTATAAACGTTCTTCGTGTTGAAATCATTTGTCTTTCCTTGAATAATCAGCTTTGCAAGCGACGACCCATGAGCATCGCCTTGAGAAACCTCCCGGATTATTTAGGTGGCCGAAGTCTTTGGGGTTCATTCGTTCATCCTGGATTACAGATACAGTAAAGACGGAAAATCATCCTTCCCATTGAGCTAGTTTTCAGATGTAATTGAGAAGACAGAAGCATGATTGCATAGATGGGCAAAGCAACTGTTTTCCCGTGATTCATTCCTAAGCGGTTTATAGGTTGCATAATGATGTTGTAATGGGGATTATTCATTTAGGAATCGGTCCGGATATTTGCAAACCAATATCCCTTTTTTGGTATTCTTGTTTTCCTGTTTGTCTTGGTTTAAAATATCTGCGCGAATCCAGAATAAACTACTAGAAAACAGCTATTTTAACAGATATTATTGCGAATGATGTAACAGGCATTTCTTGGCGCTTAAGGTATACTTTACCAAACGCTATATTCGTTATTCTCATTTCTTTCTGTTTGATCAAACTCACCACGACAACCATTCCACCTAGTGTTACGTAAACGAATTCATGGGAATTTCGGGGTTCAGTAACGAAGTGGACTGTTTAATTTTCCAAAGAAGTTCGTTCATTTACTTAGAGTAGGACAAGAAAGCGCCTCAGAAATAACATCCTGGTGTCTTGTGGGCCTTTAAAACGTACGAAGTTAAAGGTTTTCAGTACTCACTATTAAGGTCACACCGGTTACCATATCGTGAGCGTACGCTCGACTAGTTCATTGGTGGCTGGATAAATACTGTTAAGTTTGAACTGTACAACAAAGAATTCAAAAACAATGGCAGGCAGAGTTATTTCATTTCCACCTTGCATAATACGATCAACGCAAAAGAGACGCAGTTTTTTTAGTCACAATAATAATCGTTTTGGATTTAGTGATTTGAAATTCTGTTCTGTTTGACTCAGTAGATATTTTGTTGGCAGCTATCGCGGTGCTAAAATGCATTGAGTGCCCTATTCCTGGGAAGTAGAGTAGTTTCTTAAATGGCTAAGCACAGTTCACCCGACTTTGAGCACAATGAGAAGGGTCTGGAAGGATAACCATTGATCCTCGATTATTTTGAACTGGCACGATCATTCAAGTATTAAATAGACGATAACTCTGGAGGACACCATTAGTTCTACTTGTTTTGTTTCAAAGTTAATTCCATCATATTTTTGATTCACCCGTCAGTTGTGCTTCAAAGAACCGATAATTATGACTTCTTTTAACCGCTGAAAGCATGGATATTTGATTACTGTCTAGGCGCAGCACTTGGAATGCGGACCAAGTTTTCTGGTGAACACTTCTCGAATTCTCTGCTACACCGTTTTTCTCTCCTTAAAAGTACCGATTTCTTTCCCTTCCATAAAACTAACACTCAGTGAAGAAACTTCGAGTAGATATGGGAAGCACCAAGAATTTCCTCATTTTTATAACTTAACATTTTACTGCTACAGTGGTAAAGATCCCATCACCACTCGCTAACCATCTTTTGCGTGAAGTATGCATAGTGCTTCCGACCTGTTCCGTTTTTACTGCCGTAGTTTTCGTAAATTCTTACAGTTGCAAAAGTGAAATTCTATTACAGTTCTGTCATTTGCATTTTCCAATATGACGTATTTTTTTTAGCTTACTGCTCTTTTATGCTTATTTGGCAAGTGTAGTTTACTTGAGTTCGTCCACAGTGTCTAGATTTGGCTGTAAAGAAACCACTTCCAGTTGAAACTGTGAGCTGCCCGGTTTTAATATCACCTTTTCAATAAGCGAAACTCAGTGTAATGGGAAACGGGTGTGTCTGCTTCCGAGATGATCGGTTTTCTTGGCCTCCTTTTGAAAATGTCCCCAAATGGCTGTGCGTCTCAAAACCCTCTACTGACGAAGCCTTACTCAGACTTCTCTACGTAGAAGTGGTCTCATCGGATTATGGGGATGAAGGCGAATGCCTGACGTCTTCTACCGGATTGGCTGATATTTTGGTGATCGGTGGCTAAGCCGTGATTCTAAATTAACCACCAGTGTCATAGAAAGCATACTGCAATGTATTCCCCAGCGTCTATAGTGGAGGAGTGCAATAAACACCCACGGTATCTCTTTTTATCCGAAAGTCAAATGAATTGAGCAAACAGTCGCCCTTCTCCTAGTGATTCCCAAGGCTACTGATCGTCCTGCTGCCCTTTAGGCTGGACTTTCCGAAAAATTGGATTAGAGTGTCCCCGAGTCAAGCTACCTCGGCGGTTTGGGAGACCCAGTAGTATCAATTCCAATGACAAACTATGTATTACGATGGAGAAAGGACTACATGGAGCTGCAGGACGATAATGTAAGTAGCGAAATGCACACAATTGTTCTCTTCCTTTGCTTTTCCTCACCATTATTTTCTCCTTATTTGGTGATGCGTAATCTATCCTATATATATATATATATACATATATATATATGTTTACTACGACTATCTATACGCATGCATATCCCTTGAGAAATTAGGCATTTCCTGATAAGATTTGCTGCGTAGTTAGAAGCTTCGTTTATTCGGCGGTATACGGAGTAGTCTGAAGTTATCCAACCAAGCCATTAGAAAAACCCATAAGAATTTTTCCAACCATGCCTAATGGAATAAAAGGCTTTTGGATATCGTGACAGTCTTTGTATTTAAGTTTCAGGTGTGAGTGTGAAGCAGTACACATGGGCACTATGGAAAATCGCCCCAGGTCCAAAGGTGGTTTGAATGTCACATGGAATGTTTACTGCAAGGAGAGGGAAAGACTGAAGTAACACAGGGAAGGTATTATCTTTTAAATTACAAAAGCGGTGAGAACTAATCAATTTACTGCTGCTGAGGCACAGAAATTTAGAAACTTGAAGTCAAACAGTGAAAGTTTGAGTGTGACTTCATCATGATCGTAGGGAAAACCCGGCTGGGTTTCCTTGAATGAAACCCATCAAGTGCAATACAACTAAATGGCAAACTAACTTGCTACTTTTCGACATTAAAAGAGATCGATTTTCCATAATTCTGTCACCAAATCCACAGCGTACCATGTTAACATGTACATGCATTAATAACATACGAATGTTTTGGATGGGTAAGCTCAAAGCTCCTAAATGAACGCGGTTAATTTGTCGAGACTTTCTATCCAGTTGAGTTCAAAGAAAGTAAAGATACCTGAACACTGAACGAACTCATGGGGCCGAGATTTGTGTATCGAAGTAGGTGACAACTGAAACTGCCTGGAGCATAACCACAGGTATTCACGGGAGTTATGCAGATAATTTCGTAAGATCTTTGATTTCAAACAGACGAATGACATACTTCAAAGATGTATTTATCGATTCTTTGGTCTGACAAACCTAGTTCTTGTGGATATAGCACACGGAATCCCATTAGTCCCATCTTTTGGGTCCTATCAGCTTAATATAGTGCAGGTTGGTGTGTTAGCAGTTCGACAGACTGCTGTATTGATGAAGCTCCCGAATTAGTTTAAGTGCTACTAACCCCACTTTTGGCATCTAATCAAAATAATACCCTATCTTAAAAACTCAAAGGCTCTTGAAAATAACTATAAAATTCCTTTCAGGCTCACTTACATGCATTTAATCCAGGTTTTACCTGTTGTCGAGGAAGGCAGACCTCAGTCAGTTTGATTTGCGGATAACGGTTTCACGATAATGCATGCAAGACAACAGAAGACCCCATGCGTTTTCAACGAATTCAAATTTAAAAGGTTGAACACCTAATTCTCAACCTTGATATTTCAACACAACCTCATATTTAGGATGAACTATATATACTCTCACTGCATGCTAGCAAAAAATTGTTGACTGCTGCTACTAATCCATGAGCATTGGCACCATTCTATATCCGGATGTACGGTTCATTTATTTTCTTGACGATTGTAAATGTCGGCACAAAAAGATAGTTTTCTTCAAGCTCTCGATAAGCAATGTAGATCCATTAAGTTCACAATGGAGTCAGAAGACACCAGTAAAGTCATCAGCTTCTTAGATTGTCGGCTGAAAGTTAATGACTCACGAAAATTCAATATTGGCATTCACAGAAAATCCACACGTCCGGATAAGTATTTGGATTTCAGTTCAGCTCATCCACAATACGTGAAACGGACACTTATTTCCTCGTTAGCCAACAGAGTTAAAAAGCTATATAGTGATGATGCCGAGCGTAAAGAAGAACTAAGACGTCTAGACGACATCTTGCAAGACAATCACTATCCGCCACGTCTCATAAGAAAATAACTAAAAAGCTGCATGTCAACAACCAAGACAAAGAAAGAAAAGAAAAAGAAAACGGCCTCGGTCGGAATTCCGCACAGATCGCGTACCTCGGAAGCAATAAGAAAGGCCCTCAGTGACTTTGATATCCATACTTTCTTCCGGATGGATAATACTTTAAAGTGCCACTTATCAAAGGCTGAAGATCAAGTCGATGTACAAGGCCAAGACAACTGCATCTACAAAATCACTTGCAGGGAAGGCCAGCAGAATACATTAGACAAACCAGCAGACAACTGATGACACGGATAACAGAACACAGAAGGAAAGAAAATGCAGACCTTCGGATAAGGCGGCCTTATCAAAACTTGAGCGCGATTCAGCCATCGCTCTGCATGCCATAGCAGAGGGACATAACATCGATTATGAAAGCACAAAAGTACTCCAACGCGTATTCAGAACCTGCACTGAACGTAAATTTGCCAAGGCTCTGGTGATAGGTCCCACCCCACACGCATCAATCAGAACGACGGAGCAGAGATTTCGGAGATATGGACAGCCCTAATATCCTTGAGAAACAAACATTCCAAAGGTCACCGGGCTAGCTGACTCCACCACCAAGGCGACGCATGACGTGAAGGACAACTATTCTCTCACGTGACCCACAGTTCAAAGTACACATTCACAAACACGAGCAACTAAACGTTCCCTCGGTCATTTGACTCTAAAACTTGCCTTAAGAAAGACTACCCAGGGTAGTCGAAACATTGGCACATT
Source organism: Fasciolopsis buskii (assembly GCA_008360955.1). NCBI lineage: Eukaryota > Metazoa > Platyhelminthes > Trematoda > Plagiorchiida > Fasciolidae > Fasciolopsis > Fasciolopsis buskii. The sequence goes on from LUCM01010405.1 coordinate 215,740, forward strand.
ACATCTATCAACAACACTGTTATTAACATTATATCATTCACAATTAAAACCATTACATGGTGCATCGATTTTTCGATACACTCCTTGCGTCATTTGGTACTGATAAGTTTGCCGATATTCCTGCAGACTACGGTCTGTGAGAAGTGGTGAATGTGAACATATGTTGCAGGTAGTTTTGTATAGATGTTTGATTAAACTGGGATGCAGCTAGTTCTGGAACTTTTTAAGAAACAGTGGGTTTCGATCCCCACCCGCCTAGCGTTTTCGATCTGTATATATTTACCTTCAACTGTTCTGAGGGCAGTGCGATGGGTTTCATAAATAGGAACGCAGTAATTTCTTTTTGATAAACCAAAATGTTTTGTGGAATGTGCTTCCCTGACACATCGCCGAAAATCGAGAACACTTGATTTCAAAATTGCGTAGCGCCGAATTCACGCAGTTTTCACGGCACCCCGTCGCAAATGTGAGCCATTTATCTCGAAAATGTCCTTTTTCTCTTACTTCTGTAAATGTTTTTCAAAAAAGTGACGTCAACTTTTCCCTTAAATATTCCCGTTGTTCTGTTTTTGTTATCCGAGTATGTTCAATTTAGTCGTACAATTTATGACTTTCTGTGTGGAGGAAGTCTCAAAAACTCTCCTTGGTGCTTATAGATTTTCAAAGCCGTTGGCTTGTTCAGGTCTGGTCAAAATAGCCAGCTAACTGTTTTACACTCAGATTAGGGGACAAACAACGGTTATTAGGCTTAACCACAGTCCGAGAGTCGCACAATGTCACGGAGTCGAAAATCATTCCGCAAATCAACGTCAACCAAGCACCGGATGACATTCGATCAACCAATGACAAGCCTGCATATTTCGTACAGGAACGTAATCATGAGGCATGTATCCAAGACCCCATTGTTTCGTCACATGTCACTGTCACTGTCATCAATGGCTGAGAAGGTACCGCTTGTCTTTCCACTAGTCTGCCAACTAGTCGGTCAATGACAGGTCATTATGCTATTCAGTCAGTCACATCTCTCATGTGCGCTGGGCGATCAGTAAAAGCAGAATATATGTTCACATTTGTACCACATGTGGTGTGAGATTCTGCCTACTCGTTCTAGGTTAATTCATCATTAGGAATTGGACGATCGCGTCATCGTTTATGAGAAACAATGTCAACTGTGGCCAATCAGGCATGACAGTCTCCCTATAATGCAGTAAAAAGTGACCTTTAGGAAGAGGCACAGAAACTAAGTGATGCCGGAAATTGTTTTTCACGGATTGTTTACATTTTAATTTATGCCACTATTTTCGGGGCTGGTTTCATCTACTCCGAAGTGATCATGCTGATAACGAGAGTTAGCACGTGCTTTCTGCACGAAAAAATCTAGCAATACTAGATTCATGGAAAATTTCACGGTAAGAACTGTGCTAGTATGTTAGGAACAAAGCTCCTGCTAATATTTATTTTTACTTTAGTGCTGTCTACGCCCAACTAAAGTTTGCGAAAAAGAAAATAATGATAAAGGGTTCTCCCTTGCCATTCTGCAATGCTCGATTTCCCCACTTTCCACCCGAAAGGAAGTTTAAGCTGCTGTAACAGTCATGATACTGGAACTAGCAGCAGAAAATCAAATTACCAGCACGCACTGGAATGTCTATGGTTTCAGACTGTGCAACTGTAGGGAATAAGAAAATTATAATTGAAAATCAGGCTGGAGTTAACTTAGATGCAATTAAGTAAGACAAACATTATTGTTGTACTTCACTGTATTGTATAGACTTTTGCGCACACTAAATAATGTCGCATTTTAGTCAGAAAATGAGGGTAAAAAATAGGGTGGAAAAGAAATTAACAAACAAAATAAAAAAATACACTCATCGCCTCGTAAATGTCTTAAACAACTCATCCAAGAATAAGCATGGCGCATTAGGACAAGTTGCTGAGGCATTCGGCTGAAACCCGGTCACGGTATGTCAAAATTCCAGCTAAATATGGGACAGTGGAGTTCCTATAAATATTGATTCTACAGAGCATGGAACAAAAGTCGGATCGTGTCGAAATATGAGAGCGACACCTTGAAAGATCGTTGTGCAGAGGATCCGTGGGATCAAAAATAACTTTGTCAGCAAATTTCTCACATGCTGATAAGTGTTGGTCACATAGATTAAGGGACAATTCAGTTAGTTGTACGAAGGACACCCGGCCAATAATTGATAGTCCCCGGCGGAAAATTTTAAAGTCCTTTTTAAGCAAACCTGGAAAAATGACGGGAGAACAGTAAAGAAGGATTGGAAGAACACACTGGCATACAAACCAGGAGATAGTGCTTTGTTTCACCTTGTAGTGTCAAAGCTTCCTGATTTGAAATGACAACCGTCGGAGATTCTTTACACAGGTAGAAATGTGAGTAGTCCACTTCGGATTTTTATCAATAGTAACTCCTAGGTATTTCACAGAATCAATTCTGGTAAGAGCTTTTGAGTTGCCGGAAGACGTTTCGGATGAGTAGGCCGACCGAGGGAGAGAGAACAGACATTCGAAACATTTTGATGTGTTGAGATTTAAACCAGCTCGTGCAGAGAAAACGCAAACAGAAGATAGGTTGTTTGTAAAGCTTTGAAAATCATCGTTGTTCAAAATGGCTTGAGAGAGGGAAACATCGTCAGCATACTTAAACAGATGATAAGGGGAGCTAGCAGATAAGTCGCTGATATAAGTAAAGGAAAGAAACGGTGGAAGAACAGCACCCTGTAGCACTCCTCGGTTGTTAATCAACGGTTTCGAAACTTTACCGTCCATTCGTGTGCACTGGGTTCGATTAGTAAAGTAATCAGACAGCCATGCTAATAAAGAACTGGGACAACCAAATGTTTGTAGTTTGTGGAGTAGAAGAGACCGTGGGACCGAGTCAAATGCCGACGAATAGTCCACGAAGGCGCAACGCACAGGTTTCACTGATGCTTTTAAGGACTTACAAATGCGGTGAATGAGGGGGGCGACAACGTCCAAAGTGGACCTTTTAGATTTATAGGCAAACTGAAAAGGGTCGTCAAGAGGATACATAGAAGAACGCAGGCGCTTAAGTAAGACACGCTCCGTCAGTTGAAGACCAAAAGAAGTTAAGGCGATAGGGCGAAATCGTTTTGCTAAAGCAGTAGAACTGTTAGATTTAGGGATGGGGTTAACAGTGACAGGTCTCCAACAGTCAAGGATGGCAGAAGAGGTTAATGACGAGTTAAGTAGAGAAGTAAATGCATCGGTCAGAGCCACAGCACCATGCCTTAAAAGAGCCGAGGACAGACTATCAGGACCAACCGCCGTGGTAATTTTAGTGGTGCGCAGAAGACCGAGCACCTCGTCTCTAGAAAAACTTGTAGCTGTCGTATCATCACCCTGACCAAATATGATTGGGCTATAATTGGAAGGATTAATGAAAGCACGATTGATGCTGTCAACATCCGCAGGAGTTTTCGTATGCTTCTTCTTCCCACACAACAGTCGAATGCCTTACCATAGGAATCGATTGTTGTTACCACTCAGAAGTTGGCTGGCGAACGTCATGTCGACGCATTGGATTTTCGCTTTGATTGAGTTGGAAGTGTACCGCACGCTTGAGTTATTACGAGATTTGTGGAAGTGCTCCTTGCATCGTCTTAGAGGCTTCAGTTTCTGGGTGGAGATTCGGCTATTTGAGACGAATAGTGTTTCTGAGGGGCAGCAAATATCAAAGATTGCGTTGGCCGTCTCTGTGAAAAGTTTGACACTGTCATTGAGCAGGGGTTCAAAAGAGAAACAGTTGGATGCGAGCGAAAGGGATTTCTGAAGAACAATAAGGTTGTTGCGTGAACGGTTACGGAGGCGAAATCGGATTTGATTTGTTCGCTTGAAGGAATGAAATGCAAACCCGGAGTATATCTTGGGCCTTCACAGAAGCAGACAATAATCGCTACTTGAAATAGGAGCACGCAGTTTCAGGGGAAATAAATCGGGGTGGTTGGTAATAACTCTATCTAAAATGGAACCGCCTGTGGTGGGAGAAGCGCAGAGATCAGTCAGCGGTAGGGTAGATGTATTATTAAAATCACCTACAATAATATGCAGATTATGCTCAAGAAGAGGAGCAATAAACACTGGAAAAAGGTCGAAAAAAGATGCGATATTTTGTTGTGAGCTGAAGCGGGCAATGTATAAACTGGTTATGATAGTGCTGTTATGGCGAGAAATCCTCGGATGACACTGAGTTACGAGATAGTCAATTCCGTTGAGCGAGTACGTATGAACAACTTCGGACTTGCCGGACCAGAAGGAGTTTATATATGTTTCCACAACGCCTCCAGTTTTCTTGTTCGAAACTGTCCTGCTGGTGGAGTCTGAAGCTGTCCATCGACATGAGTGAATCAGCGATATCCGGGTTCAGCCGAGATTCTTGTATGCAGATGACACAATTGTGAGCATGGGTCAGTGATTGAAGTGTGAGGGACAGGTCCGACATTTTCGTAAACAGAGAGCGGAGGAGGCTACTCAAAGACGCCGGAAAGGTCATCCTGGCTGGAAGGGTGCATTTAAGTGATGCCTGCCAGCCAGCCAGAGTACCTCAGTCAGATCGACTAGAAGCTTGCTGATGTGCAGAAACACGGGATCCCAATATATGTTGAGAAACGATACGGCTTTTGAATAAAAGCGATTCCGAGCGATTGTAGCGTTGAACGGAGGACATGATGGAACCAAATATCCGACAACAAAATAACTAAATAGGATGACAGTTGTAGCGTAGCCAGTCAAAGGGCGCAAGCGTGTATACATATATACACCTTTAACATGAACCGCGTTCAGAAAGGGATCAAACACAGCATTTCCGGTTTCGAAAACTTCGGAAAGTTGACAAATGCCTGTCAGTGAGGACATATTCTGGGTAGTTCAACCGATTGCAAGCGATATCGTTAATTCTCAATTGCTGTACACTTGGATGGATATCTAAGGGTGAAAAGACCTTCCGAGACAAGTTTGATGATAGGTGATACTGACCAACCTGACCAGCTTGCACGGCAATTTAACCTTTTTCAAGTCTGGAAAATCGACGACATCAGTAGATTATTGCCTCTTTTGTAATTGAAAAACGTCTAGGATAAATGACGGAAAGGAATTTTTAGCTGTGACCACATAAGCAATTTCTGCATTCATTTGACTGTCTACTGATAAACATTTAAATAAACAATTTTGAAATACGGTTCTCAAATGCATTTGAGGAGTCTTCGGCCGAGCCGCCAGTGGAGTAGGGAAAAGGTAAGCACATTTACGGGAATGTGGGTTCATATACGTCAGCGAAATCCGAACCTTTGAATATTTTCTTGGAAACCATACAAATTTTCAAAGAAAACTATTTTTTGGTTGGCCTGAATATGCTGCTTCTTCGAAGCCAGCTCTTCCCCGTGGTATGATCTTCGGTCACCTAGCATTCTGTGAAACTCTTCAGTTCGGCCAGGAAGACCTAATGACTCCCAATTTCTTGATATGCGATGAGTTGCAACAGACTACTGTTCTCTACCCAGCACTTAGCATCTTCAATAAATCACTTGTTATTATATAGTGCACCCAGGGTGAAAGTCATTTTCAGATTTTGCTCACAATTTGGCCTGAAATGTTGGATTTGACGCGTAATTCAATCCTATGGACCAATTAATGTATTTTTCGCCATTTTTCAACGGCTTTCAATTAAACCAATCTGCAGAAAATAATTGTTTCAGATGAAAGATCGTATTTGTCAATAAAATGCTGTATCTGATCGCTGTCTATTAGTTCAATGTTTGCTTTCAGTAAGCCCGAAAGTAACCCGTAGGTTCTCATACATTTACTTATCTGTATTCTTGCCCAACTACCATCCTGCGCCTATCGCCTTACCCAAAAACGCCAGCGCTTTATGATAAGGTGTTTTAGGGCACTCTCATGCATTAACTAAAATATTTTTGTCTGAATGGCAGACACGGTCACTTTTAGGTATTCTTCGACTACTACTGATAAAGACGCAAGTCAATGTGCACTTGGTGTCTGGCCAAAGGGGAACGGGTGATTTTTGATTCGAAGAGCAAGTATTAGAGGTACAAGTGCCTAGGTGGGTGTGCACCAGTCCCTCTGAGTTATAGAGTCCAAGAGGAAATTCAGTCATAATGAAGAAAAGTATCAAAGGCCTAAATTTTCTGGATAATAACGTTGAACCTAATAACCAAAACGCTAAGTTGCACTAGGCATTCGGGGCTCATTGACCTAGTATTTGTCAGCGCATACCAGAGTGAAGAAGAATGTGTTTACCTGGAAATTCGAAACCCATCATTAGATCAGGGGTATTAGCGCACAGCACAAGTCATTTGTTCATTCTGACTAACATTTTGGCGATCCTTTGTCAGTCCTGCAAACAGCAGTTAAAAATAAATAGATTATCCTCGTTTTAGGAACGTGTTTCTAATTGAATACAACCTGCTCGGTTAGATAAATATGAATGACCTGTATAGTGAGCGACTGCTTACGATCTCTTGACAACACTCATGTCACCACTGAAAAGTGGTCACCTTGAATGGAGGACATTCGGAAAAAATTCAGTGGAATATGCAGGATCATCACGCATGATTAATTATTTTTAACATATGCTTTCTGAGTTGCAGACAATGCGAGTTGTTTAGTTAATTACAGAGGATAGTGTCTTTGAGCCAAACAGTACACCGAAGGAAGTGTTACGGTTTCGAGAGACTGCAACATGAGGTGATCTAAATTTAGTTTGATGCCTTAGTTTGGCTAAAATAAGGTTTTCGTGAATTTGTTTACTTCAGAGCGCTAACTTCCTCTTACAACTGAAAAATGTTGACGTGTTAGTGCCGATTTACCGTTCTGCTTGCGGCGCAACAGCTAAAGATTAAATTCGGGATGAACGACTACCAGATGACTACCTCATTTGGATATCCAATCTGACTTTGAACGCTTAGAGAATGCGATATCACACCCACCCATCATCAGCTTTAGCGCGATTGCAGGTTAATATGCTGAGCTGCCCACTGCCATGACAGAAATTTCAAGACATTAGAGGCTTGCAAATAACCTGTAGCCTATGGATTGGTGTTTTGCGGTATGTACGGTCTCAGACAGCCAGTCCAAATAGTTTGGAAGTTATAATGTTTAGCTGACGACCCTGGGTAGGTATTCCAGTGAGTCTGAACATCCGTGCACTGTTAATCATTCCAGTTACAGTTAATTAGGTTTTACGGTGGTTTCACTGGTCCCAGTTGTGAGTTTGGACTTTGCCTTACCTAGTAGCGCACAATCATTTCTTTAAGTACGAATCCTGAGTAATTTAGTGAATGGAAGGTTAATTTGGTGAAGAATGCATTTGTCGAGAGTTCATCAAAGGCATGAGCTGCTCTGCTGTTTGAGTCAAAAGCCGAAAAGCTAAACAGTTAGTGTTTAAGAAAAGAACGGATGCAGATTTTTAGTCTGGCATTTTGCATTCGCCACTGCACGACTGTCAAGGAAAAACAGGCTCCAACAATGGAATATTGACCACTGTTGAAAAGACTAGAATCCATAAATGTTTACACTGGAAGGTCACAACTGAATCTCCCAGCCATCGCCTACAGCTATCTTCCAGTTAGCAACGCTGTTAGTTTACAGTACTATACTAGGATTGACTCAGAAGAGAAGCATATTCCTACAGGGCAAGATAATCATTAGGGGTGTTCACATGTAACTCCGGTTAAGAATCACACTGTGATTCGTAGGAATTCCTCCCTGGTCAGTAAAAACCAACCTTCTTGATCGAATCAGTGTGCTACAAGGATGGATGAAAAGACAGAATCTCTCAGAATCACACAGTCCGTTTGGTGTTCATTTTCCCTCATCGGCACCTGCACATGGAGCCTTCCAACAGCCCCTGTACTTGAGTGTCCATTATTTGAATTGGTACTGCAGGTACATTTGAGTATACAATTATGGGGATGATTAGACTGGAGGGTAATGAGGAAACCTACTCAAAGGGCGGCAATAGCAGGAAAATCGGTCATGAGATTCTCGGAGAATTTCTTCTCTATATCAGTATGCAAAACACACCACTTGCACAACAGAAGAACTGCCCCATCTCGTGATGAACAAAGAGAATCACTGAGCTCTGGAATTACAGAAAAGTTGATAGTCACGTTTTCGTTCCATTGATATTTTGTTGTTTAGTTAATAAGTCAAATAGAACAGGGATTTCCTGTCGGAAACAACTTGAAATGTACAGTTTTCGTACTGAAACACTTCATTTACTCTTGCATTAGAATCTCATTTGAATCATAAGGAGCGTGCAGGAATATTGATCCAATTTACAATTCAAATGGTGGTTTGTCAATACGCCACCAGGTGATTTTAAAATAAAATCAGCATCCATGCACACCTAATTATTCAGATGTGATTCTTATGTCATCATTTTCATTTGGCTTTTCAAGCAGGCGCAACCCTAAGTACCGTTGTCAGGAAGACTGCATCTGAAAACCTTTGAGTAGATGGTACTGAGAGGTAGCAAACAAAACCAAATCCATTTGGTGCAACGCTCACGGTTGTGAAAACTGGAATGAAATTACAGCGTCACTCCCTAAATGCTGGGTTACCCTTTAAAATTTGATTTCTGCCAACTGATGCACTCTAGCTTAGTCGACAAACTGAATATATCTCAACTGAATTTTGCAAAATTTACGTCAATCTTACCAGGATTTTTATCATCGGGCACCGTAGTGAACTCCTCTTGTGAACTGATTGCGGAATCGACTCTAGGTAACAGCTTTATTTCAGTACGTTCTGTAAGTGGACTGTGCCGGTCCAGATCTGGTTTTGACGAGTTATTCTGTTAGAACGTAATTTACATACCTCTCATAGCGAACAAGACAACATGGGAGAACAACTCCGTCGTGTAAACTGCCAAGTCATCCTCATACCATAGTGATAAAAATCTATTCTAACTTCCAGCGGCGATTTGAGAATTAGTTTGAACAACATTTGCGAGGATACTTCCGCTTTTGGACTATGCCTAGAATGAACAGAGCCGGTTTACTCTAATTAGATCCTCAGTTTCCTCATGGGGCTTGCAGAAAGTCTATTTTTTCGGTGCAAGCATTTCAGTTCATTACACGTTGATTGCAAACCCCAGCCAGATGCGTTTAGCAAGACCAACTCAGCTATCTTTTATCTTTCAATTCCTTTTTTAATGAAACAACAGTGTACATCAATTTTCAGGAAGGGGGGCCGCGGCCAGCAGAGGGCTGCCAAATGGGGAAGTTGACCGGTGGTAAGAGGATTCGAATCCACGACCTTCACGTCCAAAAGCCAGGACCTTATCCGTTTGGCCGCCGCCGGCCTTCATCGTTAGGTTCATAGGGACGATCGAGTGAAAATTAAACGATAAATCCTAGATGCAGGAGAAGCTGCGGGCAGATGAATACGGCTTCCACTTCATTCCTTTAGCGTCCTAACAATCACTTGAACCTGGGATATGCACAACTCGTTTTAGCTCCTCCGTCTGCACTCCGATCATGCCAAAAACCACAGTTAAAGAGCCCGCAAATGATCTTGTTTGAGACCCGACCAAGTCTTAAATCATAAGCTTTTCAGGTTCAGCTATACGTTGCTGAGTTTGCACACGATGATGCAAACATCATTGTCAAGTACGTGTGTGACAAGCAAACCAGACTGAGGAATTTCCGTCCTGCCCCGTCTTAAGGCCGTTTCTTTTATCATGGAGCACGCTCTAGTTGTTTGAAATTCACATGTTTAGTCCACTCAGCGAGTGTTTCTGGACCAACCGAAGCAAACAAAATTTAGCACGCTCCAAAACAAAATCCGTTCCAAAGTACCACAATATTGTCCATGACAGAAAATAAACTGCCTTCAATAGCCAAACTTCAGAAATCTTTCCGTCTTTTATACTCCAAAATTTTCACTATGAATCCCCTCAGCGACCATATTGCAGTAAGAATTATGACGTGACTGAGACAGAGCGACAAAAGAAAACCACGCGTTAAGAGTCCACGCTCAGAAAGACGGCGAGGTTCCAGTTTATGACAGAGTGTTGTCGTGAATTGGTGCTTTAGGACGAAACGGACACTGGTTTGGGAGACGCAGTTGACTGTGAATGAATGACACTGATGATGAGAAGTACGTGTCAGTGGTTCTCCACTTCTTCGTATCTAGTTATACTGGTTTCTTCTCATCCAATACAGCTTAGTATACCATAACATCCTCACACTTATTGGGTTTGCTCTCAGCTATATGGCAACAGTCATAACTGAATTCACATGAACTAAAATCACCAAATGAACCAAAGTGCCTTCGCACAACTGATTTGTTCGTCTCGTTATTCAAGAGTCTAGCCTGATGTTAAAGCAGCATGTTCTGTGTTCGCTAAAGCTAGTTTTATTGTTTCTCAATTCATTGAGAGTGACTACTGAACGCGCCTTGGATCATAATGACTGAGCGTAAAACACCGTGTTCGAAGACTAGGTTTCATGCCCACTGTTGTCTTTTGGATAACCCTTGTTTATCAGGGATTACACCTGCCTCTACAAGCTTACAAAATACCGAATGTATACTTTTGCTATAACCTAATTTGGCTTGTTACATGAATACATAATGAAAATTCGGCTTATAAGGAATTATTTCATATGTGCCATTATATTAACTTATACACAGGAAACACAATAGAACTATTGTGGGGACCCTTTCGGTCGCAAGCAGAAAATATCCAGGCTGTGTGCATCAACCTTATATAATGAAGCCAACTCGAGATGAAGGGAAATTTAGTTTTTATAATGTTCATGGCCACTGCTGAGTGTTGTTATCACAAATTTCTTACCGGACATGGTATATCTGCCCTCGAATGCAATAAGAATCACTTTCGAACATGATATGTTATAATGGCTTCTTGATTTATCCATTTTTGATTTGACTGGAGAAGTTTTACATATAAGCCAAATTTGGTGAGTAGATGAATAGGAGCGGGCAAAATAGGGATATCTTACAATCACGGAATACTGTACAGGACAATAAAGAGCCAAAATAACAACAGCAGGAGTGTACATAATCTGGGATGATAACTAACTTTACTGAAGACTTGGTATGATGAAGTCTGACTTGAAGGCATCGATGGAACGGGTCCCTCGTGATTACCATGTTTCTGTTAGGTTTTACTTTGCGCAGCATACCTTGGATAAAGACATCTGATTTGGCCAAGCCTCTATCGCTTCGTGAGCTATTGGATACCAGAATGGCAAATTAAACCCTATCCAAACCGCTGGTTTATAACCGTACTTTAAACGAAGGCTATTGTTCGTGATTGACTGGCACTTGTTAAGTGGGTAGCATTTCTGCTCAGATAGATCCGCCAATCAGGCATCTAGTATAAATTGTTTTCGAATCTTGTTGCTCATGGTAACTAAACAGAGAAACTGTATACCAAAATCTTACGAAATATGAACTTTGTTTGGTGATATGCATATATCGAGAACTCTTCACACGTTTTTCACCAACCTCTGTTTTCTTTCAGCTTTGACGGGAACTTTGAGGCGTCCCATTCCCCTGCGGAATCGACCATCTTTATTGACACATTAGTACTTTTCTTTGTTTGTTTTCACTTCGAAACGTTCGCCTGCACAACAGAGGATATAATAGAGCCAATAGTTGTTTGTCTACGCCTTTGTCTTACGACACATGAAAGAGATGGACAAAGGCCTGTGAGACGTTTTTATTGGCTGTCATCCATCTCAGTAACTTAAGCCAACCTGAAGCTTACAAGGAGATATCTAAGGTTTATCTTTTCTATTGCTGTCTGATTCAGCCGGTCTGGAAACTAGTGAGTCCTAATTTTTCCATCTCTATTACTTCATACGTTAACGTCAAGTGCACAGTGGATTCAGTCTGAAAGTTCCCACTGAGCACATTGAGAAAACACAATTTGGCGAACAAGCTCGGTTTCAGTGATTCGTACTCATGCCATTACATCACTATATATTTGGAAAAAATATGTAGTGATGCAATGGCATGAGTACGAATCACTGAAAACGAGCTTGTTCACCAAACTGTTTTCTCAGTCTGAAAACGCAAAGCAGATAACTGTTCACAAAACATGTACTTGCTGTTTGTCGATTTCGTGCAAATTCAGGAGGCAAAAGATCCACCAAATTTCTGATTGTTTGATATAAATGCTTCGTAGTCCTGATTGGTTGTGAAAAACCCAATTTCGTCCCTCCGAATAAAACGCAAAGATAAATTATAACAACCGTCGAGAGTTATCGTTATCATGTACCTTGAACCGCACGGTAGTTAGTTCGCATTTCGATGTCTGTTGATTTCAGAGTTGCGCATCACGTGTAAGGAAAACGATGAGCATCTGTGAAAAACGGCTTACTCATTTCCCACTGCAGGTGGCTGAGACTGATTTGTCGCATACTTTCTTCATCGATTGCATTGAGCCACGCCAGTTACATAGAACTGGCATAAGTGAATGAGATTCTAGATGACAACTCTCCCCTCCCTACCTCACTAAGCAAGAATGGGGCAGGGTTTTATATCGACTGCATGAGAGACACCAAAGACAACAGTATCTCACTGCAAAGCTTCTAGAATGAACTTTCAGTGTTCAGTCTGAATGCCGCATGCAGTCTGATGCGCGCGTCGACGGCCAGGATCACACATTCAAACATGGCTGGATGCTATGCGGATAGCATAAATAACAGTCTTGAGATAATGCGAGAAGCCACTGTATTCTGCCTCATATCAGACCACCTGATGCAGTTACGGAACTCTTCAAGTTTTGGTCAAGCTTTCAGGCTTTCTGCGACTAGTCCAGGGAATCCGATGGCCATAATCAAATAACAACTGCCTGCCAATAACCCATGAACAACAGAAAAACCAGCAGTAAGCTGGAAAAAGTGTATGGGTACAGACAGTCGTATTTATCTCCTCACTTTTGGGAGTAATCACACTAAACTGACTGCATTCAAATATAATACGGACAGTTTCAAGTTGCACATATGTGACCTCAAGCGGAGCACATTGTCTACTCATGTGTTTATCTATCATCCCACCTCGCGCGCATCTTCTAGCTAAGCGTTCGCAAACTACCGGACCACTGTCACTGAATTTAGATAATGCCCCAGAGATTTTACAATGTGGGATGTTTACCTAATTTATCCCTACCTGACGTTCTAAACTCTAGCTTGCAATCAATGCAACACAAACAGGGGATTTAAAAAAAGATCTAAGTTAAATTGTGGGACTGGAAATTCGCTGGTGTGGTAGAATCATCTTCATGGTTTGTTTGCACGATATGCTTCACAAATCAGTTCGTCAGTAGTAAGTCGTAGACATTGTAATCGAAAAGTTATGCACTTACGAGAGGTATTTGTTGATCTGCTTCATATGTACACTTTGATTACTGTGCACAAAATCTGTGTGTGGAATATTTTGTGTAGCTGGTGTTTAGGAGTCATCGCCTTGTAAAACAAATAAATAAAATAAGACAAAGTTGCCTGATGAAGACCGGCCGGAATGCCTGGTTCTTTTGATTCGGTACAAAGCGTAGTTTCTCGAAGCCGAGATTATTAACAGTTCGTGATTGACCGTGTTCTGAAATATTAGTAAGTGACAGAAATGATCGCTGTCAGTGTTTTCACTTCCATCAATGCGTAGATAATCCAGCAAAAATGTGAAACAAAATGTTTGGTATTACTAAAATAACACTACATCCGGGCCAAAATGTTGGCAGGCAATGTCCGTGCCTAGAATCAATTTGCACCAAGGCTACGGTGAGTTTCTAATTCTACTTCCGAGGGTTCAGGGAAGCATACAAACTGCCATAAAAATTTTCATTCTTTCTCGCAGCCTGATAGTTGCAACTTCGCCGTTAATGGAAAAAGCCGGTTTGCTTACGACGTCTTTCGCGCGCAGGCTTCGTCTAAATGGCCTCAAAATGGAAGGAGAAAAAAGCAGGCGTTTGCTGACGCACGTACTGCCGCTTTGAATTGGTGTACCAATCCCAAAGATCAAAATTCGGAATAGTAAGCGACTAACCATGGCTATCTGTACTTTCTTATAACTCATTAGCAAGTTTCCATGGGTCTGAACTCTGTTCAAAATCCCCTTGTTTGAAAAAGTCTGATCAAAATTGTACCCTTTATGATGCTGATGATAGTCAGACAGAGAAAACTGGATCTGGAGTCTATTGAAAAATGCTTTTCCAACGATAAAGAAATAAAGCGAGAGACGCCTTGCAATAGGGCACTTCAAATGGAACAATTTATAAAGTCTTCACACCATCATTTCAAGAAAATGAGATACTCTTCATAATTCAAATTTAGGAAACGGATTTTAAAACTTTTTGTTTCACGTGTTCTCTTTGTGGCAACAATGGCAGAACACTTTCCCCTGTATTGCATAATATTCAATTTGACCAGTTTTATTTGCTAATGATGCGTCTTTGCTTCTGAAAGATGACCAATGCCATATCGTTTCAGCTGTTACCCCGATTTAGTTCGTTTTCCCCAGCTCCTAAAGAAGCAGCACACTTGATCCAGTACAAACTACTGGTTTCGGCTAAAAGCATTTCTTATTCAAAAGACTGATAACTAAATCCGTATGTATTAGTTGCTTTCTTTCATGAATTTCTCGATCAGTTTTTCTCAATGATTGACGGTTATCGATTGGTTAATCACGCCTCGGCCACGTGCGACTGTTGGTAAATAGTGCCTTGATGCGGCCTTGAATTGTTGTATAGCTGCCAACCATGAGCGGCGGCAAATCAGAAGGATTGAAAATGCCTTTGTATTCCGTGTGTTGGCCACTGCTGCATTATTTCTTTTTCCGATCGGTGTGCTTAAGCACCCCATCCCCCCTGCAGGTTCATCCTTTCTACTGGAACATGCAACAGTGGAACTTGCACCGGTCAGTGGGGCTTGTTATTTTGAGCTGAATTATGGTGATAATGGCCTCTGCAACTAAGCCTAAAATAAAAGTCCGCGCAATGAAATCGATTTATTGCCTTCTGCATAACTTTCAGCAGCTTTCTGAGCAACGTGGGTTGAAGACATTAGCAACGAGGTTTCAATGCTTCGGATAATTAGTACTGGTGTCCCAGTTAGGAGCGATTCAGGAGTAAAATGACTGCCGAAATTTGCTCCCATATCCGACGTGAAATCATGATGTAATTGCATGTTTAAACAAGCTGATAATAATCTCCTATAATCCAAAAGAAGACCGAAGGATCAGTGTTAGGCTACCCAATGAAAGTTTCATATTGCGTGACCAGTTAGTTACTTATCCACCTACTGAGTTCGCAGAGCCGAACATCAACAAGGTCAAATAAATTCGGCATTCGTGATTATAAAACTGAATTTCGTCATCTAATGATCTGAAATAGGTTACACTGCACGTAGTATTTGCCACTTCAGTGATCGTAATGTAAGGCTTCATCTAAAATAAGCAACACCGTAACCCACTAGATGAAAATATGGTGTGGTGGATACTTTGCCATCTGAATTTCGAGCATAACCGCATTTGAAGTAAAAGCTTGTTCTAAACTATGTCATTAAATTATAGTGCGATCTAAAACAGAACAATTAAGGTTAGGAAACAAGTGTTCAGTTCCAGATTTAGATTTGGATCATTTGTAGACACCCCTGATTTTTTCACTTTGATTCACAAACGTCATTCACCTACCCTCAATGAAGTGATCATGAGTCGTCGAAAACAAACTTGTTCGCAAGCTGGTTTTATTCTCACTGCTTTGTGAGACTATTTACACCGTTAAAGTAAGCCAAAGATGCAATTATACTTAGACTATCTTATCCCCATACAAAAATCATAAGTAACGGTCAATCCAACAGAATATTTAAATTTATCTACTCTTACAGCAGTTTCCGATAAATTCTTCAGCATCCACCAGTATGTAATCGCTGCCGTTCTCGATTGTGACTCATAGTTAGACCACTTTGGCAAATATTAATCAGATTCAGATGCAAAATATAACCATTAATGGTGGCTGATGGCAGTAACAGACGTTGGAGTCGTAATGAGCCGTGTTATAATGTCAAATCTTTTGGGCGCAAAGATCACTGGCACTCATAGGGTTTCTCTTTATATTTTTGTGCTTGCATATGCGACTTCCCGTTGGAACAGATAAGGAAAACAGCATCACCATTATTCGGAAAACCGGCAGTATTTGGATTACACAACCACTTCTGAATACTTTATTTTTATGCACGAATGAAATGGATATAGGGACATGTGACTAGTCAAAACAATTTTTGAGTATACTCAGGTCACACCAGCGCGAACTAATTTTGCTTCGTAAACAGGATTTCGTTACTTACGCGTTCGCAAAACTCAGCATGCTAGAGGTGACAACCATAAGTAAATAGTCGTGAATCGGAGTAAAAGCAGCAGAGAACCTTCGCAAACCGAAGAGTTAGAGTAATGAGTACGCAACTTGAAGAATCACTGAAAAGCATGGGTAATAAAATTACGCTATTTTAATAATATTTTTAGGGTAAGCTTTATTTTTTATTTACCCAAACTATCGGATACGGCCAAAATTATTTTGAAATATTTTCCTGGTCTAATGAATAAAGTGGGGTCACGGTTGATATACGATCTAGCCAAAGCAGTTTAGTTACCTTCGGCAACCAGAAGAAATTTGCTTTCCGAAGGAGGTTCCAGGTTTCTTCTCGTATATTTCTTGCATTTCCACTGACCGAAACATTCAGGCGTCAGTTTGCTAATTCGAAGCACACTGTACAGGGTGTGATTGGTGATCCACTCATTGGTCACATCAATTATCTGCCCGGCCAGGGAGGAAAAGCGGATACTATTTGATGGTTGAGTCCGAATCCGAGCTTGTTTGTTGTGATTATCGTTCCCGTTGCTGTGGCTGCCAAACGTATCGGTTTCCTCTGTGGGGGGATAGACTTTTCTATTGCCTAGATGCCATTGTACTCCGGCTGTGGAATCCAGTTCGCGAAAGTGTGCTAGACAAGTGAGAGTGTGCGATTTGCCTGGGACGCCTTTGAGCTCACTTTTTATGAATACATCTGTAAAAGAGTGTAAATTGGAAGGAATCTGTTGATATTTGAACAATATGGCAATGCAGATATGCTGACGGTTCAAAAGGCGATTTCGTTATCTGCTAATATGTCAAAATTAGCAATGTGCTTCAGTGACGACTGACGTAAGTTGAATTTAAGATAAATTAATTTTTCAGAATTTTATGAGAGTCCATTAAATGAATAGACGAGAAAGTCATGCATTTTTGGACAATTCTGGGAGAATAAACACCACGTAATCAATGTCTATAGTAATATAGCTGTTTTGTAGCGAGGCATAACCACAGAAATAAACAGCAAATAAATTCAGTTAAACTTTTATTAGAACCCCTTAAACTCACCGTTTTGCCCAGTCAACCTTCACTTTGCTTTTATTTTATCTGGTATGACTTTTGGTCTTAGGAAATGTTTTTCGCTTGCCTATGACAGCGGCCAGCATTAGAGACACTAGTCATGATTCGACCCCAGGCGTACTTTTTTGAGGCAGGGTGAACGGGGGTGGATCATTTCAACAAAACTTATAGGCTACAGGAAGCACCTAATGTTGTAAAAATCTGGGGCCAGTTACCTTTAGCAACTTCTATTTAAGGAGCTGTTATGACATCGCGGATGCAATGATATGCACTCCGTTACTGCCCTTAAAATCCTGTCAGGTAGACAGTGAATTGAAATTAAGGCAGTTTCTGCAGTAAACCAACTGTCAGCGTAAATCATACTGTTTAATGGAGGGTTATTTCAGTGCTGTCTGAATGCAAATTTTGTAAGATCCTCCAGCGACCAATATCAAAGCTGCACTGAACGCTGCAATCCACAAGGGCGCTGTACAACGGATGCACTGGTCTTATCGGAGTAACCAGCAGTGGATACAAACAACAGGAGCTTGAACATCGAGCCAACGAATTCTAGAATCAAATTTCATTTTTTTAAAATAACGACCAAAAACACCAATACTGAGAGTGAATCTTGAGGAATTGCAAACAAATTCCTTTAAATAAGTGCTTCACTTTTCGCCATTTTATTGTGGAATGCTGATTTTCACATCCATACTTCACATGTACGTTTAAGTAAGTTTCCTCAGACGACAACCATAATGACACCACGGGCGGGATTTGAACAGGATACGAAGCTTGGCTGCGTAGAATGTCTTATTGATAGCACTAGTCAGTCTTCGTCGTGCTATTTCTGCTAGCGTGTCACCTTTGAATGGCAGAGATATGTATACCGGCTTTCTCTCCACCGTCGCCCTCCTAGGAACTTCCTGTTCTGTCTCCAATATCTTGTCGATTAATCTAATTGGGAAACCATTTTCAGTGAATACTCTTCTGATCGTCTGCAGTTCAGCTTCAAGAGTATCTTCTGTGCATATTCTTTTTGTCCTGGCAATCAGACATCTAATTAAGTTCCTCTTCACACTAAGAGGTACAAAGCTGTGGAAGTTGATGTATTGCCCATTCCATGTGGCTTTCCTGCGTACTGATCGCCGAATTGAGCCGTCTTCTCGACGACTTAGTCGTACATCTAAGAAAGCTATTTCACTGTTTAGCTCCATCTCTGTTGTGAATTTCAAATTTGCGTGAGCCGAGTTGAACACATTCAACAGTTGTTTAGTTTTAGTCGAGGGGTTGAGTACACAG
The DNA here is from genome assembly GCA_008360955.1 of Fasciolopsis buskii. NCBI lineage: Eukaryota > Metazoa > Platyhelminthes > Trematoda > Plagiorchiida > Fasciolidae > Fasciolopsis > Fasciolopsis buskii. The sequence goes on from LUCM01010405.1 coordinate 234,476, forward strand.
AAGATGTCATCCACATAAAGCTTGTATAAGTAGAGCGATTGTATTGACGACTCGAGTGGTCCACGTTCCAGCTTTGCCATGAAAATGTCAGCTAGTAGCGGACCGAGTGGGGATCCCATCGCTACGCCGTCCTTTTGACGGTAAATTTGATTATTGAATTTAAATTGGACGTTGTAGGTACAAAAGAACAATAGTTGTTTCAAGTCTGCTAATTGGACAGAAAATACGGCCTACCGCATACAAAAGGTAACAAGCGCCAAAAATAACCGCACAAAAAAAAAAAAACCCGGTCGTGTAGCTCCCAGCCCCCCAAACCCACCCCCCATAAATTACATCTCATCACTCATTGCAGAAACATACTAGTGAGGAAGAAAAACAATACTACTTTTCGCCCATGTCTGTCCCCTTCTCACCTTTAGGCCTATGCCTGACACACGAAAAATCCTCCGGGACCAATCACCATGTGATTCTTAAATAACAATTATCAACAACACCTTCACGCTCCTAAACCATTCAAATGAAAGAATTCTAGTGGAGAATAAACAAACGGAGCGCAGCGACAACTAAGGTATAGGGATGGTTGGAACAGAACAATACCGGCTTACGCATACAGATGAACAAGACGCCAAAATAACAACGCCAACCGGTCGTGTGCTCCCAGCCCCCAACCCACCCCCATATATTCAATCTTATCATCAACATCCATATGCGAAACATACTCACGTGACGAAGAAAACACCAATACTTACTTTCGCCCATAATCTGATCCACTTTAACTAACCTTAGGCACTTTGCCTGACCGACGGAAAATTCTACCGACCAAATACAACAAAATAGATAGATTCTTAAAATTCCAATTCATCAATAACACATATACAGACTACAACTAACCATTCAAATTGAAGATATACAATATTAGTAAAATAGAGAACTAACAAAAACGACGGCGCAGCGAACAAACTAAGAATAAGGAGATGGTTGGAAAGAAACCCAATCCGGACTACGCCATAAAAAAGAAAACGTTGAACAGCGCCAATAACCGCCAAACCGGTCGTGTGCTCCCAGCCCCCAACCCACCCCCATATTCTCTTCATCCATCCATATGCGAAACATACTAGTGAGAAGAAAAACCAATACTACTTTCGCCCATTCTGTCCCCTTTCTCAACCTTAGCCTTGCCTGACCGACGAAAATCCTCCGCACCCAATTCCCATGATGAATTCTTAAATCCAATTATCATCCATTCACGCTCCTAAACCATTCAATGAGATTCTAGTGAAGAAAACTAAACAACGAGCGCAGCGCACTAGTATGAGGGATGGTTGGACAGAAACTAATACCGGCTACGCCATACTGAACAGTTGCCAATAAGCCAAACCGGTCGTGTGCTCCCAGCCCCCCCCCCACCCCCCATACACCCTTCATCCATCCATATGCGAAACATACTAGTGAGAAGAAAAACCAATACTACTTTCGCCCATTTCTGTTCCCCTTTCTCAAACCTTAGCCTTGGCCTGACCGACGGAAAATCCTCCGACCAATCACCATGTGATTTCTTAAATCCAATTCTCATCCATTCACCTCCTAACCATCAAATGAGATTCTAGTGAGAAACTAACAAACGAGCGCAGCGCACTAGTATAGGGATGGTTGGACAGAACAATACCGGCTACGCATACGTGAACAGCGCCAATAACCGCCAAACCGGTCGTTGTGCTCCCAGCCCCCCCCCATATTCTCTTCATCCATCCATATGCGAAACATACTAGTGAGAAGAAAAAAACCGAATACTAATTTCGCCCTTCTCTCACCATTTCATCAACCTCAGCCTTGCGTGACCGACTAAAAACTGCCGACGCAATCACCATGTGATTCTTTAATTCCCACTTACATCCATTCACTGCTCCCTAACCATTTCGAATTGAGATTCTAGTGAGAAATACTAACAAAACGCAGCGCACTAAGGTAGGGAGTGCGGCTTGGACAGAACGAATACGGGCCTCGCATACGTGAACAGCGGCAATAAACGAACAGAACCGGTCGTGTGCTTGCCAAGCCCCATTATTCCTGTCATCCATGTCCATATTGCGAAACAGACTTAGTTGAGAAGAAAAACCATACATTCTCCGCCCATTCTCTGTCCCATTTCTCAACGCTTAGCCTGCCTGACCGACGAAAATCCTTCCGAACAATCAAAACAGTGATTCTTAATCCAATTATCATGTCCATTCACGCTCCTAACCATTCAAATGAGATTCTATGAGAAAACTAAACAAACGAGCGCAGCGCCACTAGGTATAGGATGGTTGGACAGAAACAAATTACCGGCTACGCATACGTTTGAACAGCGCCACATAAACCCGCCAACACCCGGTTCGCGTGTCGCTCCCAGCCCCCCCCCTTCCCCACCTGCGAGAGTTCTTCTTCTATTCATCCCATCGCATATCGCGAACAGCATTTACTAGTGAGACAGAAACGAAGAAGCCAATGAATATATTAGCGCCCATCTCGTGTCCCCTTTCTTCAACCTTCTTTAGCCTTTAGCACCCTGCACGCGACGAAATCTCGACCAACTCAACCATAGTGATTCTTAACATCCCAATTCAGGGTATTCATCATTCACGCTACCTAAGCCAATTTCAAATGACGATCTCTCTCAGTTGAGCAACCTACTTAACAAACGCAGGCGCAGCCGCACTAGAGTATAGGCCGATTGGCATTGAGACAGAACGACCATACCGGGCCTACGCATTACCGTGAACAGCTCGGAGCCAATAACGCCAAACCGGTCGTTTGTGCTCCCAGGCCCCCCCCTCCCCCCCAATTTCTCTTCATCCATCATATGGCGAAAACATACTAGTGAGAAGAAAAACCAATACTACTTTCGCCCATTCTGTCCCCTTTCTCAACCTTAGCCTTGCCTGACCGACGAAAATCCTCCGACCAATCACCATGTGATTCTTAATCCACATTATCATCCATTCACGCTCCTTAACCATTACCAAATGAGATTTTCTAGTGAGAAAAACTAACAAACGAGCGCAGCGCACTAGTATAGGGATGGTTGGAAAGAACAATACCGGCTACGCATACGTGAACAGCGCAATAACCGCCAAACCGGTCGTGTGCTCCCAGCCCCCCCCATATTCTCTTCATCCATCCATATGCGAAACATACTAGTGAGAAGAAAACCAATACTACTTTGCCCATTCTGTCCCATTTCTCAACCTTAGCCTTGCCTGACCGACGAAAATCCTCCGACCAATCACCATGTGATTCTTAAATCCAATTATCATCCATTCACGCTCCTACACCATTTCAAATGAGATTCTTTAGATGATTAAACTAACAAACGAGCGCAGCGCACTAGTATGGATGGTTGGACAGAACAATACCGGCTACGCATACGTGAACAGCGCCAATAACCGCCAAACCGGTCGTGTGCTCCCAGCCCCCCCCCATATTCTCTGCAATCCCATACCATATGCGAAACATACTAGTGAGAAGAAAAACCAATACTACTTTCGCCCATTCTGTCCCTTTCTCAACCTTAGCCTTGCCTGACCGACGAAAATCCTCCGAACAATCACCATGTGATTCTTAAATCCATTATATCCATTCACGCTCCTAACCATTCAAATGAGATTCTAGTGAGAAACTAACAAACGAGCGCAGCGCACTAGTATAGGGGAGGGTGGACAGAACAATACCCGGCTACGCATACAGTGAACAGCGCAATAAACCGCTCAAAACCGGTCGTGCTGCTCCCAGCCCCCCCTCCCCCCCATATTCTCTTCATCCATCCATATGCGAAACATACTAGTGAGAAGAAAAACCAATACTACTTTCGCCCATTCTGTCCCCTTTCTCAACCTTAGCCTTGCCTGACCGACGAAAATCCTCCGACCAATCACCATGTGATTCTTAAATCCAATTATCATCCATTCACGCTCCTAACCATCATAAATTGAGATTTCTATCTGAAAACTAACAAACGAGCGCAGCGCACTAGTATAGGGATGGTTGGACAGAACAATACCGGCTACGCATACGTGAACAGCGCCAATAACCGCCAAACCGGTCGTGTGCTCCCAGCCCCCCCCTCCCCCCCATATTCTCTTCATCCTCCATATGGCCGAAACATAACTGTGAGGAAGAAAAAACCAATACTACTTTCGGCCCATTTCTGTCCCCTTCTCAACCTTAGCGCTTGCCTGACCGACGGAAAATCCTCCCGGCACCAATCACCTCACTGTTGATTCTTAAATCCAATTATCATCCACTTCACAGCTCCGTAACTCCATTCAATATGAGATTCTAGTGAGGGGAAATAACAAACGAGCGCAGCCGCACTAGATATAAGGGGATCGTACTCTGGACAGAACCATACCGGCTACGGCATACGTGAACCAGCGCCAATAACCGCCACTAAACCGCGGTCGTGTGCCTCCCGCCCTCCCCCCCATATTCTCTTTCAACTTCCATTCCATTATGCGAAAACAGACTAGTGAGACAGATAAACCCAATACTACTTTCGCCCATTCTGTCCCATTTCTCAACCTTTTCAGCCCTTGCGTGATCCGTACGAAAATCTCCTGGAACCCAACATCACATTCGTGATTCTTAAATCAATTATCATCCATTTCCACGCTCTAACCATTCAAATGAGATTCTAGTGAGAACTAACAAACAGAGCGGCAGGCCTAGTACTGGGATGGTTGGGACAGAAACCATAGCCCGGCTACGTGCGATGACCTGCTGCAAAAACAGACGCCAGTGTGAGCGACAAACCGGGTCGCTGTGCTCCCAACACCCCCCCCGCGCATATTCTCTTCATTCCATCCATATGCGAAACACTGACTTAGTGAGAAGTAAAACCAATACTACTCTTCGTCCCATTCTGTACCACCCTTTCTCAACCTATACCCTTTTGACCGGACGAAAATCCTCCGACCAATCACCATGTGATTTCGTATAATCCAATTATCATCCATTTCACGCGCCTTTCCTACACATTCAAATGTGAAGACTTCTAGTTGAGCAAAGCTAACGAAACGAGCGCAGCCGCACATACGTTATAGGGATGGTTATGCGACAGCAACCAAATACAAGGCTGTCGATACGTGTAGAACAGCGCCTAAATAACCGCACAAACCGGTTTCGTGTGCTCCCACCCCCCCGCAATTTTCTCCTTCAACTCCATCCATACTGCGAAACTCTACTAGTAGAGAAAAACCAATACTACTTTCGCCCATTCTGTCCCATTTTCTCAAACCTTAAGCCTTGCTGACCGGAACGAAATCCTCCGACCAAATCACCAATGTGATTTCTTAAATCCAATTAATCATCCATTCACGGCTCCTAACCATTCAAATGGATTCTAGTGAGAAACTTAAACAAACGAGCGCAGCGCAACTAGTATAGGGATGGGTTCGGAAACAGAACAATACGGCTACGCCATACGTTGAACAGCGCCAATAACCGCCAAACCGGTCGTGTGCTCCCAGCCCCCCCCATATTCTCTTCATCCATCCATATGCGAAACATACTAGTGAGAAGAAAAACCAATACTACTTTCGCCCATTTCTGTCCCTTTA
>LUCM01010405.1:240097-354965 GCA_008360955.1 Fasciolopsis buskii
TTTCTCAACCTTAGCCTTGCCTGACCGACGAAAATCCTCCGACCAATCACCATGTGATTCTTAAATCCAATTATCATCCATTCACGCTCCTAACCATTCAAATGAGATTCTAGTGAGAAACTAACAAACGAGCGCAGCGCACTAGTATAGGGATGGTTGGACAGAACAATACCGGCTACGCATACGTGAACAGCGCCAATAGCCGCCAAATTTATCGTTTGCTTCTTTCCTCAATTTTTTTTTCATTTTTTTTATTCTCTTTTTGCCGTCCCCTTCCTTCGTGCTTTACTTTTTCCGCTATATTTCTAATTTCATTTTATTTTCCGGTTTTTTATGATGTAATTTATTTCCCGTTATTTTTCACCCTTCGTCCTTCATCCCCGCGTTCATCTGTTTGGAATGTCGTTGTGATTTTTCCATGTGCTTCATTTTTTCCATGGTTCTGTGTGCTAGAATTATGGGCCTGCCATTTCTCCTTCAAATCTGTTCTACTTATGTGCAAATGTCATTTTAGAGCGAGATTCTTTTAACGTTAGCGATTGCCGATTTTTAATGTCAATGGCAACTCTTTGAAACCTGCTGTGAACATTGATATTAGTACCATTCCAAAATGTCTAAGCAGTAGTGCACAATAGCACAAAATGTTCAAATTGAAATCAGTATCCTAAATTTTTGACTGTGACTTCAAACAGAAAATCTTACTCAAGTTAGCTAGTTTAATGTTTTTTGGGTAATTAGTCCGCGAAAAACTATACGTTTCGCTTGGTTTCTCGTTAAAATATCTTTCCCACTGTGTTTGCTTACATCCACCAGGTGCTTATTTACTGAGTCAAGGCTGTATGTAAGCATGATTGATAGGCGACAAAGAATAGTGACAGACTTGCTTCATCAACGAACACATTCACATGTCCAAACGACTAATAACCTGGCAATTTTCCAGGTTATCGTGCGCAAGTTTCCGTGCAAGCTTGTCTACTTGAACGGTCAACTCATGTGAAGCTAATGAGATTTCTCCGCGTTTATCAAATCGTTCACTATTGCAAGATGTTCTCACAAACGGTACACAAGGATGAGAATTCCGTCTCGATCGATTCAGCGGACAACAACTGAAATAATTTGTACAAATTAATGCACCTGAAACAATTACCCTTATCTCAAATCACTTTAAAAATAACGAGTTTCCAGTGAAAGTCTTTACCTTGATTGGTAGAATTAGCCAGAGCGACTGCCTCATCCTTCAAGTAACGGTCGTTTCGTTTGGTTCCATCTTTACCGGCTGATGTCTCTAAAATAAATGACAGAGTTTGCTTATTCAAACTGAAAATTTGGGAATGGCTGATAGCATTGCCAAAGCTCATACGTTTCTTGGTTGCCATTTCCAGGTTTTGCATAAGTAAATATTTGAACAAGCGGACAGTTATATGTTCCGGACACAGGGCATTGTTAAGCCCTTCAGAACGGTCATTAGTTCGAGTATCGATGCAATCACCAAGTTGCTCTTGGCAAGTATGTTTGTGCCACTTCGTATTTGCCATACACGGAAGCCTTACATTTTGTATGATTTCATTGTAAATTCCAGAATGACTGAATCTGATATCCGGCGTAAACTGCGTAAAAAATTACCTTCCGTACCTGAGTTAAAGGATTGACTGGAGTGCGAGAGGTAACTCGTAATGACTCGTTGGTAGCCAGCAAATTTTCCGAACTTGGAATGATGTACTATTCGATCTCTTATCTAACCCAGTCCTCTTATTTAACATGTATATTCTTAATCACTTCCTGAGCGGTATGCCCGGTTAAGTACAGCAACCAGCCACGGTAAAAGAGAGTGTGGGGAGCTATGGAATGTTATCACTGAACTTTGCAAATCGAAATATCTTCACAACTTATGGCTGCCGTGGCAACAGCGTAGGGAGTCATCGAATACTGTGTGATGACAAACAGGAGTCTAATCGATTGACTTCGTAACGGAAAAGTCGGCTAACTACCATTTCTGCCAGCTACGCCGAGTTTTCTATAGGTACGTAATTCTATAAACAAGTCACAAGGATGAACAGATTTGAACTAATTCTGATTTGTTCAGAATCCATAATTTACATTTGTGGTAAGCATTAACAGCACAGTCGTACCTCAGTGAATATGATCAGTTCATTCGGTTTCGTTACCAAATTTCGTGAATGAAAGTTTAAACTGCGGTCCATTGTAGTTTTGAGATCAGTTGCGAACATTTTGATAGTTCGCTAGACAAATTTCATCGCCTGTTGGGTGGTCAGAATTGAAAAACTGATCTACCAGGGTGGAGTTTTTGGTTTTATTGCACCGTGATTTCAAATAGTCACAATCTACAGGCTGAGAATAGTAAGAAGTACCGGTTTTAAAAGAGTAAAAGAAATGAGCTTTTGGTCCGATGCATTTACCAATGACAGATATCATGCAGTCCGAATAGCGAGAGACTGTAGACTTGGAGCAAGAAATGTTTCCACTGTCAGGCTTTGTCTGAAAATTTTCTTATTTTGGTTTCCCTGATCGAGCTAGATTTCGCTTCTGATCTTGGCATTCATTTGGTGATTGTTTGGTTGTAGCAATTATTTTGAACTCTGGAAGGACTGAATTGAATGGATAACGATTTAAATATAGTATGGGACCTTAAGAAAAATCTGTTAAATTATTGGAGGGAAATATACTGTATAGGAATGCTTTGTAAAGACAAATTAGTCCGTCCGAGTAAGCCAATTACTGCGTCATTGAAGTAAAAAAGTGACTAGTTGCAACTTGTCCGAACAGAATATTGTTAGTCATCACCATTAATTCGGAACGTGGGCTATCACTCAAAATAGATTAAAATGGACAGTAGTTTGCGATGCATTAAATGTTTGATAAACTTAACTTTCAAAACTAGGTTTTATATGCAATTCCATAAGCACACCCTAATCTGACCTACTGGAACCTCCGTTCTATTGTTTGGCAGCGATTAAACCCAAAATAATGGGCAAAAACAGCTGCAGTTAAAAAACGGGCAGCTGGTCACTTTACACATTGCATATTCAAAGAGATTTCGGCCCTAAAAGTGCATACAAATTGTCAATGCGTGCGGATGTGTTGATACAAGATCAACATGTGGGAATCTTTTATAGCCAGCAATAAACGTCACGCTTATTGTGAGATTCTAGAGGCCTCTGGTTATTCACCGAAGACCAATTATTCAATTTATTTTCAGTTGTTAGGTGCTCTGTTGCTAGAAAATGCCACAAACATTTCGGATTGGTGATAGGTACCTTTGTTCGGTCAGCACTAAGCAGAAAAATAAGAAAGCTCCTTAGAGCTCTTGACTAGTTTCATAATAAGTTTCCGCCCATGCTTGAACGGTGCAAGTAAACGCTAACACCAAAATTTGATTTCAGTAACAGTAGATTAAATCGGCTGAGAGTCCTTTCTTGATGGCTGGTCCTTCTTCATGGGTTAGGCACTACTGAGCAATAGGGAGACGATATCATAAGTGAATGTGTATATATACTTATAGGTGAAGGTTTAATATACCTTATGAATTTGTTAGCATTCTCTTGTTGCATAATTTTTTTAATTTTGTGGTGGTTTCCCAATTAGGAAGGGAATCTATGGTACTTTGTCCTCATTTTCTCAATGGAACATCTCCAGTAGGCCATTTCTCTACTCACAATGACTTATAGGGTAAACCTTGCTTGTTGCATCGAGTGACGTATAACCAATCTAATCTAAGGCAAATCATAAAAAACATATAATACTAAAACAACCAATGCTTTCATGCGTGTGTGATCGGAAGTAATTATGCCTGTGCACCTACTCTAATTATGCTTACCGGTAACCGTGAGCCGGTAAAATTTCTCGCGCAGTTTCGATAAATTAATTTGACAAATGTAATCCCCAGCGTCGGTGTGCGTCACATTGTGAATGACCAACGTCCACGAACGAGAATTTGATCTGTCGAGCGCGTAACGAGGGTTCGACACTTCGTTTCCGACTGTCAATTCTCGCAATGATCCTTCTTTCCACCAAGACATCTGGGACGAAAACGATGGAAAACCATGGAAATTAAGAGAAAAACGAGTCACTCACGTTCTTTGGCTGAGTCTATCGATCCGTAAAATTGCTTTCGATCTATAAGAGCTTTTTCAGTTTAATTTCACGAAATGCTGGCAGTAAATCTGATTGTAGGTTTTATCTTTCTAAGAACCGTTCATCCTTTTTTGTTGGCGGATTATCGAACCATGTGGGAAATTTGGTACAGAATGATTTTTTAGAACAGGAAAATTATTAACGATAACTTATTCAAAAGAAAGTTTTTTAGGGAATCCCGTAATGACGATGTACTTCCAACACAGATGAATATCACATTGTTTCTTTACCTTTCATGTGGAACTGGAGAAAATCGGAATATAGTCGAATTCACCGACCGGAAAGCTTCAGCAAGCCCATGATTGCACACAGATGATTGGGCTTCTTGCATCCTTCGTACAAATGAACACAAAATACTTAGTTTTAGAAAAACGAATAGCATTTAACGGGCGGTCGGTTTACAGTCCCAGTGGTTCATGCCTTTATGAACTGCTACGAATGTGTTTGGGATTTGACTTCTATCGCGCGGCACCGAATGATAGTAACAAGAAGGTTGTATGATCATAAATCAGAAATTTTGTAGAAAAGCAGAAACAGTTCTAATGGGAAAGCACCACTGTCACGCCAACAAAGACAAACACAGAAATCTGAATTAACTTGGTAGCCCATCGCTACTACTGTCGACTATTACAGACCACCATATTTCGTGTCACCTATAGGCTTAATCAGGAACAACTCAACACGAGATTTTTCCGTGCTCTGGTCTGCCTTCAATGGATTCTAAGAGGCTATTCAAAAACTTGAAACCTTAGAGTGGTGTCGAAAACGAAGCAGTTTATTATCCACCAAGCCAAGAATAAGCAGCCTCCACACGCCCACTTTAATGTTCCGTATCAGTCTACAATTGCTTTCAGTTCTCAGTATATCAGACACCCATCAATGGTATTGCAGTGCACTTTCTAGCTGCTCGTTTTCCAAATCATGTCTAGCGAAATGCCACAAAATGTGGTCAGCAGCAGGCGCAAAACCAATCCGATAACCGCTTTCAGAACTCTATTAGCAACGCAGACAGTTTTCGGTAAACGAAGATGAACAATTTCTGAGTGATTCGTCATGAAATGCCAACATTCAACTTGTCACTGAAAACCACGGAACCACTTTACAGATGTATCACATTTTTCAAGAATCGTGAGTTATGTATATCCATCGGGCCAGAACTGGTACGCGAGATATGGGCGAACAGTTGTGTGTCGAACACCTCGACGATTACGTTAGCCTGGTTGATTCTCAACGGTTTATTGAACTTAGCTAAGGCGTTCGCCTCGGGTTCACTTTCCAGTTGCTGCTCGATAGATGTGCACCGTTGACTATTCCTAACAAGGAAGAAACAAATGTACAGTACTTCCTTCCATGGTTTCTTAATAATCAATTGGGCTTTGATGCCGAAAACTAAAACCCTTGAAAGCAGTATTAAATCGGCTACTTATGTTAACTGTGTTGCAATATGTTCGAATCCTGTACACAAGTGATTTATAACTTGGAGACAGGTCATGTAGTGAGCAAAGGCCCTGGGCCTGCAAAATCTGGTGATGGATAAGGTCCCTACCGTAAGTGGCATCGATGTTTAATGCCTAATACTTTCGACTCACAGTCGTTCGTCTTCGGTTCCCATTTGAGGGGCTTTGGATATTCACTTCTAACGAACAATGACAACCGATGCCGATTCCTAGCATGGTCGAATTGACTGGTTAATCCTTTGGAAATCAGTGACCGCTGGGATAAATTATCACCCAAGATATGATAAATAAATTTAAAAAGACAGCTGCTTAAAGTTCAAACAGTAAATGTGTCATATGTACCAAGCAACTCCGCCTTTGTGAGGATAAGTAAAGCTTGCGTGAACACTGTTTGTCTCTGTGCGATCTTGGATTGCAGCAAACGTAAAGGTTGAAACAATCAAAGAAAACAAGGAGAACCTGACAGGCCAAAAATACGGATGGGTCCCAAAATTTACTGCTGATATATATGGAAATGGCCAAAGTGTCCATTCCATTTGGGTATTAGCGAATCCTAAGATCCGATTGTGCGAAGACAAGAAAGATTCTTTATTTGGGCTAGTGCTGAAAACCGATTTCTTGGCATCTCTTAGCGAAATTAAATGTCAACAGATAGTCGTTTATTTCCGTGAAAAGCTTGCATTCTGGCTTTATCATCTACGTTTCCAAATACGTGCTCTGACACTTACGCAGAAAGTTGGGATTAGCACTGACGAAGGGTTTAATTAAGCCGTTCGTTGAAGTAAACAACTAAGTTTATCAAGAATGGCAATATCGGATCTTTTGTCCGTTTCTACTCTGCTTTCATTATCATTTCGCACTTATATGCTCTTCAAATGCTTTCATAATGTTCCGGAATGCGCACGTCTGTGTCTTTGTCAAACAATTAAGTAATTTTTCTCTGAAGTGAAACGACTGTGTAAAGTGGCGCAATGGCTATTTCCACGGTTTTACTAATCTGTCATACGAATTGTTTTTGTTGGGCATTGAAAATGAAGGACCTTAATGATTTACTCATGTAAAGCACTGAGTTCTCCATGAAAATCTCAAGTTTGACTATTGTAACGACGACTGCCATATCTCTCCCCAGCAGTAAATTACACCGCGTGCTTTTTATATTATTTGTGCACTATCAAAGTGAATAAGGAGATAAATCTGCCCACAGCTGGAATTTATTTTGCATAAAATATTAATGCGTCTTTACATCTTGAAATTGTGTATTAACTACATTTATCAAACAAAATCCCTGATTAGTAAGTTCGAAAATGCTGCCGAAAATGCACTTGTTTCAATTGCTTTACCATCGTCTAAATATAACACATTTTACGGATGCCTGAAGTTGAATTAACCGCGAAATATACATAATTGGGAAATAATTGACATCTGTGTTGTGTGATCGGACTTATGGGAGATGATGTGTGCGGTTTTCTGATAAAGTACATAGTTTTATTTAGTTGGCTATAAATAATCCAGTGGAAATACGAGTGTTCACAAAAGTTTTGGTAGGAGTTCTTGATCAATCGTTATTTAGCATTTATGAGTATAGTGTGACATTTCAACAAGTTTCCGGTTTCCAGTGCGAAAGTGTTCACCATAACAAAAGTCATAAAGTTTCATCTGACCATAAGGCCGTCTACGAATGGAGGTAGTAAAATAAATCTAGATAAATTCATGCCGTTTGCCGATGCCATGTTGTGCTACATAATTACTGGAAACTACTTGCTTCCTTACTGATCGAACCTACGCTAGGCAGCAATTGCAGAGGTATAACTGAATCTTGCTAAACAGGAATTATATGAACAGCCTTTTCTTCGTAATGTAGTAGCATAAATAACGAAATATTTGATTTGCACTTCCTGTTATTCAACAAGAAATGGTGAATCCTTTCGAAAATGATATTCAGTAGGCTGTTTCGATAGAAATTCGGTCGGTATTTCGTTCTAGTCACCATACGTATAATCAACCAGGACGAAATGCGTGCCGTTTAGGGTAAGGTTAAGATGCATTCACAACACTGGAATGTGTTGTCTGGAATCCAAAATCAATAACATTTGGTTGTCGATGGGGCCGCCACTGTTCCTCGGCATTGTTTTGGTCATGTTGAGGTAGCGTCCAGCAATTCGAGTACGCAGTTATTTAACCTCATACGCCAAGACGTTTTAAAATTACTTAGGCAGCGCACTGAGCTGCCATGTCGATGTGTCAAACCCATTTCAAATACCACCAAGATTCACACCATGATATATTTTTATGTGAAGCATAGTCTGAACTCGAGTGTGCTTTCAGCCGATCTAGATGAACCTGAAAGAAGGCTACTCTAATTAAATAATGTGCTTATTAAATTCTGGTGAAGTGAAACACAGAGCAGCTTTCGGAGATAGCATCGTTTTCTCATATTGTCCACTCCTATAAAAGCAAAACGACAGACTTCCGCTCCCCGGAGTGCATTCGGTTCTAATCCTTTTGAAAAGTTTACCTCGTTTTATTCTTGCAAAACTGAACAACTGGGACGCATAAAAGAATGCGGGACAACTTTTCGGAGAAGATCCTTCCAAAATAAGTCATTATTATGCTTGTTTGATGACATCCACATGCCGGGCGTCCATTATCAGGTCCATGAATTAATCCGCAGAGCATTCCCTAGAGTCACGCACGATAATAATGATAATGACTCCTTTAATTGCACAGAACAACTTTATCCCATTTCTGCTGAGGGTTGGGACGTTTGAATATTCTTCTCTTTATTGGGACAATGATGTGCGAAATATCGGTAATAAAATACCTCAGGTTTACAGAATAGATATCCGGGGTGAAAATTTAACAAAAATATAATGAACTCCGTGTTCACTTTCGGATGTGTCTGAATTGCTCCATGGGAGGAATTCTCTGGGAACAGCTTTTTGAGTAGCATTATATCAACGGATGATTTATTTAGCTTGTAACGTTAGTTTTATTTAAATATAAAAACGTGAATTGACCATGTCTTTAAAATCAGTTCACTGTCCTATTTACCGTGAGACCAAGGGATTTTATTAAATCTAGCTGACGCCATCAAACAGCGCGCTTGAACGACCTTGAAGTAAGGTTAACTTTGATGTCAGTCAAGATCCTGTAAAATAAAGTTTTCCTGTTCACGTTCAACCATGACTATTGAATACCACTTTATGCAAAGTATTGCAGTTGTTAAATAATTAGCTGCAGCTTGAAAATTCAAATTATCGGGAGAACATTCAATAACACAAATACTCCTATTGGACGAGCAAGATTGTGACAATTTATGAGTCAAAACTAGAATTAATCCAAATAACCTTCCACAAACGTTTACGATATTTCCGTCTCCTGTAAGATTTCGTTTAAATGTTTGGATTAGTTTGCCTCGGCAACTAGGGTCACACATGTTTAACCTGCCTTACTGCAGCCTATAGGAGTTAACCGGTTAAATTAGTTCATGACATTTGCTGATGCATTGTTCTGCTCCGGTATTGTTAAACAAGGGAAATTTTCGGATGTACGATAATCGACGTTAATTTTGGTGACTACCAAATTTAAATAGGCTATTCTGAAATAAATGGCGCGATGCAAAAGGCAAAAGTATTAAAATTGAGGCTAACATGAAATTTTTAAGGAAGTTGAATGTTTAAGTTTTGTGGTAAATTCGTCAGTATATACAAGTATTGGGGAGAAAATTTCTGCACGGGTGTCGACTGAGCGATTAATTATTTCTGTTACGCTTAGAAGCTGTTAGGTCATTCGTCACACCAGAAATGCATCCATAAACAGTGTTCAAGGAAAAAGGTTTTAGAATAACCGGTACATGAAAGGATTTCATGAAATGATTCACCATGTGATATCATCGCTCAACTCACCATAAAGAAACCATCGAAGCACTATACAGCTGCTTCATCCTTGTTAGGAATCATCAGCAGTGCATATCCACCGCACCCGAACTGGGGCGCGAACCAGGACGAACGATTTTGAGTCGACCGCTTTGGCGATTACTCGTTCGACTCAAAATTCTCTGTCTGTTGTTCGTGTCTCCATTTGTTACCCGGTTATATGCACTGCTGATGATTCCTAACAAGGATGATGCAGCTGTTATTGCTTCCGTGGTTTCTTATTTGTGAGCTAGCAATGATATCATATGGCGAATTATTTCATGAAAACATTCAATCTCATCCTACTAACGCATATGTATTCATTTTTTTGAAAATGTTTCGGTTACTTTTATTGATACAGAAATGCAATCCATAGCATTTGATCATATAATTCTTCCGTGCGTCTACCTTATTCTCAATGAACCAGGATCCGGATGTCATGCAAATTTTCTAGTAATACGGCTAAACATCTGTTTACGCTCTTTTTAATGGTCCGTATAGTTCCATTCAACCATGCGTTTTATCTGCTAGAATACAGAAATATTCCCGAATATCACCTGAGTAGATTTTTGGAACGCTGCGGCATTGCAAGTGGCAATGCTTACCTAATAAATACTGGTTTTGGCCAATATCGAGGTTAATACAACGGACGCTTTAAAGTTCTAAGGATATTTCAACACAAATGGAATTGCTTGTTACCCAAACACAAATCCGTTTCTTCCGTAGCTCTGCTTCATAAATGTGTTCTTAAGTGTTTTTTTGTTTACTGCTCAGTTGCTTCCATGCGCAGATCAATCAGATGATTAATTTTCGTGACATTAGGGCAAACGATCTAACAGGCTGAACAAGCTGGTATTACCCAAGTAAAACAATACAGCATTCTCCAGTCAGTAATAATCTTCCGTATTTATGGACTAGTCTGTAACCTTAACCTGGAGCAATATTATCAGCCTTTAGCTGGAAGTTGGACTTATGAGTGAGATCGAAGCAGTTGTCCTCTCGGACCCAGCTAATAAGATCTAAAACTGTCCGCAGCACAATGAAATTGAAGAAATGGGGAGGAGATTCCTCTTTCACTGTTCCAGAGAAACGGACATCCAAGTAATTTCATTATAAGAACTGTATATGCAGTGAATAGCAAGAACAACCAAGGACCACGAACAAGGATCATTGTAACTTTAAATAGTACAGTTTCTTCCAGACCAGAAGAGTATACAACACCAGGACCAACGAACAACTTCAAACCGAGGGAAAAAAAGACGTTATAAAAAACGTAATGTGTACACACTGCGACGATTAACTTACTGGTCAATTCTGGAGAAGAAAAACCGACCAAATGCACGAACACAAACTGGTTTAAAGGAGGTATGGCTCAATGCCTCTGATATGAGTTTACGAAGACCAGGTTCAGTCTGGATGAGGTTGACTTTTGTATCAAGAAACAATGAGACAGGCGAGAGCGCCTTTGGAGTCTCGGTATTCTCCAAATAATTCAATCAAAAATATCTTGAATTAGATTAGTTCTCCGTTCCGTGAAGCAGCGAACGTTAAACTATCAAAGAAAGCCGGTAGTCAAGACAGCAGATTCAGATAATACAGTCTTTTGTGATGCACCAGAATTCGTTATATGTCCATATCCGCAGTTCTGAATGATCGAATATGCACAAACTCTAAATGGACAAAATAGCTAACAAGGTCGCAGTTCTCAAACTGCAAATCTTGGAACAGAGGACATCTTTCTACAGGCAAAAATCTAGGCGTTCAATTTCGATAATGGAGTCACTCATGAGTTCCGAAATCAAGCTCGAATATGGAAGATTAGTGTTAAGTACGCACGGGTACTGACTGCTTTATCTTGTTGGTGATTGAATTATTTGCGATCTAAACGCCGAGCTCGAAGACTGGGACCCCATGGAACCGAAAAAACAGTTTTGACCGCTACAGATATTCGGGATCAGTGGTAGTGCCTGAGGTGTAATGTCGCTGGATTATCAGAAGAAAAAACGTGAATAAAAACCATGGATTGGTGAGCAGTGTTTTGAAGTTGTTTCTTCCAACTGCAGTTCGATCTCTTATCATACTAACCCCAAGGCTATTTACGTAGAGCTGAAGAAACAATGTTAGGATTTATCCAATAGACAACAAAATAAATTAGTTTCAAAATTCACCATTTTTCATTACTACCGAATAGGTATCCAGAACCAAATACTCGGGCTGACGCTACGTAGTGAGAACGCCCTGAAAAGCACACTAAACAGTCCGAATTCGTGAGCTTTGTTCTGTTCGTTTGTAACTTTCCATTTCACTTCTCGTACAACATATTGGCAATTCCCATTCAAAGAACCAAGGACGACTAGTTAAATTTTCGCTGAGCTCAGATAAAAAGCCAGAATGTTTGCGAATAGATCGAAAAATGCATGGACTCTCGCTAACTCCGACAATAAATACTTTTAACAGTTAAAGCTGATATTTCTGACTGGTTAAGTTAGAGCCAAAAATTCAGAGCCATCGTTTTTAACTAGTGGCTATTTATGTAATCCACTGAATATTCACATCAGCCTCAGGACTGCAAAAAGTAATCGGCTAACTGCCCGGTGTACTCAACAAATCGTGGACATCACTACAGAAAAGGCAGGGAACATCCAAAATTTTGGCAAACTCCAAAAGTGAACTCAGTCTGTAATAGGTAAAATTAACCCTCCGGATGTGGTTAGATGGATCAGGTATTGGTAAAAACAGTTGCCTACTTGCATATATATATATATATATATATATATATATATATATATATATATATATAGACTCCGTTGTCGTTCAGTGGAAGGCTTGAGATGAAATTGTTGAAATGCTGCCGAAAGGTTTTAAGAATGTTAATGTTCCTGCTTTTACGGTAACTGTCGGTAGTCTGCTCTCCAGAAAACTGACCTTGTGCTTATATCAATTCTCTAAATAAAGATAAGTTCAATTACCGAAATAGGGCGGCAGGCAAGTGTACATGTGACCTGAAAGGATCCTGGAAGTCTTGATTGCATCTAGGTCTTTGAACAAAGTAATTGAATTTTGCTTCTTTATCCCAAACTGTATAATCAATAAAATACCCGTACCTGCCTGGTCTTGTTGGAACAACAGCCTTGGTACGTAATAACACAAGTTTCGGTGCATTTCCATATCAGCCGGTTTAGTCAGCAGAATCGAGTTGAAGTGATAAGCAGATTATACTTGCTTGGAAGCGTACAAAGTTTGCTAACGCCCGTCATTTTCCGCTAAGTTTTAGTGCCGAAATTGAAATCTCTAGTGTAATCATCGTCATTTTTACCAATGAATCGTTCGGCTTTTATATTGTGTTGTGTTTAACAAGGAAAGCAAAGTAAATGGTTTGTTCTTAGTGAGATTCACTGCTCTACAGTCACATAGTCCGGAGATTTTATCTCGAAATCAAGGTGGACACGTAATGAAGCGAACAATTTTCAGGTTAGTGTCAAGTGGTAAAAAATTATCTAGCCCATTGCGATAAGAAAGTACTATCACGGACATTACTAGAATTTAGTGGTTCAACCACCTGCACTATTTTCGACCAGGCCAAATATTAATTTTGCTGCACATTTCATAACACCGCGAGACGTTCCACTACTGCCCTTCGCAGCACATGTCAAACTTCTTTTACTGGTTCGTTTGGATTATGTAGAAAAAGTCAACTCACAAACTGTAAACCCATTATGTGGTGAACCTACTAAGTAGTTTTATTGAATGCCGCTTTGAAAATATTAAGAACCTGTTTTATACGATAATTTCTTGTGTCCACTAGCAGGACGAAACACAAATAATCTAGACAGGTCAGCGGGTTCCTGATCCCATGTTATTAGCGCTGCTCCACAGTACAGTCGTTTACTCGATCTGCATACACCGCTCCAGTCAAGGGCACGTGATAGATCCACTGGAGTTCGGAACGATGTACTCCTTTATGTCGCATGTGGCACATCACGACCACTGAAGATCTGCAGCAATTTATTTTGATGTCTTGGTTGCCTGATTTCACTATCAGTGACCTCTCCATACAGGCTCTCTCCGGGACAGTTCCATGTCCATTCTTCTGCCACATGATAAAATCCACTTCTGAGATTGCTCACAATATCCATTGCTATTTGTACTCTAGCCGTATTGATGTAAACAATAAAACAAGACTTACTCGTTTTCCTTAACATGCGGGTCAAGGTACTTTACAACCATTAATTATTTTTACTCATGAGTCGCAGCGGGCACGAAACGAAACAATGCGGACCACTGGTTGACGTTTGGGTCAGCTTATACCAATCAGGACCATTCTCATGGAAGAGTCAGTTACCTAGGTTGCTTGTCTAACATGGTCATCGACTGTCATATACTGCGGCAGCCACTGAGCAACATACGCACTGTTTTCAGTGGTTCATTGTGCAGCTGTACGGAGCCTACTAGAAACACCCGAATGTAGTGGCCTGTAGCGGATAACCACCATGTGGGTTTTTGACAGAAATGCTCTTCGGGGCACATTAAACAGTTCAAAACTAAACAGGGTAATAATAATTCAAGGTCATCTTACTTACTTTATTAGGGTATTTTGGCACAAGAATGTGTGTCACAAAGGGTCTCGCTGAAAAACTCATTATTCTAAGTAGTTTTAATGTCCCGAAGGTACTGTCTGATGAAATTCGCAAGGGTTCCTAATGTTATATTTCTATCTATATATGAATCATCGGTAGTATCTGGATGAATGAACTAAATTTCCTCGGAAGCATATGGCCGGTTTTGCAGTTATTGCCGCTCGTCGGGTATTTGTACCCAATACTGTCTTGTCCAAATCTCATCATACTCTTAATCTACGCATTGGTATTTGGCACCAAAATCTAACTTGTATCTTCAGCAGTGTGCATGGAAGCTCTTCGTTGAAAAAGATGTTTGGACAAGAGAGCACCGGGTACGCATACCTGTGGAGCGGCAATGGCCTCCAAAACCGTCGTATGATTTCGGGAAATTTCTGTTCACCCATCCAGATGATACTGATAATTTATATCTATTCTGGTCACATTCTGCCTTCATTCCTAAGGTTGGCTCAGCCCAGCTGACAAAGAATTATCAAAGAATCACGATTTTGTTTCTTCTGTTGACTCTCCGACGAACAGTTTCCATGCATATTCCTATCGTTACAAAGTTATTTCTTCCCACCTGACCCAAATGGCACTTGATATCGGTCGTCTGTATCACGGTGCAGAGGGCACATCATCCAACTCACATCATAAATTCATTTGATCACCAGTCGCTAACGGATAAAAGCCATTTAATCCTTTTCTAGTTGGTGAAGTATCAAAATCTACCAACTAAGTTAGTTGTGCTTCAGTAAGAACTCTCACGTCAGGTCTGTTATGTATTTTGTTTATCCGAGGGCAATTAGTAAGTAATTACTCAATCACAGTACCGTGACTGGGAGAAGCAGATTTGTGCAGTCGGTGAATCATGTTGAAAACATCGGTGACCTAGTAATGATTAAACGAGGGCCAGGATCTATCATGCCATTCCGAAAGTTGCAAATAGCAAAAAGTCTTTTATCAATATATTGATAAAAATTAATCATGAGCAAATAACCATACCAGGTTAGGACCTTCATTTGTAAACATTCTTAAAGCTCGCAGTTTGAATCGGCTTGTGAATTTTTGTTGCAGTGAAACAGATGGATAGTTACTGCGTGATCCATTTTCTTCTACTTGATAGTCTCCTAGTCTGAAGACGTCTTTACAGGGCCTACGCGTAGTGCATAACATAGTACAATTCATGCAGAAAAAGCGATTTACAATACGAAGAATACAACCAGAGAAAACTCTATGGGTAAAAGTTGGTGCATATCCGTCATAGTCGTAGGGTGATACACTCAACTTCAGTTCCGAATGACAGCCACAATAAAGCGGTACACGAGGAAAGCCTTCTATCCGTCCCGCGTTAATCAGTACATTGGCAATTTGGAAAACAAATCTACAGGGAACCGTGAGATTATGGATGAGTGTGGCTCTTACTTTCCATTTACTGATTACTGCTTTTAGAATGAATCCCCAGAAGAGAGAGCGGCCTGTTTTTACGGACCTGGCCGCGAAACGGTCAAGTGATCAGACAACGGTGAATGAAATCATGGTGAGTTGCGTAAACCGCTTAAGTTCTCAGTATTCAAAATAAAATTGTTATAACTGCTGGCGTGGTTAGTTTGCCAGTGTATGTGTGAAACTATTGAGAATAACAGGGTTAAGCTGAATTTGAGTTAAGGAGCAGTAATCCGAAACCTATAGTGATTTTTGCTAAACTCATTACTGAGAACCATTAAGTATAATGGAATTAGCCCAGCTGATACTGAATGAAAATGAAGTCAACCTTTCATTGACTGGGGATCGAATACATAGTGAACAATCGTGGATTGGATATCTTCAATAATATTTAATCCAAAATGGTTCTTAACTGTTTATCGATCTATCTTCATCTAGCCTTTTGTATTATCTTTTTAATTTTGTGTCATTCTATCCTTTAAATTTCTTTATTAATGAAATAACAACGTACATCATTTTCAATAAGAGGCCTTCGGCCAACAAAGGGTTGTCAAGTGGGGAAGTTGGCCCACTGTCAGAGGTTTAGGACTTTCAACCCACACGTCCAAACTCTACGGCCTTATCCGCTTAACCATTCCGGTTTTCCGGCTCACCCCCCCCCCGGATTTTATTCGTTCGAACAATTGATGAAGATTAAACAAATAGAATTGGAATCAAACTCACTATTGTATATGATAAGTTCGAATTCTCACTAAGGGGAGCCCCACTATTAGACGAAATTTTTCAAAAACCCACAACTGGTTATGTGGTTTATCGCGGGTCACCAGGTATTCCCTAATCCTTTGTCAAATTATCATAATACTTGGACATAACGTTTAGAAAGCAGTTACCACCGGGCAGCTACTTCGTCTTGATGTTGGCTTTGCCAGTTAAGTAAGACGAACCCTCATGAGACCCTGGTGATTTTACACGAGACTGGCGACATAGAAGTCAAACGGGGTGTACAGATTCCACATCAAACTTTGTATCCAGATGATTTACAATGTGGGAACCGTCTGTAATCGGTTTGTTTGATTGGATATGCTAAAGAAATAGTAGTCACTCCTACGTTGTTACAGCTCTAGTGCCGATTTAATTCTATCCAATAGAAATCTATAAACCTTGCTCGATTCATGATTCCACCCAAATTCATTTCAAGCATATTAGGCATTATGACTTACCACAGTCGACTGGAAATCAATGTTGTGCACGGTACAAGGAATTTGTGCAGTGGAATGCACAGCGGCAGTAATTTGAACTGCTTCGTAAGGGTCAAAACAAGGTTGAACTGGGGAGGCGATTTGCTGGTCTACGAGAAAGTTCGAGTGTGTAGGTTCTTGTGGTACTTCCGATAAGACCTTGTAGAAGGGTTGGCTGTTACTATCCATATGGTTTTGTATGTGGAGCGAATGCAAATGGTTGGTGCGAGAGGAGACAGATTTGTCCGTCTGGCAATTATATTGTGTTTGCTGTAACGGGGGCGAAATGTGCACAGAGGTGCCGATTACTTGCAAAGGGAGGACAGAGTCACGGAGGTAGTCAGCTCGTCGACTCCAGGAGGACACGAATGTCGACGATTCGCTCAGTTGCGGTACGAGGGAAATTAGTTCTACAACAATAAACCATAGTTGAATTGGCCCAAAGTTCGCACGTAGTATGGAGGTGCTCCAGTCAACAAACCACATAGGAGGGCCAAGTGTTTGACAAAGCAAAGGACAGAAGAGAACATTGGTACCTGAACGTGCGCAATGAAAGGGACAATGGGATATATCAGCAATTTGTTAATTAAGTAGAAAACATTTTAGGACACAACTTTTCATAAGTGAATCAAAAAATTCCGGTTAAACAGAAATTTATTCAGGGATGCTAGCTCGCAAAGTAAATAATGCATCTGCAATTTTTCAGCGGAAAAGTCGTGCATTTTTTTCCGAGACATATTTTGAGAGTATTTTAATTAAATCTGTCCGGTCGTTTGTCCGGCAGTCATTTTCTGTCCTTTTCTTCAGTGCGCGCACCAGATGAGAATGAACCTTCCAATCATGTGACACGTTTGCCTCAAATTGCCTCAAATTGTGGCTGACGAAATATAATGTTTATGAATCTGCCTCCTATTGAAGAATCTAGTGGAGATTTAAATTTTGGATGTAGTAGAAATTTATTCGGGAGCTTTATTTTTGCTGGTTGGTGTTCAGGTTGTGAACGTTTATGTGCAAATGATCAGTCAACAAGAGCGTCCTTTCTGTTTCATTCTGATTATTCAAATCGGACTGCCTTCAGTGATTGCAATGAAAACAGGATTACAAAGTTAACGATCAATTTATTTAAAAACGGAGATCTTACCTCTCAGTAATGACCAGTTCTCCGTGGAAGAAAGCAAAAATTGATAAGCAAATGTTAATGAGACAGAAAGTTCAAAATTGTTGGAGCAACTTTTACAGTTTGAAATGACCAAAGTACATTCTCAAATTTCGCGGCGCTTTTAGTCATATATTATGACGTTCTAGTCTTGCCAAAATTGGTTGGATACTTAGGACGACGTGAGAATGTGCACGACAAAGAAATAATCCGTGAGCTAACGAGACTGGCCAGGCGAAATTCTGTTCGACGAGAACATTTGTCCTTTCGGACTGGGTAGAATAGCGGAAATCCGTACACAATGGGTCACTTAAATCTTTCGGTGGTCATTCAGTGTGCATGGGCTTGGAAAATTTTCGTTAACTTGGCTTTGACATGCGAGTGGTGCAGTATAGAATACACGATCAATGTCCATTACACGGTTTATGGGACACACTGACCATGCATTAACACAGTTTTCTCCCCATTTGGTCTATGAATGTAATTTAGAGATGTTCTCCATTCCAACTAGTGGTGTGCACAAGTGGTTAGCAGTTATGGCAGGGCTGAATCTTCCATTCACTTCAGTAGGCCTTCATTTTTTTAAGTTTGTAGGTAAACAAACGAGGTTTACTTGAATCCGACCGCGGTAAGCATGACAAATTCCTCAGGTACCGATTTCAGGAAGGTAGAAAATCATGTGAAAGTTGGAGAATCCGTTGACAATAACGAACAGATGCATGCCATCATTGTCAGACTGTAATCATTGTCTGAGAAGAAAATGGATGTTGGTCTCCGAATTTCTTGTCCGCACCAGACGCTGAAATTTCGAGTAGGTTATAGAGTCTTATAAGGCAGGTGTGAACGAAGATTTCTGCACGTTATCACGACTGCCCTGAGAGTCTGCCAGATTAGACCGTGGTGCTTCTGTTGGCTCAATTCTATCATCACTAGAATAATGATCGCCGTCTGTATGGTTTTTCACTGTCCCTTTATTTATCTTCATATGCTGGTTCTTTCATATATACACTCAGTCTCTTTATGATTAGCTATACCTTCGTGAACAGATATTCTGCGCTCTAAGCTGCCACTTCGCCTCACTTCTAACCATACTGTTTTTGTTTCCGGTTGTCCTCGGTCAACCTAACTGCAGTGAATTTGAACGGGACGCTAGTCACTCTCAGAGACACATTTGTTCGCCTCTACTCGACTGAATAGATTTCCGCAACATGGGTCAAGATATGTTTCGGTGTTTAGAACAGCTCATCATCAGTGTATGAGTCTGTTGAAGAAAAAAACAACTACAATAGTTAGTAATCCCAAGACACCGGGGTGATGTGAGTAAAGCTGATGCAATTAAAGAATAGTTTCTATTGTCCCACTGTGAGCACTATAAGGTTTTGGTTACTAAACTTGACATTTATATCGCAAACGCGTATAACCGTGAAACCTGGAAGTACTTCACATTTCGGTCTGGAAATTCTGAAGGCGATTATTACACTTAAACTCAGAACGCTTCAGAATTAATCAAGTTTTATTGGAATGTCCTCGACAGCTATAGTCCTCTAGTTATCTCTAAATTCCGATACAAAAATCATCTTCTACCCAACAATTTACGTTTACATTATTTAGTCCTAGTTTTTGGATAAACTTTTCGTTATTCTTCCATGTGTCTAGCAAACTGGATTTGTCAGAAGAGGGAGCATAACAACAAATTTTCAAACCATATAAAAGGGTATTGAAAACTAGTTATAGTGCACTTCTATATCAATAGCACGGATGATCAGGTAGAGAAGTTGAAAAGGAAGGCAATTGAAGATAGTAAGTTTATAACAAATCCTCTCGAGAATGAAATAAACTAAATAAATTGCTGGGAAAAACTACAACCCGGACCAAGCGACGTATCGAAAAACTACGTACTGGTTTTAATTTTGAATGATATAATGATAATAACATAGCTTTGTTGACAGATGTGATGCGCCAAATTTTTGACTACCACGGTTAGTCTTTCTAAAGGCAAGTTTTACAATCAATCATCACATCTAACAACAACGCAGTGTTATTAACATTATATAATTCACAATTAAAACTGAGATCCGCTTTTGATAAACAGGACTTACCTGAACAACTGTGTTTAGATATTGCTAATTTTACATCGCACATCAGACAATATCGGCAGGCTTTGATGCTCCTATAAGGCCAACGCTGAACCATTGTTATCGCTCCAAAACTACTCATGGTACTCCGTGAACTCAAAATACTTTAACTAACTGCCGGTGGTGAAAACTAATGGGAAAAGCATTGAATGTTGGTTGTACCATCGGAGAACAAAGCTACCATTCAGTGGTCGGCGGATCAACCGACGAACGTTAGCGGCTTTGAGTAGCAGCGGGACGAACCTGTCATGCACATTTGCAAAAATCTTACTAGTCACAATCACTGCAGCCAACAGCCATCTAACAGATTCAAACAAGTTTCTGATTGTGTTGTTCTCACTGGCCTAGCATAAGCGTTACTGATTCAATATCCAACAATAAAAAAGAAAAATAAAGGACAAAATAACAATCTATCTGTTCACAGAAGTATTTAACGATACATTTCTGTGTTGTGTTTCATCCTTTTCTACAGAAGGTGATAAATTCACCTCTTACAGTGGGAAGCCCTATGGATTGTTCGACTGCATGCGTGCAAAATTCACGACTATTTAGACCCATACATGGTAGTATTGTACAACCGAAATTAGTGACACCAGATAATTTCAATATTTTGTACAAGCTTGTGCAGCTGTGAGGTGGTCAGTTGGTCCCAACGGACAGCTAAAGTTTTCCAGTTGGAAGTTTTTAATGGTTCAGGTGGTGGCCAACATGTTTTTTCCTGGTGTTATCTTAAACACACTAATCTCTTATTGTGTCCCTCCTTTAGGTTTCGTAGCATAGCATTTAGTTTTCTTTTGGAAACGGTTAACCCAAATGATGTAAGCGAACAAAACGGCCACAGTTACAATTTCGACCCGTTCATCTTCCGAGTAAAGTCAATACTACGGCCTCTTATTTCCACTTTAAAAAGGTTTCCAGTCGTAAAAGTTCAGACTCGAGTGCAACCCAGAAACAGGAGTTGGATTTTGCCGGTTTGTTGGCTTTGTTGAAAATCATTAATCGGAATGATCTATGGAAACTAGTTCTATGGGAAGCAATTACGACGGGGATACTCGTACATATTGAAAAAAGACTACGTTTTGTATTTTGTTTGGTTTAGGGCATTTAGTTTATCTGATGGAAAGTTTGAACATTTACTCTTAACTTATTTCGGTCGAATGTTTCCCCTGGGTAAAACAGCCTGCTAATCTTGTGGAGATAGGAAAAAACATTACATTCTTTCTAGGAAAACAGGAGGAGTAGGTACAAATTATTCATTTTGGTCCGCACATAAAGTAGATGAACTGGAAGTTGCCAGGGTAATTGTAGTATGACATAAGCATGGCTTGACCGACACCAAATAAGGTGAAAAATTATCAATTGAAACTCGCAAACCACCGCTTGTCTAAACTCTCTATTATTAACTCCTACAGCCTGATGTGACCATGATATCATTCTAAGTATGCCAATTCAAGCACATCTGTGCACACTGCTAGGCAATATTTCCATGAGCATATAAAAATAGCAGACAACTGGATCAGATGAACTTGTTTTTTCCTAGGAATTGGAACCCGGTCACAGTACAAAATTGCTTTATGCTCGGGACAGT
The DNA here is from genome assembly GCA_008360955.1 of Fasciolopsis buskii. NCBI lineage: Eukaryota > Metazoa > Platyhelminthes > Trematoda > Plagiorchiida > Fasciolidae > Fasciolopsis > Fasciolopsis buskii. The sequence continues at coordinate 261,800 of LUCM01010405.1, forward strand.
CGACTGAAGAACACTGGAGCTTTGTCTCAGTTAACAAACTGGTAATGGTCAGTTTGAATGATCTAGGGAACAAATTGTTAAACTGATGTTTATATATCATAGCAGCACGGTTAGACGCACTTTTATTGGTTTACAAAAAGGAAGCACACTGCCTGTGTATTCTTCAGTAGTGACGTAAACAACACCACATTGTAGGAAGTGTCATTTTATAAAGAAGGATATTACTCAATTACTTTTGCCGCCGTAGCTAGTTCCGCAGTTCATGTCGCTCACCAAGTATGAGTATCTGGCACTTATCTGTCCAGTTGTCCCCACTTCTTTTTAATTTGACACCAGATTTCCATTTGAACCGTTAGAATCGTGCTTGGCGGTCGAGTTCACCCAAGAAGCACATGGCGATTGGCCGTAAGTATTCCGTTGGTTAGGAAAGACTAACAGTCAAGAAAGAGGAGACAATGTGGGAACATCATATTCTTCTAACTGCTATATTTCCTTTCTGCTGGCAGCAGAAATTCATAAGTTGGGATTGTTGCCTCCATCTGAGGGGTTATTCTTGCCCAAATAATGAAAATCTTGTGGCCAACAACTGTGCGATTCGCAAATCAGCTAACCATTCATGCACGCTTCGACGATTCAAGTGAAAATTTACTAATTACTAAGTTTTGCCCGAAATCGCCTCCCAAACTGAATGTTTATTATCCCTAAGCATTTTAATTCGAGGAAAGAATAGTCAAAATCCCTGTTGTGGTAACAATGAGCAACAACTGGTGTTAACTGATTCTAATGACAGTACTGGAACTTTTTACGGTGTAGGAGCAACTCCATGAAGCTTTAAGATGCAAGTGACCCTAGCGGCTCTCACTCCATTGCTAAGCAGTAAATCAATGCCAAAACACGAAACAAACATTAGGTTAAAGATTCCTTTCATTCTGAAAGAAAAGGCTTCTTTTGTTTTTGTTTGAAAGCTGCTCAAACTCTATGTAAAGAAGCTCTTAAATTGGCTGATTTTCGGTTTACCTTCAGGCTTGCATCGCATGCGACTGGTGCTTAGCACCAAAAATAGCGATCTTCTGGTGGGCTGTTATTAGGAGACATGTAATTCGGTTTGTTAATGCGTAAAAAAATTGATCGATTCCAATCTGAAACTGTCGTGCATTGACTTCAAAGTAGTCTTTTGGATAAACTCATGGAACACTAAGGACTCTGATGCAAGCATATGAGGTTACATTCACTAATAAATAAATATGTTTCTGCACTCAGAAAGCTGTTCTCGACCCCTTATGAACATTTTGATGCTATCCAATTACCAGTCAGATGGTATCGCTCAGGTTTTTACGCTGCCCTTCAGACAGCACGTGTTTCATAGGCAGGATTAGTGGCATTTGGCATTTGATACATTTCCCAATGTACTTTCAGATGGAGGACCATCTCGGCCGGTAACATTTGAAATGTTATTGCAGTTCAGAAAAGACCATTATAAGCGGAAAATACCTGACGGATTACTGTAACGTGTAAAGTGGGAAAACCCATTCTCCCTCCATCGTCTAGATGGTAAAAGTAGACGGGTAAACTGTGAAAAGTTGGATCCAAAATTACCAGCGAAGAAGAGATTACGTAACTTCTTCGGACGAGCGCCTGCAGAAGGAATGCTTACGGAAAAGAAGACACGTCGCCGTCAAGAATCGCAATTAAACAAATTGACAGAGTATGTCCTCATCCGGCGAGGAACGTCGAGAGAACGCTGGGGGGTGTGATCTATTTAATGACCTTTTAAGTACACTGACCTAAACGCAGTTTGAAAAGGAGGAATACGCTAATGAGCGAAAATCTAAATCATTAAGTTTCGTAAACTGGTGTGACGAAATCCCAAGAGAAAATGATGACATCACTCGCTGACCAGCTGATAGGTTGCACGCCGCGGAAACTCAGGAAGATAGAGGCGGAAATACAAGGTCTTTACTATTACCATTATTATTGTAATTATTTTTCTCAAAAATTTACCCTGCTTGCTTCCTCAAATTTACGACACTGATGAGTGCGATGGTACTTACAACATTCTTCATGTACTTCGGGGAGATAGAATTGTTGGGCTGATGTTTTCCTGAATAGGTTGTGTAGCGCTCTGCTTTCACTTTAGTGAGTAAATTCATAAAGGGCCATTGAAAGATTCAAGCAGACAAAATAAAGCATTCATCCGGTGTGTACGACCCCTGATTAAGAACAGGCGATGACATTCAATCATATGGGCAATAAGTCCATTAAGGCACTATGCGGTGGTACGTCTGAAGGTCAGCCTTATTCGGACAGTGAAGATGATTCCCCGAATCACCCTTTGACTCTTACAAGGATTCATTATCGATATACGATCCTAATGATCCAGAAGGGATTTTAGAAACAATCTAAAGAAGTGATACACAAGTTTGAGAATGGCTAAACAGGAGAATGCCGGATGCACGTACCTGACGAGCGGTAATAGACACGAAATCAGTGCTCCCAGGGAAGTTTTGTTCATCCGTTCGTGTACCAAATAGATCAGTGATATCACTGACTTTTACCGCTAACTAGCTTCAGATAGCATGAAGACTTTAATCCCTCAATAATGGTAACCAAGTACTATCAGTTTCTCTACTCAAAGCACGGGTTTTAAGTGCCTAACTTTTCACCTGGAAAAAAGTGGGATCATCCTACCGATTGCAGACAGTTTTGAAAACCCCGTGCTATGAATGAAGTACCCCTTTGGGTCACTGTGATTTGAAACACGCTGCTGAGCTCCTAAATGAGAGTGAGCAAGGCGCTCCCATAAACAACTTGCATGTGCAACAAAAATTTACGCCTATGTTGAGGGAGGTTTTTCTCTCGTGCTTCCAAAATATTGAAATGCTCTCTTCCCGAGAATTGAAAAATTTATTCAACCATGTAAAATATCAGTTCATTTGTAATTCAGTGACAAATAGATTGGCATCTGGATGGACTTCGGTAGTCCCTCCATTTGTTGTCTGGTCCCTAGTATCTTTGAACCATTGAGATAAATTGCGTAGTTCGATTCTCCAAGGTGGGCCTTTTGCACAACACACACTTGCATCACTTTTCTTTCCGATTCCTTAGCCTACGAAACGAAACAAACTAAACCTTGTTTTACGAACAAACTTATGCTCAACTTAACTTTAGATATGCGAATCACTGTCCATATATCTCACCAGTGGTACAAAATACAGCGCACTCCGTATTTCTGTTTTTCAGCACTACTTCAATAATTCATATTAAGTATTGGTGCGAAGACAATAACAAACGTGTAAAAACTAATTTGCCCTACTTGAATATTTTCATCATGATAATTTTAATCAATTAGATATCTGAGCTTGAAGGCTTCACGTTGGCAAATAGATCACTAAATTTGGTGTGCAACAGAGAGATTGTTCTTCGTGGCTTGCCAACAAGGGGACAATTTTTTGAGGCCTGCGTGGCGGTCAATGTGTCGAATAAACGTGCAACTGTGATCAGTGGACGTCTAATTATTGCTGTCTCTTTCTTGACGTAAGCTGCGCAGTTTAATAAGGACGCTGAACTTATTCTGGAAAGTTGGCCGTATTAGACTGTGCGAAATCTATGTGAAAAATTTCAAAGAATTCTGCCGATGCAGACCAATAAGTCACAAACGCGCCCATCGGAAATAGGGCGAACTCCTTTTTGTGTAGCCACATCGAGCGGAGGAGATTTTCCGAGCAACGTACTTGCCGAGGATTGTCACAAAACGTCCATGGTTGTCTATTGTTTTTCCATAAGGAAGGATTACCACGTACCCGAAAGCATTTCCAGTGCCGAAGTATTTATGTTTGACTTCCATTTTTTTCAGTACATGCTTAATGAAGGTCCATAACTGCTGCGACAACTAAGCGGAAGGTGGGGAAACTAGTAATCATGATTCTGATCCTTGGATTGGCGTAGATAATACGTAAGGCGTGTTTAGGACCCGGGTACAGTGAACTGTCATCTACTACCAATCTGAATATGTGGAAGTTAAAAGGTAGAACATTTACTTGATCATTCCACATTCGCATGTCAGCGTATGCCAACTTATTGAAAGAACCATTTCATTAGGATTCCCTCTCGTACGATGGTAGAATCTTCAGACGACTCGTGCGCTTTTTATCGAATTCGGATTCATAGTTTTTGTCAAGGTAATCGTGGAATCCTGATAACCGAACTTGGGATGTGGGTTACAAACGTTTCATCACCCTTCAAGATGGCATCGTCAACGCATGCATTGCATTATTGGTGCTCTTGCACATTTAAAAGGTCGTCGTTAAAATTAACCTTAAACCTTTCTAATGATTTTGAACTGAAAATTGCTTTTGTTTTTACGCTTGACTTCCGTTGATTTTCGTTTGATCTTAGATTAACTATCCCGCTTACAGTGATCTTTCACTCGAGTTCAATAGAATAAGTGCTGTTCGTCAAGGTTATCCTATTTTGCCGATTATTTTCAACTTTGTCATGCAGGTGTTTGCTCAGAGAGCCCTATACTTATGTAGGAATAGAAGTATCGACATTTACTCATGCGGAAATCTGTCTTACCTAGAATATGGTGAGAACGTTGGGTGAGAATTCAAGCAAGTTCCACGTTATTATTGGTAACCGGAACGAAAGTTTATATTTGGGATGCGCCTTGCACCTTCGAATTGTTGAATGCTGTTGTACGATTCGATTGGCTCAAAGCTGAGCCTTGGTTCTTACAGGAGAGCAACTAGATAGGGTGGCCAGATTTAGTTGCATCTCGCCCCGTAGTCTCGCACATCGGAGGATGTCATTCGCGCATACAGAAGGTCCGACTGGTATTTGCTAATTTGAAACATTGTGACGCCGGTGTGACATCCGCTCATCGATCAAAGGTCGAGTATACATGACAGCAGTAAGGTCGGTATTGCTCTACGGCCCTGAAACACTGCCGTTGAGAACAGAAGATATGCGAAGACTTTCGATGTTTGAGCATTGTTGTTCTCGTAGTACTGGTAGAATATGATGGGAGAACTTTGTGTGTAACCGAGAAGTTAAACGTACCGTACTGGGTCCTAGGGTCCGGTCGTTAGAACAGGCTCTGAACCAGAGTAGGTTGGAGTGGTTGAGACACGTTGTGCGCATGCGCGCAGAATCCTTGCCTCGTTGAGCACTGTTCTTTGAGGCAGGTAACGCTTGAAGGGTGGTTCTGGGTGTCCAGTAGATGATATGAGTAAAAAGTACGCAAGTTTTAACCAGTGGACTGTCTTGCATAGGTGTAGTTAGACTAGCGGGTCGGGGTCCAAGCCACCCTTCGTAGCGATAGTTGAGGACAATAGATGGTACTGCTCTGTGTCGCAGTCACTAAGGTCATTACCATCGAAACCCTTCTTCTTCCGTAGAGTTTTTCAAATTATTATTTTGCCGTCAGTCTTTGATATTCATTGCTCTTTTTTGAGCTTTTGGTGCTCTAAGGCAGCAACGAAATCCCGGGGCTCTGAACCAAACAACCGACTTGACAATTTCTACCTTTTTAGCTGTGTGCCTATGTTTCTATTCACAGCACGTGAATAATAAATAATTCAGTTCCATAGACGGGTCCGCGTAAATAACCCGAATTTGTGATAACCGGTCTGCATGGTTTAAATGAATTGTGTCACTTATGGTTCATCCTGTCACATCAACTGGTAGTGAATCGCATGCCATCTAAAGTACAAACTCAGCGATCAGAACCCAATGAAGATAAAGAACCTGAGCCGTGAGCAGCACATCTTTTCAAATCAAAGGTAGTCCTAATTTTTCAACTTTACTGTTCCCGAGATTTTATTGAGAGACTTTGGTTTTCTCTTTTAAAAAGCAACCGTCCTGTTAACCATCATAATCCGCCTTCGGTATTTACTGGCAAAAGCGGACAACCGAGCAGTCGACTACAGGCACAGGAAAATATGAAGTATACGCGAATTGCTGCTTCTTCTGCCCTTTGCTATTATCCATGGAAGATAAACTCCGATGAAAGTCTTCTCATGGTTTTATCGTCGTATTTGTACTCAGAAATTGCCGTAAGTACTTCTGCCGGACTGACCAGCATAATTCAGTTTATTCGAAAACCGTAGCACCGAACGGATCTACGTCTTTGACGATAGTGAAATGACCGGCCGGTTGTACATCTTTTTTATCTGGCGGATCTCTCTGGACAGACCGTTTCTAGAGCCATACTCTTGTTTACAGAACTTCAAGCTCCGGAAAATGACAACAGCAAGCAAACTAAATGAAAAATCTCCGTAAGCGTTAGACAAATCGAATTCCATTCCAAGTAAGAGAACCACACCTACCGTGTTTAGCTGACCGGAATTTTGAGAAAGCTATGAGGGATTTAATAAGGAAAACAAATGCACTGTAAGATGAGGCTCTCCGGGTCGTTTACGTCCGGGAAAGTAGAGTTTGGATTGTATAATACCAGTGAATTTCTCGTGGAATCACTATTTTGCTTCTCACTGCAAGTCAAAACAAATAATTTTCTGCAAAGCACTCAGAACCACAGTTAACAAATCAGATGATTTTACCTCCGATTAGAACCAACAGGTGAATTAACCAATAACTAGAAGTTGTATTTAATTAGATCCGAAGCACAATGAAAAATAATTTCAACAAAATTATAGCACCATTTGTTGATAAAAGTCGGGATTTCAGGGTATCAGCGTTTCACGTCTGCGAATTTTAGTAGATTCAATAAGGAACGGGTGTCTTGTTTGCTTTGGTTTTACCCTTGATTATACACCTGCATGGACTGAAAATCAGGCAGAGTAGACGACATCATAGTTTTCTCGTGAGAGGACTTCGTAAGTCACCAGTCACTAGAGTGAAGAATACCCAAGAACGGTGCAATTTGAACAGATGTCGGCATCGACGATTAAATATGCCTTCTTTCTTGTTTATACCAAACAGCATTCTTTTCGGCATCAGAACACACCAAACCAAAGAGAGGTAGCCCAGAATCTTACTGCACTGAACTAACAATGACGAATAACTTTCGGTCTATACCCAATAAGCTAGTATGTTTAGGCGACCACCAATTCCACACGCATATGTCGTGCAGTGGAATTATTTGTTTTTTTTTCGAGAGTTAAGTAACTCGGTAAATCCTGAGTAAGAATTGACAGTTTGCGTCGCCTCGAACCGCTTGCATAGACTATTGTGAAAGTTCAACAGTGAAACAGAAAGTATCCTGAGACACTCAACCATTGACGATTTTTCTCGATGTTTGACTCCTTAATTGTATTTGGTTGTTAGTACCTCTGTTTGCGGTTATCGGCACTACAAACTAACATTGCAGTGATCTTTGCAGTATGATGAAAATGTGCTGTGGATCATTCGACGTAGTGATTTCGCGCCGCTGCTACAATCTGAGTTGTCGCTCTCATACACTGGTAGCGAGCGCTACCATAAGCCAAACCAACTGAACCGAAAATCTGGCGTACCTTGTCATCCGATAAATAGTGCATCGACTAAAATGACATAGGAAGATTGGATAGACCTCTGCTATCTAAGGACACTCCTGTAAATGTGACTTCCTAAAGTGGAATCGTTACTGACTCAGAATGCACTTGGCTGCATTCAAATTTACGGATCACCTAAAGCTGAGGAATGCAGTGTAAGTGCATATCTTACGCAAAATTTAAAAACAGTTGAAATAATGTAACCGGTAGCTTTGTATTCATGGATGATGTCGTGTGCAGTTTCGTTTCATCAAGTGGCATCCGCAAACAGATACCAGGCATACTAAAATAATAACGGACTGTTCCATTAAAAAGCATGCTGGTGATTCTCAGGTTTTCCGTTTTATATTTTGGTATCCTTGGTTTTTGACAGAATTCTATAAAATAATTTTTTATCAAATGTTCTTTGGAGTGACGGGAAAACGATAATCGGTTTAAAACGTGCTCACCAAAAGCAATCGAAGGAATGACGGGTTTGACACCTTTTTTCTTTATATTCCAAATTTTTACTTCTTTTCTCAACGAAACAGAAGAAGGTAATGGCCCACAAGGGTAGTGTGAGGAATTGAACCAATGGCCTTTGGGTTGAAACGCTGCTAGGTTGACCCCTAGAAAGCCACCAATCGATTTTGATCCCTGCACTGCATACACAGTTTGGGTTATTTCTCCTCAAGCACTGTGCTTCTCAACCCCATTAGCCAGCAAGTAAGTTTCTGCGTGGTTTTTATGATATGCTTATAGCACAGATGTAGTGGAAGGCTCATGTCCCATATATTCCAGGATCCAAACGGGTGCAAGGGTGACCGGCAACCATGATCTTGAAAAACGGAGACTAAAGGATACATATGAGGCTCCATCAGGTCAGATGTGGTAGTGATCCGGGCGGCAGCGAATCGGTATCTCCCACCAAGGATACGAACCTCTAACCTGTTTGGGCTGGCAGACGCTTAGTCCAGTTAACCACCGCCGATCGAATTCTTCCAGCTAGGCAATATTGATGGAGGACGGAATTCGCGACCCTTTTCCAATTCTCATTCGTTTGCTTAGTTCATCATTGTTCAGCAATCAGGTCACTCATTTGAGTGGCTGGTGGTCAGCAGTTACATCGCAGCTTCCAGAGCGCAACCAAGCATTTGCACAAAACTACGTGCAATTTCGGGCTCGTGTAGGATCAACATACAGATCATGAATCTGTGTAAATCAGTGCCGTCTGGGCATGTATAAACGGGAACGGCGGTTAGAAACTTCCAGCATGTGGACCGGTCTATCGTCGATAGTATACAACACCTTGACAGTCGTTGATATTGACAGCGAGAACAAAAGTTTGTTCTCATGACCCCTCCCTACAGCCTAGCCCAAACACTGACATGTACGCAGTCACCCAGTCACACTTATCATCGGCGCACACAAATTCAGCTACATCTGAAGGGGCAACACATAAACAACCTTGTGATGCCAGTTAACATAAATACTGCCTTGGGCTCATTTGATTGTAAACCCTACCGTGAGAAAGGCCACACAAGGTAGCAGAAATGTCTGCAAATTACAGATTCCACCAACAGCTTTTATCGGTTTTGAAAGAAATCTATGAATAAATCCATTACAGCACGCACTGATTGTTCCATAGAAGCCAGTTTGCGAATTGATCAGATCAAGACATTAGTCCCCCACATGATTTTTAGAAAACATACCAAGTGCATCGCATCATGTCAGAATTTGAATGTTGAAAATACTTCACACGGGCTGAGTTAGTTTTTCGCAATGAACCCTGTGGTAGCCGGAAAAGTCCCACGGCACTGTTCACTTGCTCAAATTTATTTGTTGATGCAGATACTCAAGGTAAATCGAAAGGTAACTTGATGTAGGTTCCGCAAAAATGTGATTCATGTTGGTTACATCAGTCGTGCCTACCACAGGCGTTTCTCGTAGATCACGACAAGTTAAGCAGACGACCGTGCATCATTTGGACCGCAACGTTCAGTTTTCCCAAACTAATGTAAGAAATATCAAATACTCTCCTTATTCTGCCAACTTCATTTGTCAGTGACCTACTTCCCTGGCTTTCCAGTTTTCGATTTTGCACAGAATCCCCAACCCATTTATTTGCCACTAATTTGTTGGACCACTTTTCTCTGCGTAATCATTCAGCTGACCTCACTATCCTATCTGTCCACGTGGTCTGTCATCCGTTAGTGGGGCACACCAATGGACTAACTGATAAAATGCAGTAACCAGAGCAGGATTTCTATATGAAACAAGGAGAGTCTAATAGTCAGAATTCACAGGCAAAATTGGTTACGCTGTGAATATGCGTGGTTGAACCCGTGCTTGAGTTCGGATTTCCCCGAGGTCAGAAACTTCTCACATTCGGATCAATTATGCATTTGTCAAATGAAACAAACAAAGCTTCATGGCCAGCCATGTCCACGAATTGTAACTAGGACTGGCTGATTCACAGGGCAGCCTTTCGCTTGCCGTAAAATTGTGAAAACTTCATTTTGGTGGATCTCGGGTGCTTACGTAATTCGAAGGGAGTATGCACTGATCAATAAGCGAAAAGTTTAAACATTTCGAAGTGGGATTCTAGCTCAGTGGGTAGACAACATGCGGTACCCACGTTTGGATGAGGATCCCTCCAAAGTAGAAAACGGTCCCCACTTGGACTAGTTTTGCATGTTGCAGATCGGCCAAACCAAACTTCGTAAAAAACATAAGCTGTCTGACAAATTTTATCTGAATTTCGTGAACAGTGATGTTTCCGATGAAGTTACAATATTTGGGCAGGTGAAATCCGGCCTATTTATGGTGATCATATCAAAGTTAATTTCGATCTGTTCTTTTAAAACTTGGGCAAAATACAAAGCCTAGCTGGACCGAAACAGCTGAAAACGACTTGAAAACCCTCACCACTGAATAGGTGAGAGAGAGGAAATTTCGTGCGTCCACACAGCAACAATCGGATACTAGTCACCCAGAAAAGTAGAATCAGACGAGAAGCAAATTTGCACGAATAGAGCGTTCTTCTCCTTTTAAATGCCCTTAGTATAAAATATAATAAAACTTATTGGAAATGGGTTTCCTTGTGATAAGTTGAACTTTATTTTACCATAAGAGGCATTAAACAATTGCTTACTACGCTCATGGATAATTAATTACTCAAAAACTTGGTCATCATCTGATACAATGACATTTTTAAGTTGAAAAACTGAACGTAAAGACAGTCTTCAGAACCGAAAAACTTTGTAGTGGTGATCGAACTAAAAGCCACTGTTACTTGCAGAGCATCTTTGCATATCTGTGTTTTTTACTTCACAAGTCGATAATAAGATGAGTGGCACGGGAATCAGTTTGCTAAAGGCCGAATCTACTAGGCACGCACACACGCAGAGCTAATTTCTCCCGGCACTGCAAATATGTACCGAATAGCTGGTGATGAACAAAACTTTTGTATCTTTATTGATGATGAGGAGGAAGAGAAGGATGAAACACTAATCTAGGGGGAATAAATTCTTCAATGTTGCGTTAATTTTCACAGAAACATATCATGGCTATACTATCTTTTACACCATTTTCACTTTTAATTTTATTTATTTAGTAAATCAGTATATATATATATATATATGAAATTTGCAGGTTTGGCGCCTGCGAAGAATTGCACTTTGATGTGCACACTCCTGCAGTCAGCACAAATAGGGTCTTACCATAACTTGATTACGGTATTTCGAAACCGCTTAGTCTCTCCTAGCAGTAATTTTGCCCTATAAACTTTTATCTCTATTTAATTGCTAGGAGAGAGGCCAAGCGTTGAGTTGCTTACAAAACTCTGCTGGATGTAGTGGAAAATATCCTTCCGCTAGGTGGTTTCTGTCATCCATTCTGTCTAACTACGGTCTAATCAATTTCTCGCGAGGGTACAGTAATTGCAGTAAGTTTGCAAAACATCACTTCCATGCTGTCGTTTCAAAAGTTACTTTCATACAAAGTTGATCCAATGTCACAAATGGGCAATGATGCAACATCTGACGAAAATCGGAGTTTCTGTCATTGTCAGTGCATCTTTTTAAGAGCTCGAAACTAGCAGTTAAAGTGGTTGATAACGGCAGACACTGCAAAATGCTATTTAACTTATCGCAACACTTGCCTAATCCCTAATACCAAGCGGGAGCATTTGCAGCTCATGCTTTTTGTTATTAGATCAGTTTTGAAGAACTACAATAAAGCTCACTATTGGAAGCATGGTGTTGAGCATTCTAATGTGTTCCAATAACCATTCTGTAACCATTAACTCGTATTAAAGATAAGCGATGCATCGCCCATTAAGATCATGATTTTCTTAATTTGTTTGTCAAAGATTTGCACGTCCCGACCAAGAATGAAACACCAGAGCATAACTGAACAGTGAATAGTCTTCAAAGGTCATAAGTGTTTCTTTCTTATGCGGACTTAGCACAAACGTTTGTTCACCGATCTGAACTAGAACTCCATCGCCGGTGTGAGCGGTACAAGATAGCCGAGTCACACAGATGAAAACATCTCAGTTATTCATTTTGTGCTATAAACGCCCAAATGAAGCAGCAGAATGATGTGCGTTGCATACATTACAACCAGAGGTTTTGCCATAAAAATCCTGCTTGGTTCTTCTTTTGGGTTTGAAGTAAATCACAACACATTCATGTGTACTTAAGCGCAAACATAAAGCCCCCTAAACCTGAGTATTCAGTTCTAGTCACCGGATCACCTATTGAATGGATTTTAGCTGCTTTCAAAGCTAATACATTGAGGGAATTTATTTACAAATGCATTAACAAACGTGCTTTTGAACACCTCGTACTGATAACAATAGACTAGAGTTGGGATTTTCCTGTCAGAAACATCAGTCCGAGAATTCATGTGTATATGTATGTGTAAAATCATTTAGTAATATTTCTTGACATCCCTAAAAAACGAGGCAAGCGTTTTGCGTTCTTATGGAAACCATTCAACAAACTTTATTCACGGACACGGTAATTTGTGAACAATACCCAATTCCAATCTAGTCCATCTACATAGAATGAAACCGGTGTTTCTCATTTTTGTGGAACAGTCAGACAGAGCTGATAGAAGTAAAGTGGGACTAGAGGCGAAATTGCTGGTTGGTTGGCTATGTTAGGCCCCATTTAAAAAGAAAAACAACTGGTACCAACTTAGCATAATTGTTTTTCTAATAGAATTGCACCCGGATTCGGCAAGGTTAAAAGAATATAATTTTCGTACATTGTAACACTGGCTGAACTTCGCGAGTGCCGCTGGGCTTCGTGTTGCAAAAGAATTGTCAAACACTATGCCATGAAAAAATATGTTTGGCTCAGTCATAGCAGCAATTTCACACTTGAGGGAATTCACTCGTCAACTAACATATCACTGGTGGAAGGAAGGTCGCGTACTAAAATTGTGATTGGTTGATTGATTTTTCCGGACCCTGGACTCTATGATCACGTTAAATTTCAGACCGTCTGAAAAATTTCTGACTCAGACTGCGTCAACAGTTAATCACGAAGCTCGACTGTTCAGTCATTTTGCTCTCGTAATCCTGGAGTACCTGTCTCACTATCTATCAGTTTGTAAGGTCGTCTTTTGAACAGAAGATATAGTCTCACCTGTGTTACAGGCCACTCTTCAGATTCATCTTGTGAATGGGAATTTCACCAAACCCTTTTGCCATTCTGGTGTTGTACACAGAAAAATAACAGTGAAATTCCCATTAACAAGATGAATCTGAAGAGTGGCCTGTAACACAGGTGAGACTATATCTTCTGTTCAAAAGACGACCTTACAAACTGATAGATAGTGAGACAGGTATTCCAGGATTACGAGAGCAAAATGACTGAACAGCCGAGTTTCGCGATTAAATGTTGACGCAGTCTGAGTCAGAAATTTTTCAGACGGTCTGAAATTTACCTTGATCATAGAGTCCAGGGTCCGAAAAAATCAGACAGCCAATCAGGAGCATTTCATACTTGTTTGCAAATAAATTAGAAAAATTAAGAAACAACAGCCAAGGTTTAGCTTTATTTTATGTTCCGAGGTAGAGCTATGTACTGGCAATTAAAATATTTTGAAGCATGCTTCATGCTGCATCCAATGATTACCTCTTCTGGTCAATTTCCAAACCGGTATAAAGTAAATCCAAGTAAAAAAAATGTGGTGCACACATTTTTCTGTAAAATTTATGCCACTAATTTTGTTTGTTTGCACGTCCGAGTTTGTACAGTGGAAATAGTCCTCCGATTATTGGAACATCTGCATAAAACTTCTTTACCTTGGGGATATTATTTGTAGCATTTCATGTTACGTCGATTCGTTTCCTGGATTAAGCTATACCGTTAACAGAGTTATAGCATTAGAAACGATATGCCGTCGGTTAGTTTATAATATATACAACGGAAGTCTGTGTGTGTTTGGTTTGCTGAAACGGACAGATTTAAACTCCGGATTAGAAATCGAAATCTTTTCGTATATAATCTTCCAGTTTAACGTGAACATCATCATTTTGGGATTTCCAGCTTGCCGTTATAAAATCCGGTTTAGAACCATAGAATATATATCAACGTTATCTGACGAGCCTATTTGAACTCCTTTTCTAGTCCAGGTGTGGGTCCTGTTATTTTGTTCCAATTTTGAAAACCTATTTGTTTTTGACTTCGATTTTAAACTACACAATAACCTTTAAATCTAGGCATTTGTGAAAATTTGTTCTCTTCTGTTGTGTACCATCGCTTCCATCCTGAGTCACCAGTCACTATATGATCTGGTTTCGCTTTTAAGCTCAAATGCAATCGGGATCCTCAACCCACAAGCTCAGCCAAGCGATCGGTTGCCAGCCGAAACTGCGATCGAGAGTGTTCCTTAACAGCTGCTAATGGAAGAGATAGCAGGTAATATCCTCTTGTCGAGCTAAAGCTGGGTGAATCACCCACTTGGGATCTCCTCATGTTTCGTACACAAGTTAATCAATCCAGTTCAAGCAAAACGGCTCATAACCATACACATAAACGCAGGCCTTTTTGTAAATTGTCCGAACAACCACAAAACAAATCGAGTGGGAGAGAGCAATATAAGCGCGACAGTATCATTTATTGTCTCGGTAGTAACCAGCCGTTGTGAACTACAAAGATGATCGAAGAGTTTCTAAAGCGAAATCACAGCCTCAAATATATGCTCACCGAATTATTTTGTCTTGGCAGCACAAAAATATGAATTGCTTGTTGGATGAACAAACCAAAAAACAGCATAATAGTTTACCACAGTTCCATCTGGTTTGCATTTCGTTCCCATCTTACCACGTCTGACGTCACGTCGCGTGTTGCTGCACTCGAGTTTCCTGTTTGCATGTGTGTGTTTGTGTGTGTGTGTGTGTGTGTGTGTGTGTGTGTGTGCGAGAAATGCAAATTCCCATGTTTTAATTACCTCCAAACGTAAGTGAGTTACTTCTGTATTCTTGAAAGTGCCCGATGACTATGGACGTCGTAAACCTAGTATTGCTCTTTTTGCTCACTGGACCACAGCAACGGACCTAACACAAATGTTATTCGGTTTGCTCTTTTAACCCTGACTAAATCCCACCTTCGTTGTTTCGTCTGACGGTTAGAACTAATTCACAACATGCCGTTTAACCTTGGATGATTCACAATTCTGTGGCGGAAAGAACTTTGCTCTGTACAATATTGATTAATGGAGGGTAGATTCTGAAGCTTTGGTGACACTCATGATTGCGCAAAATACCGATTGCAGCAGAGAAACAAAAACGCTTGAGGGATATTTTAAGATTATTTTTATAGTTTGCTTTATGTCCACGAGTTGTTATGTTACTGCGGAGGCTTATTGTGCTGCATTTTAATTTTCGCTACAACAACAGAATAGCGTACGATACTGCCTCACTCTTTAGTGGCCATCGTTGCGAAATGTCATTTTGAAGGTCTCGTTCAACAAATACGGTACCATGTTTCCAAGTGTAATAGAAAGCCTAATGACTGATGTTATCGGTAGCCGAAACTTTCACAAATTGGAACTTCAGTAATGCACTAACAGCGAAAATTGGATAGAAAATCCGTTTGATGTTGGCTCACTTGCTATTCCAGTGCCGACCAAACAAAGAAGTGTTCAACAATAGGTATGGATAGACAGAACTGTACTGAACACAATATCGGGTAATAAACGGGAAACCAGGTATCTGTGCCGGGTAAATTTTGTGCCTCGCCGTTTGCTGCGCATACTGCGTACAGCTTAGTAGTAAATATATATATATACATAAACCCAGATACACAATAGGTAATTGAGTGATATTCTTTCTCGCAGCTCAGGTTCAGCAGGATGAAGTTAGTTTGTACGCTGATCCTGGTAGTTTAGTTGCAAATATCTCGCCGTTGGTCGGACTGGTACCAGTGTCTTGGTATTGCAACCACAAGAAATAGTGCAATCCGTTTATGAAGAATGGTTTCCGACCTGCAAAGAATAATGGCAATGCATCAGGGATATCTGATGTTCAGTAAACCGCTTTCATTTAGTTCAAGGGGTCTACTGGATACCATAGTTGAAATAAAAGTTTCCTTCTGGTTGGGTTCATAGCCCCGGGTCGGTCGTGACAAATCCGCACTCGTACTATCCCTAAGAGAAATCCCACGAGGGTAAACTGATATCGCAGTTTCCAGTAAGTTCTTTAAAGTAAGAGCCAGATCAAATCTCCTCACATTGAATCAAATGTTCTATCTCACCTGTGGACACTCCTGACAGACAAACACAATAGTCATAATACATTTTGGAGGAACAAGTAATTTTACCGAAAATTTCCCTTGCATATCTCCAAGAAAGAGTTGATTTCCAATACAGAAATCCTGTTGATTTTATCCAGGTTGGTTGCATTTTCATTATCGTTAAACGATGGAACTGTGGTAAACTATTATGCTGTTTTTTGGTTTGTTCATCCAACAAGCAATTCATATTTTTGTGCTGCCAAGACAAAATAATTCGGTGAGCATATATTTGAGGCTGTGATTTCGCTTTAGAAACTCTTCGATCATCTTTGTAGTTCACAACGGCTGGTTACTACCGAGACAATAAATGATACTGTCGCGCTTATATTGCTCTCTCCCACTCGATTTGTTTTGTGGTTGTTCGGACAATTTACAAAAAGGCCTGCGTTTATGTGTATGGTTATGAGCCGTTTTGCTTGAACTGGATTGATTAACTTGTGTACGAAACATGAGGAGATCCCAAGTGGGTGATTCACCCAGCTTTAGCTCGACAAGAGGATATTACCTGCTATCTCTTCCATTAGCAGCTGTTAAGGAACACTCTCGATCGCAGTTTCGGCTGGCAACCGATCGCTTGGCTGAGCTTGTGGGTTGAGGATCCCGATTGCATTTGAGCTTAAAAGCGAAACCAGATCATATAGTGACTGGTGACTCAGGATGGAAGCGATGGTACACAACAGAAGAGAACAAATTTTCACAAATGCCTAGATTTAAAGGTTATTGTGTAGTTTAAAATCGAAGTCAAAAACAAATAGGTTTTCAAAATTGGAACAAAATAACAGGACCCACACCTGGACTAGAAAAGGAGTTCAAATAGGCTCGTCAGATAACGTTGATATATATTCTATGGTTCTAAACCGGATTTTATAACGGCAAGCTGGAAATCCCAAAATGATGATGTTCACGTTAAACTGGAAGATTATATACGAAAAGATTTCGATTTCTAATCCGGAGTTTAAATCTGTCCGTTTCAGCAAACCAAACACACACAGACTTCCGTTGTATATATTATAAACTAACCGACGGCATATCGTTTCTAATGCTATAACTCTGTTAACGGTATAGCTTAATCCAGGAAACGAATCGACGTAACATGAAATGCTACAAATAATATCCCCAAGGTAAAGAAGTTTTATGCAGATGTTCCAATAATCGGAGGACTATTTCCACTGTACAAACTCGGACGTGCAAACAAACAAAATTAGTGGCATAAATTTTACAGAAAAATGTGTGCACCACATTTTTTTTACTTGGATTTACTTTATACCGGTTTGGAAATTGACCAGAAGAGGTAATCATTGGATGCAGCATGAAGCATGCTTCAAAATATTTTAATTGCCAGTACATAGCTCTACCTCGGAACATAAAATAAAGCTAAACCTTGGCTGTTGTTTCTTAATTTTTCTAATTTATTTGCAAACAAGTATGAAATGCTGCTGCTTAATCGCAACCTTTGTGGCACGAATTCCAAATGGCGAATGGAGAACACGCTGTTACGGGAACACGTTTGTACATTTATATTGTTTGTAAATAGTTTCCTTCAAAAACAACTGTAAGTCGTCTTTTCCATAGCAGGCATTTTTCTTATGCATTCCTAGGGTCTGTTTAGGTGGTGATAATTGCGCGGCTATCTCTTATATTCATAACCATTTTTGCCCATAAAGCTGTAAGTTTCAGTCTTCGTCATTAGCCGGAAGGAATGTGGCTATCGAACTGGTCTTGAATAACAAAAGCCTTAGGGTACATTAGGACAAATTAGACATTTTGATCTAGTTGATTTTCGCAACGTAGACTCACCTTAATTACTGTTGCTTTCAAAATGCATCCAGTCTAATATAAATGAGTCCATCAAAAGCTGAAATAGGGTACTTTGATAGGGAGTACTTAATAGAATACCCCAAGTTTGTATGTCCAAAATCAGTGAAACTGCCTACATTTAAAAAGTACATCAAAAGCTAGGAGCGGGAACGGAGTCTCAGAGAGCCATTCTGTTTGCATACTACTTAGAATGCTATGAAGAAGAGCTTGGTGCACACCATGTGGAGATACTTCCCAATCCTAAATCATTTGTCTGACTTTTAGCAAATTTTCTAATATTCATCAGACACCTATTTCCATGGAAAAGGTTCCACCGAAATCACAGATGCAGCAGTATTGTGAAAACAATATTGCCGTAAGCGGAATGTGAAGGAAGCCTATTCCTTTCTAGGAACGAAGCCTGCATGAATGGGACTGTGCAGTTAGGGCGGAATTCCCAGGAGATTGAGGTAGTCTGTTTTCCTCACTGGCTTTCCGCAATTCGCTGGGTACGAGAATCCAACCCCCGGTGTTGGCGGGATAATTTTTTGTTTTGTTTTCTTTTATGTGCTGTTTGGTCTCGTGTAAAACGAACTTTTGTTAGTGAAAGTAGACTGGAACGATTGGTTAAGTTTATTCAGTTTTTTATTTGAATTACGGCCGACAATCAGTCTGAAAAAAATGACTAACTGCAGCAAAACCAATCGGATCAATTAAAAATTAAATTGGTTTAAATACTGGTATCATTATCTTTATATCAAAAAGTCGCAGCTGAAAAATGTCTTGCTGTGCTAACCTCATAGAACGTAGCTGTTGGCTTTATCGAGGGTCATTCAAAAATTATCAGGCAATCTAATTTTGTTCAAATCAACTACGCGATTGCACAATCACCCAGTATTCGCAAATAACACTTGCAGTGTTGATATTTAAATTTGCTGAAATTGCATGTTCTTCGTAAACATGACACTCTAAAAATAGCTAGTACAACAGCTGATCTAGTTGATTGTCCAGAGTCGACAGCGGTACGTGAATCTTTTCTCAGCAAAATCGACTGATAACACCAGTGCATGCTGATAAACTAATTTTGTCTGCTGAGTCAGGACCAACGCTCAAAGATATAACTTGTCCGTTTCCTCCAATTTCCCATATCGATCAGTTAAAAATTTCGTGAATTGTTCCAGGTCTACACTATACGCTCTCGCACTTTAGATTCCACAACTTTCTCCAGAGCAGCAGTCACATCAAAATATTGCCAAACTTTAACAGGCTATATTTAGTCTACACCCTATCGAACCTGTAGTATTTGTCACAGGACTATCAACATGTCACAACGTAATGACCCCACCGAAAGGCGGATTAAGATCCCAATAAAAATGTCAGAAGTCCCCAGCTAATTAAGCTTCCAGAAAATCCATTCAAAATTTTTCGCGGGAATCTGCGCCGGAGAAGTAGTGTTTTCCACAGGTTGTAAAAGAAAACGGGTTGTCATTTGCTTTGATATCAAAATTCCAAAAGAACACAGGGGCTGTTTCATGATTTATTTTACGCTGGCTTTACTAACAATGTTAGAATAACTAACATTCGTCTGACTTAAACCATAGTTTCAATTCTTCCAGTCTCTGGGTAATGTAGTTTGTGAAAAGCATACAGTGTCAAACAAAGATTGATTGTTTATTACAGTTTCTTCCCACAGCGGTCACGCTTCGTTTAAGGATAATCAATTGATGACGTGACTGCATGCTTAAAAACTTCATGATACTACCACACTGGATGAGCAAGACTATGGTTTGTACCACCTCAGTTGACAACATGAGATTACCTTTCAACGGAGAGCTATATAAAATAAGGCCACAAAATGCTTGACCTTAGGAAGGTTGTCAAGACTGATACTGGTAATCGATTATGAAAGTTTATATGTGGGTGTTTACTACCTGCATCATTCCCAATAATATCCTTGCTTTTGAGATGTGTTCCCTGGTGGTTTGTGAAATGCTTCAAAAAAGTAACTAGGGAACTCAGCGGACCACACTTTTCACTAATAATGAGACTGCAAAATGTACTAGGTGAATATATAAACTTTGGAATCAAGTCGAGCATGATGGATCTTCCACCGCAACTGTACAGGAACGTACATATTTATATCATGTTCGCCTTATCAGGTGAGCTATGGGGCCACAATAAGGGGTTTTCGGGCAATAATTGTTAACTGAAATAACCGAGCATCTTTTGGCGTGGGCTCCCAGGACACATACAGTAAAACTGAGTAATCCATAGCCGTGCTTGGGTTTGAATCCTAACAAGGTATAAGACCTTTCACAATTCCATCAGTTTTACATTCATCGAAATGTGGTCAGAATCATTTGATTTGGTTACTGAAAAATATTGCCGTTTCTTGATGCAAATTCGTTTGGATTTATATTTTTACTGTCTTCGAAGCGGCCCCTTTTCGTTCATGTCTCAGTTTATTTCGTAGTCGTCATCTGACCTTTTAGCAACGCATTTTTGAGATTCAGATGCAAAGAATATGCCAGAGTTAAGAGTAACTGTATTCAAGTTATGATCGCATCACTGTTACAGCTGGAGTAAAAACCTAAACGCTATTGGTTTCTATGATACACGTATTGAACTGGTTTTAACATACAGCACCTCGAAACATATTCCATGAAATTTTCGCATTGCACTAACAACAAGATGAACTTACTCATAAGAACCAAAATGGTGACAGTTTTCCTTCCTGTTAAAGTCAGCATCATCTGGCTTATTATATCCGCATTTTCTGTTGCACTTTTCGTGCACTATTCACAATATCCATGATATCTGCTTCATTTAAACGTGATATATTGCAGTTCTTTCTTGTTCGCATCACGATGGCCATCAAAGTTTAACTGAAACCAACTGCGTCCTTGTGATCCACCAGACTTTCTGAAACAGTCCAATGGCATTGTTGTGTTTGTGAATCCTATTCAGCAAACCCTACTATTGGGTAGTCCAACGGCCAATCCGGTTGAGCTGAATCTCATAGGAACACAAAACAGCAAAATTTGATTTACCATTTAAAAAATCAACAGGTGGTGAGTGGAAGATCCAATCAATGCTAAAACATGATTAGCAGAGATACGTTCGCTTTCGGTGGCCGATGTTTTTGACCCATTCAATAGATTAGGATGACCGCTGAAATGAGTGTAAATTTTGTATCCTTCTAGGCTTCGCAAAATATTCGCAAAATGTGGCCACAAGGGGAAGATGTAATAAAGAAGTAACGTTTTCTTTGCCGCAAGTAGACATTCTAAATGCAATTTGCTTACTATTATTATTTAAATAAAGTGGAAAATTAACTTTCTTATTGCGATCCCAGAAGACGGCGCTACTACGTGGAACGGAAAAAGTTACCTTCTGCTTGAACATCGTAGGTCTTAGTTACTACAACCCCTGCCATGAAAATAGTCAACTACTAGATTCTGGCTTGCTGCCTTGACTTTTGGATCTGTAATACGGAACTAGAGGTATGCGTTGCGTAGCTGACTTCCTGTGCAGGTTGAAAACATCTTCAAGATACCATAGATTTACAGAATTTGCACGTGAACAGCTTATTCAGTGTTGGCTAATTTTCTTCGCTTTCACTCCGGAACACACTGCTGTCGGAAAGCATCGTCAGGATCGGTACACGTGCTTTTAGTAGGAAATGTTGATTGAGGTAGAAATTATGTTTTTCGTTCTGACAAAAATATGCAGGGTAAATTTTACAAATATCCAAACATGCTTGTTGTCATCATGGCCACAGATACCAGCATTTCTTAGTAAACAACCAGAGTCTGAAACGGAGTCAAGGATTGCAATTTGCTATTGCGTGTTGTGCAAAGTAGTAACTTTCCTTCACAATTCAGACTTAAGATTTGGGTAGATTGCGGATTATATGACCAGATGTTTGGTTTCACCATAATTTTGAATCAGCAGTAATGCCTTCACCTTCTTCTGTCCATATGTACTTTCTGATCACTTTTTTCCCTTTTTCGGCCAGTTTCTTGTACTGCTACGTACATGAATGGCAGCATGCATTCCGCGCTCTGAAGCTGTGGTAAGATTATTATCATATAAATGGCGAAGTCGGTCAGCATTTCTGAATGCCCAGTCACGGATCCGTTAGTAGTACAAGCCCAATGTAACCTTAGAGAAGTGAATCATTTAGATGTCATGTTATGAGGCGACTTTCATCGGTTTTCATTCCTCCTCCACCGTTGACATCAATCGTAAAAACAACGGTGCATTTAGATTTTTACCACTTACATCAGATACGGTTTTTGACAGTCATCAAATAAAGGGTGAGTTTTATAATAGTTATAATAGCAATTCAACTGTTGACCTAGCACATTTCATTAGTTGTACATTTCTGAGGCATACATACCATAACACAAGCTAACCATGTCTCCGTTTTCTATAAAACAATTTAAGAATAGTAGACCGCTGAATGGAGAAACAAGCATTTGGGAAGCGAACACTGTGTCTGTCATCAGCGATGGAATAACAACAAAATTAATTTTTTTGGCGTAATCCTTGTCCACCATCTTATTCCTACATCCATAGCGCGTGGACCATCTGGAGTCAAAGATGACGAAGTCTATCTTGAATGTTTTGCCTGCATTACGTTGGATGTGTCTGGGAAGTCTCTCCCATTCCTTGCAAAGATAAAATGTATGAAGCGATTGTCTGGATGTCATTCTTGCCTATTGATGTATTCCTCACACACCAAGGCCTAGGAGACAAAACGATATTAAACGGACCAGGGATGCGGTTAGCAGGAACAGCAAGGGCGAAAAGCTGATTGGGGGGTTAAAACAACGTTTCATGTCGACTTTGTCGCCATGATAATTAGAACACACTAAGCACAGACGGATATGAATTAAAAGTAACTACAAATTTCACGCACCCAAAGTTACTGGATGTTCCACCGTACCGGGTCATAGGTGCAAGTCTCAGGTTGTTTCAGTAATATGGGTGTGTTTAGTGATTTTGGTAAAAAGAAAACAACACGTACGAATTAACTGAACATGAACATCATCATAGAACTCATCAAGCACTGTGAACGCCTAATTCAATAGTCTAAAACCGTGGTAGCACTGTGCAAGCCTTTCACTCTTGTTAGAAAATGCTAACAATACAAATTCACCGTGACCGACCTGAGATGAGTACCCGAGGCCGACAACTGCAAGTTAGATTCCTTGGCTATTAAATAATCCAAACAGGCTCTCAAAGTTCTATCGAATAACAACACCACAAAACAAATTACTATCACTAGTTATCAGATTTTTCAGGCTAGAGACAACTGTTCATCAGATGATCACCCACCCAATGATGACGGCATGATGAATTCTTTGAAAATCGCATTTACTTTTGTACTACTATAACTGTCATGCACCAAAGCTTTGTATAATCCCTTTTTATACTTTGGCATTCTGCAGACAGGCCGTCCATCACTTAGACGTTGATCACCTGATAATTAAAAAAACATTTGCAAACTCCAATGACGTATGCGATTAATACATCATGTGGTATTGATGTTTGGCGATCCATGGAGAGACTGCCTAGTTGACTAGGCCGTTTGACTACCCGCCGTTCATCTCGTGTTCACGTTCCAGTTAGGACGCGGTTGATATGCAATGCTGATATTTTCTAACAAGAAGCCGCTATATACGTTTTACGAACCGCATAAACAGCTGTTGCATTGATCGCTGATGTCAAATCATGAACCTCTCAAGAATGGCATTAAATTATTCCGTAAAAAAATTCGTCAAGAGGGGATTAAGTTATGGGCTTTGACTCAAATACTTGGATCTGACGGATGCCTTGTACATCCAAAATGTGCACAATAACAGTTTGGGCTTGTGATTTTCTGTTTTGACCAAAGAAAGAAGTACCTTGCGGTAGTTAAAGAACAGAAACTAATAGAAATCCTTACAGCAGCTTCATTTTGTCGCAAGCGACATTGAAGAAACTTGAGAAGTGCTCACAATCAACGTTGAAATTTTCTTTTGGGATAGCAAACGGTACCTCCTGATGATTGACCAACCAAAAACAAACTGCTTTAAGGCCCCATTTCATTGGAAACAGAAACAAGTAAAATGAACTACTCAAACTCCAGCCACTTCTCCGGAAACGAAAAAGCACCAGAACAGTCACTAATGGCATTTCACATAACCGGTCATCCATGGTTTTGACGACGAACCAAATGCTATGGGTAGCCCCGACCTCGTTAGTGAAACATTTGCTTCTGCAGTATCTCAACTACCATTATTTAAACAACTGCATATATTAATAGCTGAAACATGCGCAACAGAAATATGTCGACAAATCTCTGAAAAATCCACGTGGTCACGCTTCAACTACGGTTATCAAGCTAACAAATGGACTGGTCGCACTAGAATCTAATCTAAATCGTCGGAGAGCGTTCACGGGGAATGAATCTATGCAAGAATTGTATGATTATTCGGCAAAAGCCCTTTCTCGGTTAGGCAAAGGTAACCGTCAGAAAAAGCGACGAGCTCGCCATCCATGCCTTTCATTGATTTCATTGAAGTTCTAGTCCCAACCCAACAAAGGACTGCGCAAGCATAGAGCTAATTCAGAAGGAAAGAATATCACTCGCTTAGCTTTCCGCTATTGTTTGATGCTATACATCGCTTACTAATAAGACAGTAATGTACGTCATTTTCACGAAGAGGGCCTCAGTCAACGAAGGGCTGCCAAGGGGAGAAGTTGACCCGCGTTGAGGGGGACTCGAACCTGCAACCTTCAAATCTAGACATTACAGCGTTATCCGCTTGACAGGCAGCAATATTTGCGATACTGGTCCCTTGCACATGAGAAAACTTTGAACCTTCATCGATTAGAGAAATAGACTACTAACGAAAAGGATTAGTCGAGCGGTCGGAATTAAAGAGCTTTTTATCTTCAATTATTGATATTGTTGATTACTCATCAAAAAACAAAGTGTATGGGTTGGTATCATCTCCTGAAAGCTTTCCTCACATTATGACACTGGGATCCTTCAGTTTTTCCAGACACATTACGAACAGAAACTTGTACAGAGCCTCAAGGGGAGCGTCGCCGTCTCGGTAAGAAGTATTTTTATTAATCAATCTAAAGTTTATACATCTGTGCTATTACAAACGGAATAAATAATGAATTAGTTGGCCTGTACATAACTATGCGTTGGATCTGCTGCTTTCATTAAATCCTTGACTGCGTTTTTTGTTTTGTTACCATAATTATATTTAGAAGTGCCATGTACCGGTCATTTCTAGTTGAGAATCATATTTATTCATTCTAGAGGTGTGTGTCATAATTAGAATCGTAAACCTGTCCAATGTGTCCAGTGCCATTTCTATTTTACCTTATTTAATAAGATGCTACCATCAGCTTTTATAAAGAAAACTTTTTCTGAATATTCCGGTCGAATCCAAAGTTCTGAGACCTTTCTCAGTTTATTCTGGAATAATGACGCTTATTTGGCAACGAATCTTCGGAATCATCAATTCCTGGAAATTAGATTTTGGTGGTAAAATCCTCTGCGAATAGGAAATTTACAAGGTGATTACTTAGGAAAACAGTGAATAAACGTGCCTGACGAACAGTTGCGAACATAAAATCTTGTCTTCGGCCGGGCGGGGACATGATCTCTAACCACTTTGCGTACATACTGTTTACAAAAATTCCGGCTTTCTTCGTTTGTTCTCATAGTCATGATAGAACCAAAAGAAGTCAGGCAACTTGGTCTAGAGTGGATTGTTTATTAGTTTTCCCTTTTGGAGAAAATTAGACTGTACAAAGTTTATCACAGCCAGCAAACTACTAGTGTTTTTGATAAAAACAATTCTATGTGAATAGTTCAAATCCGAACCGGGGTTTTAACTCTGATGCACGAAGGAGTATTATGAATAATTAAGCAACTTGAACCGACGTCTCACTTTTATTTCCGATAACAATTGATCGTACCTCTGGTGACTGACGGTAGATTTAAAAATTTTGGCATACCGGTCCGGGAAGTAACGGATTGTGAACCGAGATTGAAGAATCCACACACAGACTCCAAAAAACCTACCTCTCATTGCAGTCCGCCTTTTCACCCCCTACTCTTGAATTTCGGTGAACAAACAATCTTTTCAGTTTTAATTTACCATGTGTCCCAGGAGGAAACCATCTGGATTTCTGTCGGCACAAAAGCATTGGGTTGCCATTAATCAGACGACATAAAATGTCACTCTTCAAAGTATGCACGTAAGTCACAATTTGAAGTCCACTCATTTGCGACGCATTAACAGCACTCAGATAGGCGTCAACTGTAAACACAGTTAGGCATGGTGTACCAGAATTTTGCACTATTTTAAGTGTTTATTTACAATATTCCCGTCTATTGGAAGGTAATTTTTATTTCCTCTTAGCAGCTACTTTGTTTTTTAAAGTTTAACATAATTCTGCAGTTCACTTATTCAATTTTTTATGTGGAAAAGAACGATCGATATTTATAAAGAAAAGAATTAACAAAATGACGACCTAGTGGTCAGCTTCTTTACTTGACAACCGTCACTATGTGAATCGCATCGCTCTTCCTGAAAGTAATGTGCACTGTAGTTTTTTATCAAAAAAAAACAAAAGAAATAATAGAAGGAAGATGCAGCTTTTTATTGTGAATGATATAATATTAATAACACAGCGTTGTTGGTAGATGTAATGCGCCAACCAAAGCTGTGTTATTAATATTATATCATTCACAATAAAAACCAATACATGGCGCATCGATTTTTCGATACACTCCTTACGTCGTTTGGTCCGAAGATGCAGCTTCTTTAATAACCAGTAAGCAGAGCTACGACTGGGATAAGTTGGTTGAGACGAATGGAAACATGTCATGTTGAAGACTTAATTACGAAGTGCTGACAATGTGCACGTTCCTTTATCATGATAGTTAAAATGCACGTGTTTTGCACTTGAAATGTCTATGCAAAGTGATCCGACGGATTTGTCCTTTTCAAAAGTAATAACTTACAATATTACACAAGTCACTTTCTTAATATATGGCTCAACATTTTACTCCTGTATACCTCGATCATTTACTGATTAGATCGCACTCATACAAACATGTTAGCATCAGTTTGTGGCGAAACCAATTATAATGGTGACTCAATTCTGCTCACTATTGCTTTATATAATATATACGTCCATCCGGCCAGATTCATCGAACAAGCAACTTAAAAAGCATCGGCGCCTGCTAATATGAATCAGTTCCGTATAATTCGGTTTATCGCCTGCAGAATTAAAAATTCCGTTAGTGTTAATTAGCGAAATCATATACATAAGTAAAAAACACCATAATATTTCTTAAGTAGGTGACAGTAGCAATAAGGCTATTGCAACCGACATCAAATTAGAATAATTACCCTTGTCTTGTTTTGGTCCGGGGGAAGTTGATCAATGGTCTCTAGCCTGAAATATCCACCATAACCGTCCGTCGCAGCTCTGCTTGTAGGCCACAGAAGGACTAGTGTTAGCATATGGTCGATTCAGTGTTTGTCATAGCAAGCTGAATGGGAGTGCCTTAATCAAAATGAATCATACACTGCTCATCGGCTAATTTCCTGCATCCGTAGTATTCATTGTCTTAAGGATCTTTGAAATAGCTGCTACAACGATCTTCAGAGAAAAAAATAGAAAAGCTAACGTGACCGGAAACCCGATAAGCCTGAACACTGACACAACCAAACCAATATGGCAGCCAACAGTATAAACACCACAGACTCAAAGATCTAACTTCTAAAGGTAAATGATGGCAGCATTGGTCTTTGCATGTTTTTTGAAGCCAACTCAGCTTCTAATAGAAAAAGTTGGTTAAATATTGATGATGCCACAGCACATGCAGTCAGACCCATAATGCCGTTCGACGATTATACGGACTGTAGGTCTAATACGATTTCACATATCCTACAAAGCTGTATCGGGTTTTATGGAAGCCCCAGGCCTGGATATTCACTGGCCACTGCTGGTAGAAGCATATAATGCAAGGTTTCTTTAGAAGAACGTAATGCAGCAATCCCTGTAGAAGAAAAATTAAACGACTGATTAGTTCGGAGAACCTAAGGCAATAGTTAAAGTATAAGACCGACATTAATCACCACGACAAAAATTGTCTCATCGGCTAACATTTAATCTGGTTGGTTTCCCCGAAACCACTGTAAATGACTAAAATGAACAATAATCATCCACTCACTTTTTGATGAGTTGTTTTGAAAAAGTAAATTCTTTAAAACCACGATAACCTAAGGCCCCTGAGCTGCCTTTTTTTCTGACTGCACTCATCAGATAACTTCTTTACCATATCCACCATCCTCTTAGAAACTTTACCGTGGTCGGCTAAAATTCACCTTTCGAAATCACCCCATCACCCCCTTTTGGTTGCGGGAAGCTCGCGCTTGAGTGAACACGTGCTGCTCTCATTGTCAAATCGTGATTTGTTCCCCATCTCTTTTTTTCAGAAACTGTTTCTTGCTATTAGCGAGTAATTTGCTGGAGAGTGATAAGACCCTGCACGTCCTATTTCGGAATAGTTGACTGATCTTCTTACGGATAAGAAAAAGTTTAAAACTTTCATGACAGCGCTAAAGAAGCTTACATTAGACAATTGGTTTGTGAATTACTCTAATCAAATTAAATTCGTTATACAGCTTCCAACAAAGCATCTAAACTAGTTAGGCCAGTTGCATTTTGTGTCTGACTTACATATCAACCATCCAAATAGGGTTATCACAAATAACTAATTTGTGATTAATATTCACTAGCGCTCGTTATGCGAAACCCACTCTCCACGCTTGTTACTGAAATCAAATCTGCCCATGTGCATTTCGTTTCATGAAAAGCAGGGATAGTTTACACGATTTTATTCAGTATTTATAGGGACGATTTTGGACACGGCGATACAAATAATCTATCTTGATAACTAATCATTGCGTCTAAATAAAAGCCAGGTGTTCTAGTACAAACAAGTAAAAATATACCACTGCCGTGGTCACACTTGATACTGTCAATTTATTTGCAAATGTTGCACTCTGTATGGGAATGTTAACGATCGGGATGATGCATGCATTGGTGTTGCTTTCTATAGACGAAAACTTGACAGTTTTCTGATTGTTTTCTCGATCGGTCAGGTAAGTGAAAATGTAGCATCATTTGCTACTTCCTACTCGGCGTAGTCAAATCTAACAATTGTAAACTTCATAAAAATCAAACTTCGGCAGCTGCAAACTGTTATCCTATTCTACGAGCCTAAACATACTAGGTACTACAATGGCGTATTGCATAAACTGGCCAAATAATATTTGTTCCCGTCACTTTGGGAAGAGTTCATGGAAAATTGAAGCCTACATTTGAAGGCGGTAACTGTGATAGCAGAACTCAAAAAGCTTTTTTCTTCCAGTAATTTCTAACTGTTCTCAAAGGATATACTCAATGAAGTATTCACCCAATGCACATTACCCGTTTGAAAATAGCGGATGCAAATCCTGCCACTACCAATCACAGTCTCCATTTGGCAGCGCACAGATAGGCGCTAATTTCGTCCTGAAAAAGATTAACCTCGTCATTTTACCAGCAAGAAAGAAATCAAGGGTAAAAAGATTAAAAATAATGTTAACACCGACCGAAAACTGTTGTTGATACTGGCCACGATGTTTGTTTGCTTTTGGTTTTAACCTCAGTGTTCGTTATTTAGTTGGCATATATTTCGATAGCGTTGGAAGCACACTTGCTGATAAAATCCTAACGACCAACTTTGAAACCACTGTGATCAAAACTTCAAGCCCAGCTATCACGACTCCATAAATACCAACTGAAGTAGCTGAACACATTCTGGTTTACCTTCGGATAGGTTACTGGGCAAAACTAATTGAAATCCTTGTTTTTTTAAAATGCTTTTCCCCAGCGTCGTCCTATTATTTACTCCATTTCGCATGCTATTCCCATCACTAACCGGATTGGTAAGTCTTGGACAGTTACGTTACTATTCCAAAAGGGATAAAGGGATAATAACTGATGGCCAACACTGGAGAATTCGCTTGGATGTACGCCTCAATGGTTTTCCTCAAGTAAGCATCTCGCCGATAGATTTTTCGTTTTGTCCACGTTCAAGTCGAAATAGTGTCGCGTTGTTCCGTTCATGCGCATCTCGTCAGCCTAACAGAACGCTTTTCCGAACTGGATAACTGACATGAAGGTTTGAATCAGCTGAAAGCTTTTTCTAAAATAGTAGTTTTTTTAATTTCAAGATTACTGTGCTTTTGTTTCTTTTTAATTCATTGCTTTTCAGTTATCCGAATTGGTACGCTTTAATTGACCTTTTCCTTCCCCCAATGCTCGCTTCTCAACAACTTATTTTGTTTCCCACACGGACCACTATTCCCAAGGGAAGTCAGGGAAAAAAGGGGAACGGTTCTTCAACTACTCAGAATGTCATGTGTACCTGACCTTAGTGGTTTCTAGACCACAATTTTGTCCAGTGTTTGCCAGATGTTCGTTTTTAAATTATTATTCACGATAGTCGCATGTACTGACCGAGAGAATGAACGGCTGGAGCTTTAAGTCACGAGGTTACAAAAATACAATCATTTTGGACCGAAAACCTTTACAGTAAGAAGAATGGAAATGTAGAAATTAAGCAGTACTTATGTTCTTTCCATTTCTAATTTACATAACGTACATACATAAATATGCACAAAGCCATCGATCAATTATCCAACTTCTTCCTAGTTACTTTGTCTAACAATCGATTTCCATTAGCGACCAATTAAAAGAGCAAGCTTCCTCCCATTTCCATGAAATTCGTCAAATCAATAACACATAAATTAGAGATTAGAAGACCGCAAATGGAAAATAATTTTCCCACTAGACTAGACTGTCAAGAGAAACAAAGCGGGTAGTGAATTTGAGCACGTTTGACAGTGTCATTCGTGCATGTATCACCCGCACTTTCGTTTGACACTGTGATATCATTTCTTTTTTTATTTGTATTAATGAAACGCCAATGTATAACACCTTTCAGAAAGAGGTGTTCGGCAGACTGAGAACTACCGAGCAAAAAAATTGACATACAACGTGAGAGCTGTAACCCGCAAGCTTTCAAAAAACGGGGAAATTTGATCACAGAAAGTACATGGCCGCTTAAAGCCTCCTCAAACATTCTTGAATCACTAATGCGATATACAACCTTGTCTTCAAAACGGTATGCATTTGCTTCGTTTCTTTCTCTTAAACAAGTATAAAACGTCAAACTATGGCTAATGTTGGATGTATTTATAAATCTACATATCACCTTTAGTGAAATTCATATCCGGGGAGTCAAAAAATCCTAAATGAGATGACACTTTGTTAACTGTTTCTTTTGTGTAGAATCAAGGTATAGCGGAAGAGTAAAAAGGATCACTAAAGAAAACCACGGACTGCCTAAAAGTTAGACAGCCTCAAACTGTCTTGGATGCTCATGATCTGGGTTGAAATAAGCAGACATTTCGTAACTGACATTATTGCTTTTCTCTAAACTGTCCCTGTAATAAGTACCACATTACTAGGTCACAATCTGCACGTGATATAAACGCTTCAGGTATTTGTTGTCCAACAGTGTACCATTAGTCCAAACGAATCAATAATTCAAAACGCTAAACAGAGAGTGAATGATTACGGTAGGCAATTTCTGAAACATGCAAAACCCGTTAGTTTTGCTTGACAGATCTGTTTCCTTCGTAATGAGAGAATTCAACTGGTTAAAAAAATAAGCCTCTGGTCGTAATAACCCGTGAATGACGCTGATGGTAGATGTTCAGTGGAAGTGTTTTCCAGTAAAGAAGGTGGCAGGTCATCATGAGCGTATAATATTGGATGATTGTTTAGTTGGTTGATTCATTTATTCACCCATTCATTAACTGGAGTTGACCAAGCGGCCAACCTCTGGGTATCTCAATGTGAGACTCATGAGTTCGAATTCTTCCACCAACCAACCCTCTGAGAATCAAGTGAATTGTGGCTGGAGTAATACAAACACTGAAAGATAAAAGTTAAAAGACGAAATAGTTAGAAAGTAATTGAAGAAGCTTTTCTAGGTTTAGCAGGGAGAAAGCTGCGTTAACAATGTTTCAGGGAGATAATAATCAAAAACTACGCAAACAATTTTTCCTGTTTCATAGAAGAAAGATAGGAAGAAATGTAACCTACGGAGATTAAGATGTTCTCAGTTGCAGAAATGTCGGTGGCTTTGAAAGTCCGGAATTCCTTTGGGATTGGCGAAATTTGTCTGGCCACTGTTCAGTACTTTGTAACAAATCATCCGCTTGAACGTAGGTACATTAACAAACACATTCACTAGCACAAGATAGTCGTTTTATTGCATCTTTTCATAGTGTTTACTTCAGTCACCATAATTATTTCTATGCTCGAAAAACGAACATCAAGTGACAAAATTGCGAACCCGGCACAACGTTTGAAGTGGACCATGGCAGTGGTGGAGAAACAAAATATCAAATGTTTAATAAGGTCAGAATCATAATTTTCTATTATTTACTTATTTTATTGAGGAGGTAACATGAAAAGGACCCAGGCAACGGGGGGCTTCAAAGTGAGGAAATTGACAGGCGCTGGAAGGAGTCGAACCCACTGTACAAACAACATACAACTACTCATTTGCGTGGAAATCCTAACCATCCATGATCAACATTCTGAACCCAGTGAGCAGCATGAAGTTTCTTTCCTCTTCCTCTGCTTTGGTGGCATACACTCCAGGTAACCTCTCCTGATGAACTGATGTTGGGCCGCGTTTGCAATCTTATCACTTGACGTTCGTTTACTCGACCATGGAAACAATTACGGCGACCGTAGTTAACGCCATGCAAAGATAAAAAGGAAGTGCCCACGACTGCTTCTTGCAAGTACTCTCCGGATTCTCATTGATAGAGAAATATTATAAACTTTAGCATATCCCCTCAGTTTCTGCACCAAAATATAAAGAATTTAACATCATATTAGCGTCACAAAGGGAGTAGAATTCGCACAGTTTCACTGAACCCAGAAATTTCATGTACAGGGCGCTGATCTTACCTTTTACAAAGAAAATCGTTCACCAATGCAGGAAAGGACAAGATTTAGCCTGGATCCGTTAGTTAAGAACACAGCGCGACTGAAGTTTGTCTTGCTGATAGGTGGGGAGCTGACTTAATTTAAAATATAATACTCGTGGAAATCTGTCGGAGGTGACGTCCCATTTGATTGTAATTGTTGCATTATTTAGCGAGAAATCTCGAGCATGACCTGTTGCTGGCCACCACTGGAGGCGGAGACTAATAACTTGTGGGCGCGGAAACCAGGGTTGGCTGAAGATTAATTTTTAATCACCATTATCCAAACCTTAAATTCAAACGTATGCGATGGTGTTCCATTCCATGAATGTCTTTTTTGTTCAAGATCCAAATTCTTTGAGTGGAAAAATCATTGTCCGGTTGGGGATTGGATTCTCGATCAACTATGGCCCGCCAATGAAGAAACAGGTCAAGGTTAGTCAGAAGCTCTAAACCATTGAATGACAGACACAACGGGGACAGTGTATAGCTTTTCGTTAACTTGGTGGGTGGATAAGCATCTACACCTTCAAATCAGTCTGACAATTATAACTTTATGGGGAAAAATACATGATACTTGTTAATTTTATTGCTCAGTCATTTCATTACGATTGCATACCGTACAAACGTCATCTGTATGACATGACCGGTCAGAATACAAAGTGGAAATTGAGATAAAGGTTTGACCTTATGATTTCGGTTCGTACAGCGTTGTAGTTAGTTACTTGAAAGACGGCTTGAGCATTTCTGAGTGAAAGTATTCTGGACTTAAATCACAAGACTTCTTGATTGGATATTACCCGGTCAAGGTGGGCTTTTCGGCGCCAAGTGTATACCATTTGCTAAAAGGCAGCCTCTGTCCCAAAACAGTTAAAGCACTACAGATTAGAAAAATTATTTGGCGAGCAAACTGTTTTGCTGCAGACAATATTAAGTAAATTCGTTCAAACTGTCAGACGGTGGCCAGGCGAAGTCTTAACAAGAATTCCGCTGGTTCTGAGCCTTCCTTAGCCAACCACCTTCCTCATTTGATAGCCGACAGTCGGCTGCGACTTCATTCCTGAAAACGAATGCACATTGTCATTTCACTAACGAATAATTTACACAAATAAAATGAAAAGTGTTTGAACCATACATAGTTGTAGTTATCGGTCTAGATTACTTCGGGAGCGTTTGTGAGCCGTGCTGAACGAGGATTTCACTTACAAAAACGAAGCTATATGCTCACGTTTTCATATAGGATGAATGTTCCGATGGCTGTTTTCATCAGTGGAAAAGGCAACGTATCAGATGAATGATAGCTTCACCCAGAAATACCAACTCAGCTACATTCTTTCACAAGATAGCTCCTCTGACAAGCTCCGGAATGTTCTAATTTGCGTCAAACATAATTTGTATTGGGCTATGAATAATTTCACTTTCACAAATCTGACAAGCGACGCATCTGCTCTCTCAAAGAGAAATCATATTCGCCGTGCATCACTAGTACTTGATGTTCTTCCGCTACGATGATCGTGACATCTTGCTACTTTAATTGTTCTGATGTGGACATTTTGTTTGAACAGATTTCGCCAGGAAATAAAATGTGCCGATAGTTCTTGAGTTGATCTGAATACTTTTCCAAAACCGTTGTGAAGCAAAACTTGTTACTAACCGCGACCGGTCGGTAGAACCCTACTCTGTCTTCATCGCGTAAACGTAATTTTTTTCGTTAATATCGGGTTATTATTGTTTTCACCAGAGCGACGCTCAGGATAAAACATAAAGATAGACACATGAATTGTAACATCTTGTTTGTAGATGCCATTTGGATCTAAAAACAGTCCAGAATAGATTACTCTATTTTAAGAAATATAAACAATTAGTTGCCACAGTTTTTTAAAAGCTTTACGACTTTCATAAATTTGCGCTCATTTCAAAATTACGGCACGTGGCATTTTTTCGTTGTTAGTTCCTGGTTGATCTTAGTGCAGCTATCTAATGTCCAAGATTTGGTAGCCATAGGGGGCGTGTTCGTTTCTGTTTAGCCCAAAATGCTGCTAATCGTATGCTTGTCTATTTGGTCATCAGTGTTCCTGACGTCAAGATATCTAGTTGATTTTATCACTACCAATCAGCTCCGCAATACTAATTGATGTTATCAGTCCCTGGAAAGAAGGATTGCTCAGCGGAAGTTTAGCATTGCATAATTATCCCATGGAGTTCCGCACAGACAGTCAGAACAGTTTTATTTTAGTCCAAACCGCCATCACAGCACTATTGGTCTGCTGTATATAGACAAACTTTAAATATTGCCCTAATTGTGTAATCCCGGTAAAAATGGTGATAAATGTAATTAAATGATGAATGAAAAATCAGCAATAGAAAAAGCGGTAACGTTGAAAAAGCAACAACAAAGAAATATAAAGTCAAACAAACAGAGAGATATATAGATAGACAGATGGATAAATATACAGGCAGAGAGACAGATAAAGAGGTAGATAAATAGATTAATAGGTAGATTTATTTGCATATAAAACAATAAATGTATAGGTAAACAGCTAGTTATGTAGATGGATGGCTGTATATATATATATATATATACATAAAAATATTTACATAAAAATAGATAGATAGATAGACAGATAGATTGATGGATTACTAAAATGTGGACAGATAATTTGACTGTTTTTCTGATTTATCGTTTGTACTACTGTTGTTCTGCTCGGCTTGTTGAACTCTGCATAGTCTCTCTATCTGTTTCCGTCACTGTCTCTTGTATTTATCGTGCTTCCAAACGCACTTTATCTCTGTATTGATTTGTACATTGTGAACGAATGCACAAAAATATTCTTGACTGCTATGAAGAGCTTGTCTTCAGTTGGTCTAAGTGAATGTCAGCTATCGATTAAAACGACATATGATATGCCATAGTTTTCCTTTCTTGATCAGACAAGCAGACAGCCATATTACGCTATATTGGAAGGCATTTCTGTTCCAAGCTTGTGGAGTATAAAATCAGTGCAGTCTGAGCCTTCTGAAAAGCGTCTAGACCGTACCCCAAATATTTTAACGTGTCGAAGAAAACAACGAAAGATACGAACAAGATCGTCCGGGTTAAACCTAGACATCCTCATCATATTGGCAAAGGAATTTAACAGATTTAATTAGTGTTTACCTGATCAGGAGAAATGTACTAAAAATCGGATCCGTCAGTCTTTTCAATAGGCCAGCATTCGCACTCTGCGAGGTTTGTTCTCCTAGAGTTAAAATGTGGCCTAGTTCGCATAATCTTACGCAAAAAGCATGATCAATCTTCAGGAAACGTAACGAACTACATGGATGTTCTGAAGCAAAACCTATGGTTGGATAAGTTTATTTGCAAACGATAAGCCCAAAGTCACTAGGCGGAAATTGGAAGTTATGCTGTTTTATGCTCGATGAAGTTGGCGTTAATCCACTGTTCCAAAGGTGTTCGAGATCATCAGCTATCACATCTGATCAGTTGTTCACTTAATAAATTTTCGAATAATGATTAAAAAACCTCTCTTTGCCGCAGATGTTTAGACTATTTATCGGAATCTGGCAAATTTCACTTATCTTAGGCTGCTTTCAGTAGCCACGACCCGCGTTGGAAAAAACAGAAATTTTCGAACAACGTATATTGCAAGTGTGTATCTCACGTGTGCAATATGTAAGCCAGTTACGTAGCCTCATAATCTCGTTGAGGTTTTGACAATAGGTGTAATTTCAGCCAAAAATATTTTGTTTTAACCTAAGTCATGGGCTGAGGCTACTGTATTATGGCCAGCCAGTTAACAGCGATAAAAACAAGCTGATAAGCAACAAAAATGCCGTGGTAAATTGACGTCTTCGTCTGAACCAAACTTTATTCGACTTCCCACCTCTACTATGCATACAGATGGAGCAACATAAACGGGCAAAATATGACGAAGCTGATGTATTTGAGTGAGTTCAACGTTTTGCCACTTAATATAGGTTAATTAAAATAGGTACTCACGAAAAGTAAAGTCCCGTCGTCAGCCCCGGTTTATCATCACCGAGGCTGTTTCAGATCATTTATGCGTCGAACAACAAAATAGAAATGTTGACACTTTTCAACTTAATTAGCATACTCCCACCCATATGACCACCACTGTCAGTAAAAAACTATCTTTTAATAGGTCCATTCTCTCGGACTTTCTTCTGTTTTGACTGATTGAACCATTCTTTCACAATACTCTGCCACAAACACATGGATAATGTCGAATTGCAGCAAAATCATCCTGAATGTAATCCTTTAATAGCATTGACTTCCTGGGTATTTTTGAAATTTATGTATAAATGAACCAGTTCCCTTTTTAATTGCATTTGTTTTATATGAAATCTTGCAAATTAAACGCTTCAGGCACCCAAATTGAAAGAATGACTGAAGAAATATTTTCCAGGTTAAAAGTTTTAAAACAAAGTAATGCTTTCAAGATACTGCTTGATAAGTACAAGGGACTATAAACTCTCCAAAATTTTGATGTGTTTGGGTTTGTCAAAATGGCAAATTAGCGTATATGCTGAAGGATTACTCAGCTGCATATCGCAGCCCTTAACCGTTTGCATACCACGGGACACACATAACATACGTAGCTTTACGCCTCGATGTCACATAGGAGGCTGCCTCCCTCTGGATTTCCACTTAAAAGGATGAAAAATATATTAGAAATGGCTCAAATTTGAGTCTTATGATAATTAATGAGATGAAAGTCATGAAACCTATTGGTCGAAAATATTTTCTCTCAGTGGTTTCCGTTACCCAAAAAATATGCCGTTTCATAGAAAGAGGTTGAATAGTTATTATTTCCTTACTCATTTAACCACTCTATTGCAATGGAACTTGATCTTCAAAGCGTCAGTCACCAAAATGGAAATTCAGCATGTAAACTGAGATTAATGGTGTGTAAGCTGACGAGTAATGCACAAGTATATATATATATATATACATGTATATATATATATGTTAACTGGATTAGGAAAAACAAAACCACATCTGTTCCCGAAAATACAACCTACTTAATGGCAAGAACGGTGTTGATGAACACTGATAGCTGATAAATCTGCCACTGTTTCATTGTGAACATTTCGATCAGCCATCACTTGTTGTGCATCTATCATCACAATTACCCCAACGCCAATCTAAGACCCTAACCATATTTAGCTACTGGACAGGACCATTACGCCCGGCCCTGTTGGACGATTAATGCATAAATAGTATCTGCAGACGTCTGAAGTACTTCAGTATCTTTCGCTCTTATCGAGGCAAAGCTCATAGTTAATTGGTACAGTTCACCGAATTACTAGGAAGAAACTTACGTAGCACATTTTCACCGCATACATAACTGGCTTCAGTCCCCCGGTGCAAAGTGCTTCCTTCCTTCAAACCATTTATCTGACAAAGTTGATTCAGTTTTTATTGTGCGAATGTTGGTGATATTTGGCTCCAACGATTGTATATGATTATACCTGAGAAGTTAAGTCCAAGAAAGTTTCATTGTTTCTAAAACAACAAGCGATTGTGGATAGTGATTATGGCGATAGCGCTGCGGGATGAATCATTGTATCAAACTAATTTCTCTAGGACTGCTGGATACAGACGGTAGCGCCCATGAAATTCTCCCTAGGGACCTTGGAGTTATGTTCCATCGAACCAGTATGCCTCCGGTTGAATTCTCAAAGTGAAGTGAAAGTTAAGACTTAGCGAAATCAGACAGGGCATTCAAGTTAAAAGTTTTCAGCAGCACTACCAATTCCAACGATTTCATGCATCTGTGGCTATTTGACATAATCGGCCGGAATTCTCGGGGCATGGAACCAAAGTGGTTTTCAATAGTGCTTACTGTGGAGCTTCAAAAACGGTTTTACACGAGCATAACGCTATAATGCGAGGAACAACAGAGATTAATCAAAATTTCCTTTTAAGTAGATCGTTGTCTGTGAACAAATTAGCGATGAATTAACCACCTCTAGCCGCCACCCGATTCGGCGCTGATCGCACATAGTTGGTAAATTTCAACAAGTAAATGGCCAACAGCCCAAAGGACATTCTAAGACTCAAAACCGATCACGGGATTTGAAATCTTTTGTGGCTATTTGTATACTTCTTATCACAGTCATTTATGTTACCACGGCTACAAGTAGGACTAACATTAAGTGTGATGGTGAAAGACACGATAATATGAAGCGGTTGGTTGCTTCAATATTGAGTCGTCCACCATAAACAGATGTGTATGATTCGTAAGCAAAAGGTGACTTGCCGTAATGCATCGACAACTTATTACCTTATTTTTATTAAGTTTAAGTTAATAAATTAACATCTACGATGCACATTTTCTGTCCCCGGCATTATCAGTCATGCAGATACATGTGCAGCGGACAAGATGACCTTAGTCGCCGACAGTGTTATACATTGCATTTTGTAGAAATAGCCATTGGCAAATACTTAAAGGTAGTCGCAGATGATTCTGAAAGACGAAAGGAAAATGCATTTTGGGGTCATACACGACAAAATGACTTTGTGGGCTGAAATTTGAAGTCAGAAAGAAATTGGAGTCATTGTAAAAACTGACTACCTACGTTCTGACTCATCACTGCATCATCCAGAATATGATTGGAACTCCACATATATTTTGCTCATCACATTTTATATCTAATTTTTCCCTCCCTGACTAAACACTTCACCTTATTTTGCGTGGAAAGTCCAAAAAGGCAACGGTTTATTAATACGTACTCCTTTATGTATCAG
Organism: Fasciolopsis buskii; assembly: GCA_008360955.1. Classification (NCBI taxonomy): domain Eukaryota; kingdom Metazoa; phylum Platyhelminthes; class Trematoda; order Plagiorchiida; family Fasciolidae; genus Fasciolopsis; species Fasciolopsis buskii. The sequence goes on from LUCM01010405.1 coordinate 301,791, forward strand.
ATAAGAAGCAATTATTCCGACCGTGGGAGAAATTTGATCCGCTAATTGTACTCAATTTGTGTGGAGATCAACAAGAGATATCGAAGAGCTTTTGCAGTCAATCATTGCTTCTTGAGATATGTCTGGTAAAATGACAACAATAATAATCACTAACATAATATTGCCTGTCTGAAACCTATCCGTGGCCCATTCCTACCCGGCTGCCCAATGCCTACCCGAACAACCCCAGAAATGCGTTGAAGCCCTTAACTGAATAAAACCAATCCTGTGGTGCTTTTGCAGCATCGTAGCAAGCACAAAACTTCTTGAAGATGTCACCACGCCACTGAGGATTATCACAGTATAAATAATCCATACTATAATTGTTCCAGAATTGCGAACTTTTATTTGACTCTCAATCACGTAAAAATATATGACTTCCTGAAATGTCAGTTCCACCAAGCTTTCTGACACACAACCCGAAGACCTGCTTTCAACCATCATGAAGCAAGAGGTGGATGAGCCAAGCAGGATCACTAACATCCGTACAAATCTTCAAAAACTGCTTGAAAAGCGAACAATCAAATTCGTTTAACTGAGCATAGTTTTATCAGTCGATCGATTGAATACATTATTTGAATAAAAGTAATGAAACGACAGGCACCGCTATCAGGACCTCTGTGGCAGCCAAAAGTACAGTGTGATTTCATCAAGCAGTCGAGCAGCGTTAGGATCAGAGCTTGCTCTAGTCATCTTTTTACGTTTCACCTTTTCCTCCGTTTATTGATGAAATTACTGTGTACATCATTTTTCAGGAAGGGGCCCGCGGCCAACAGAGAGCTGCCACTTGGGAAAGTTGACCGGTACTGGGAAGATCCGAACCCGCGACCTTCATGCCCAAACGCCACGACCTTATCCGCTTGACCACCGCCAGCCCTTCAAACGCCAAGATGGTAGTCGTGTATTGTGAACTAACATTCTGCATTTAGATGAAAAGAAAACACTCAGCAGAAACTTCGAGTAGAGAAATGTGAACAATTTAGAGATAGTTCCAAACAAGCATCTCACAGGCCATGAAAACAAAAGCCGAACAACCAAACCACATGCATAGCGTGGGCCCTTTACCTCTATTCATTTAGTATAGTTACCACCACTTTATCTACGCCTCCTGTAACAAGTTGTAACGCAGGACAGAATGATGCGCCATCAGATGCTGTGCGAATCAAGAGGCTATGGATCTGAGTTCATTGGACGATGTTTTCTCAGCTCACTGAAAATTCATCGCTTCCATGGTTAGAATCGCAGCGCCCAACTCCTGAGTGTTAGAATGGACACAACTGTGTTACACGAACCCTTTGATTTGGTTCAATATGAGGCAGCGGATCTTTTGTCGACTTATTTCATATCCGACTTGATATATCGGTTGAATGCTAGGCGCGTTCCATGGCCAAGCTGAACCGCTTGCTGACGTTTACTGTTTTCCCCTTTTGAAGTGTCGCCTACTGCGAAAAATAAATTTGATGTTCCCGTAGATGATGTTGAGGCGAACCAGGATGCAATTTGGGTCGTCTACTGCATGGTGCACAAACATTCGACTGAAGATCTAATAGTCGGAAAAAGAGCAGACGCCTCGTTTCGCTTCTGCATTTTCAAAAGCATTTTCTAGATGGCAGTGCTAATGACAGCACAAAGAACAGCAGAATTCAGTGGGATACGGCAACCGCGTTTATGATTAAACTTCCTGTTCTGTACATACGGGACCAAAGAAAAGTCAGCTCATTTAGACACTGTGGTCATCAGTTGAGTGGAACACGCATCACAGATAACCCACAGTCCCCGCCGGAAGACATCTCAGAATCTTTCTTTTGAAGAAAGAAATAATCACAAGAGGATAAGTTGGTGATATCGTAACAAAGACGATGGAGGAACAAAACATGTATCGCACTCATAGCGTTTTTTCTTTTTTTCTGTTGAGAAAACAGATTGTGCTCCGCAAATTTGCGTTAGTGGCGGCTCTCATGTTTTGGGGAACTCAGTTAAGCTATAACAGTAGAAGTGTACTGTTAAGCTGACACATCATTGGCATACTTGGATGACACCACTAGGTATCTCTAGTCAGTACATTACCAGCATAGGTGACAACATGAAATCCGAAGTATCTACTCAATGAGGTGCTCTCATAAAACAGCTAGTAGTCGGTTTTGATTTCCCGTAACCATCATGAACCTAACTACAGTTGCGGATAGTTTGGACAACCAGAGGTTTCCAGTAGATGAGGTGTGAGTGACGACAGAGCCGAAAAAAACTATTTGGTAAAGCATAATATAGCCCCTTATGCACAATTCACGCGTAAATCTTAAGGTTCATTAGTGTAATTGGGATTAAGGAAACTTCCTTTGGTTGGTGGCAAACTAGAGTCGCTTGTAAGGGACGGTGAAATATAAAATCAAGTGGTTACCCTTCAACCATTCAGATGGTTTTAAGACCAGATGGTGTCAGGTTTATAGGTCAAGCAGGGTTTGGTAAAATGCCCTCTACAAGTTATAGGAACAAAGTGAACCCTTCCGAGTTGCCAACTTGCTTGTCTATGGAGTGCATAGTTTTCCGATTCAGCTTTCATTGCGTGTATTGCACGTCTTGTTTTCTCGTACCTTTAAAGAGACATGACCTGAACATTACACTCAATGCAGGCGGACTCAAGCACCTGAAAGGCCAGATGACCAAAAGTCAAAGATTGCACCAATGCTATTAGCCTTTGATTGCAAGATGTATTTTCAACCTGCCCACTGTCCCCTGGTTCATAGTTCATTACCCAGTTATTCGAGTGCGCCCGCATGCAGCAAAATGTCTAGTTTTTCCCAATAGGCATATGCGATGGCTACGGAAGGTGAGCAAAATCACTCAATAGAAAAGGACCAGTCAAGCCATCACCATCGTGGCTTTTGAATTTACTGGTTCTAAACTTAGCTGCTTTTTCGCCAGACGCTTTCCCTCTTGCAAGATGTTCAACACGACATTCCTTTCAAATGTTTTTGTCCTAAAATTGTTAAATGAAGGAAAAAATAAGAAAAGCAGAAAATTAAAAGTTTTATTACCTCATGCAATAAAAGTTTGAAAATATGGCCTCTGTCCTTTCCATCTTTTCACTCCCGGTTTTGGCTGGATTTTCCGCACTTTATTTCGTGTATTCATTCTCTGTTAATTTGTCTCCATATGACGTCTTTAGGCTTTGTTGGGAACATTTCTTAGCATAAAAAGAACGGATTTACACTATCTTTCATCGAGCATAGCTAAACTGTTTAACTCAGATTCAAAAGTGGTGGAACGAACATACTTTTAAGCGGCTTGCTTTGGAAAGTCTCATCTAACTTCATTCATCCATTCCACACCATTCGGAAGGCATGTATCCTTCCCATCGTTCCCATATAACTGGACGCTTCTCAACCCCAGCACACAAAATGTCAGTCTGCACTTACCTTTTAGCATGCTGCATCGATTCTTGGTTCACGGATAATGATGGTGAGGTGCTTAATCCACGCAAACTCCGCCACACTATTTCTTTGTTAGTCAGACTCAGATCATTGTTTATTCTGAATGCTTTTATCCCAATTCTGTTTGCTAACGCGTGTAACTAATGGTGCGCTTGTAAATGCACCTGTTGTTAAAAATCTCTCTTCAGCGTTAAATAATGCCTACTTTTGTCAAGTATCTCTTGCTGACCTTGAAACCGTTATGAGTTTCAATTCAGTCTACACAGTTTGCCAAAATACGCCATCCTAAACACGTTAAGGTTGACAGCTCTAACCTGTCAAACTGGGATATTCCAGCGAAACCAGAACCAGCTGTTCTGTGGTGTGTTGTGATTTACTGTATGATGTGCAAAATCAGGAAGTAGAGTACGACAAATGATCAAAACGGTTCGGCAGTATGGGTGGCTGCTAACCGTAGCAAAAGGAGCGTGAGGCTATTTAATGGCAACTCTCAGTCGCCGATGTTCGGCTCTAAAGCCTAATCGGTCTCGTTCAGCTAGCGTCACCGGCAATGCAGCCTCAGTGGCCACAAATAGGAAAAACTGCATTCCGGTTTATCTGCTGACTGAAAGTCATCGAATTGAGTTTGAAGTGGTGCAGCTGAGAAAAGATAATGCAACTTCAGCATGTTGATCAGTCAGTATTTGCCCTCTTATTTGAGCCTGGTCATCGGGTATGTTTTCTGAGAACAGTTCTCAATAAAAATTATGACATGACTGTAGGAACAATGCAAGCCATATTGTGTGAAGGCCGGTTCAACCGATATTTTTGCATGACATTCTCCGTGGTTGCGTCTAGATACAGTTCCGACACGACATATTTTATTAAAATTTGAGCAATATTGCAGAACCGGTAACCCATGATGAAAAAGCGCTTGCACATCGCTGTCAAGTACCAGGCGAGTTTCATGTTCGTTTTGTGTCCATATCTACAACGATTGTAGATACATTATTCGAAAAAGGCGGAACCGTTTACTAGTGAGTGTTCTGTTGAGTACAGGTTACGTTAGTGGTTCTAGTACGGCGACCTGAGTGAAAACAAAAGCCAGACCGTTTCTGTGTGGGCGAAACTGGACGCTAAATATATGTACTTCTTCATAATATGAACCAGCTGAAGCACAGAGAAACGGTTCAGGAAATAAAGTATGCAATCTCCATTTTCACCTAATTCCAAGAAAGACACTGATCCGTGAATGTTTCAATCCGTTGCAACGTTTGATAGTTTTGGATGGAAACTAGGTGTGCTTTTTCACTATCTGAGTGGCAAATGAATTTTCAATCTAGGCTTTCATCCATACGAAAAAAATTGAAGTCAAGTAAAGAAGTTGCTTTAGTTCCATACAGTGGGATTAAATATTCAGCTCCTGCGCAGTTATCATTATAGAGCAAAAAAGTGAATGAATAGGACCAGAACAACAATGAATACCCGGAAACAATACCGGTAATAGAATATTACAAAACAGAAAGATTTCGAATACTTTTCACGGAACCCCGGGCAAATATTGTCTTTCATGTACTACAGAAGTTCGAAATATTCCTTTTGGCTGATGTCCTTGGTTAGGTAGAATTTGAAAAGTCTCGGCCACTAGAAAATTGTATGCGTTCAAGCTAAATTATGGATTCATTGTCCAAATGACGACGTGGAGGAATAGTTTTAAAGAGTTGAAATGTAGTCGTTCTTCTAGGTGCACTGATATTTGTTTCACCATGTTCTTTAAACAGGTATCATCAACTATAATTAGTAACTATTCCTGCAAATTTTTGCTTACGTTTCTAAGGTTGACTCAGAAAGACCAATGATCATAGATGTGGATTTACTTATGCGATCCTCGACAAGGCTCTTGTGCTTAGATGCAGTACGATTTCATTGTTTTGATGTAAGTAACAAGGGTCCTAGTTGAAATTCTGATATTTTACCGTGAAAAATACCAGCCTATCGGAGATACACAATCTGCAATACTAATCCAACGGACAATAATGACCGTCACTCATAAATTATTCATAGGATTCAGCAAATTGCATTACTAAGCTTAAAATTGGGGCATGGCATCACTGTTGATAAATGGTCCGATCGCCCCTCTCGTTTCATTCACTATAATTGCGCAAATGCACTCGTTTGCCAGTTAGTTGGCGACAAACAGTTTCCTGTCTGTGACAGTGCCAGGTAACCGGAAATGTGAACAGGCAAACTCCTAGTGCGCGGTGCGTGCTGGGAAGAGCTAAAACTCGATCCTGCCTGGTCCTCGTGCTAAACCGTTCACTGCTCTTATGTTATTAGTGAATAAAGCAAGGCTATCTTGGTGTTCGAACGCGGCAATGTTGAATATCAAAAGAAGAATTTCTACAGCTTATGTTGTACGAACTTCCATAATGTTGGAATCCATTCCGCTTTCACATAATAAGAGAAAAACCAACTGGCGGATAGACCAGTGCAATTGCGATGACTGTAATGATTTTTACATTCATCAGCTTAATTGGGCAAACAGAAAAGCGCCAAATGAGAGTGTTGGAACACTCAATCTTTGAGGAAATGAAATTGAGCAGGCAAAATAAATTTCGTGACCTTTTGTCCATAGATCCCAAGCGAGATTGACGTGTTATTAAACTGAGAAATGGATTAAAAGAATCACTGGATTAACGCATTAGCTGACATGATCGAAAACAGATTATATTGATTATATTGATTCACCCGATGTACGCTGCAAGCGCAGTGACTAGTGTTTGAAAGAAGCACAGATGAACTGATTGTTTAGGCAGCTTCGCAACCACAAATCTGGGTGAGAAGAAACACTGCATTGGTACGACAGGCCAGGCTTCTAAAGAGCTCTATTGAACCACGAGCATAGGGCTGATAGAATAATTGGCTAGATAAATGCGTTATGAATTGGTGCATGCAATCGTGTTCGTCCAAAAAGAACGGGTTCATTAGTAATGTCCTAACGTTGCGGATAAAAATATGGTGAAAGCTGGGAGGGGCAATTTCAATGGAGATTCATCCAGGAGACTGAGACGTTGCTAACAAGAGCGAGTGCGCACATCTGTCCTAATAGTAAGTTTATTCTTACTACTTTGCCCACAGCATGTACAGTGCACAGTTACTGCAAAATAAACCAAGACACTGCATCACCTAGTTCTTAACTCTTGGCCCTTAACCTAAAAGGGAGAAAAGTCCTCTCATTCCACCCTTATTTCCAGTGGGTCACCCGCATAGCCACTGAATGTGTTAGGATTGCACCATAAGATCTGAACGCTCCTATTATCCAACAGGATTCGGTTCACATATTATGAAAATACCTTCACTGGTTCGTACAGCAATCAAGAAGAATGCATCTCAGCCGCAAACTAAAAATTCTCATCAGACTGCTATGCAACCATGCCTAGCTTGCTTGATCCAACCTGGCGTTCGACGGCTGAAACTATGAACACGCTGCCCAGCCGCTGAAACTCCTCTCCATCAACCCCTTCCGCTATCCATGCATTACGGATTAACGCTGGTCAATTAAATTGGTCTCTGTCACTCATTCCCATTTGTTTTTGATGCTGCAGATTGACGACCTTCAGGCTGTCTCAATAATTCTCACATTTTTCTTCCACTGCCTGGTCAGTGATTTTAGGAAATCTATGTATTCGCAGTCCCTTTGTAGGTAGCTGAGAAAGTACAACCAGAGTGCGAAAGAAACTCCGACTAGCATAGGCCATTCTCTGTTTGTTTTTCTTTGTTATTTCTCTCCTGGCTATCTTTAAGAGAATGAGGACTGTGGGGAATTTACACTAAGAAATCTGTGCCATCCTGGACTGGAACTGTGAAACTCCAGGATCGAATAGGGTTTCGGAGTTATTTGAAAGTGTGTTCATTGTAAATAGGAACGTACAAGCCAATACGGCTATTTGTAAAGAGTTAGACTTGCCTATTTACCAACATTCTTCCTACATAGGCGAGTTCAAGCACTTTGTCTTTCCCGGTAGAAGTTGGAAACAGAAGAACAAAAACATTGTTTTACACGCTTTACGTTCATTACGTCTCATCATTACACTACACTTGTTTTGATGGTCCCGAGAATCAAGCAACAAGTAGTAGAAGTGCAAACACATTTCAGCAACCCGTTGGCTGGAAGCTTTCTGCCATGGCGGGCACGGAGATAAATGCTGATAGCACAAGATACTGTTTCTACTTGGTCAAAGAGTTTTTATTGTTGTTGCTGCAGTAACTGGTTCCAAGTGAGTCCTTTGAACTTATGCCTTACCTTTTCTTTCAAAATTTGCTGACTATTTGACTGCGTGTAGTTTCTGCATTTATTTTTTTTAAATTCATAGATGTGAAAGCAATCCGTAAAGCCTTCTGTGATCATACCTGGTTATAATTAGGTATTCGGTGGCAAAGCGGCCTCACTATTATGCCTATGCCAGTAGGTCATAATCCATACTGAGTGATAACATCGATGTGCCTTGGCGCAATAGATTAGTAGCCGCATGAACTAACCTACTCTCAGCGAGCACAGCGTATCTTAGGTGCGTAAACAATAATTATTTGCTTATGAGAACTACTGTCACAGATTGTCCTAAAACGTTTTCCAGCATTACTACCCACTGGACGAATTTGAAGAATATTTTGTCTTAATCCAGAGTTGTCAAAATCTAGGCTGATGAAATTCTTCTCCAGCTACGGATTAACAACTTTTAGGATTCCTAAAATCCAAGCCAGAGCAATCCTTGTAAAGAAGCACATTTAATGTCAGTAAATCTGCGAGGGAAGGTATGTTAAAAAAGGAAGAATGTTATCATTTGACGTCATCTCCTTATTACTAGTAGTACACGGTGACCTGCACGAGGTTGCATATTAATTCACAAAACAAATACACAAATATCTTCATCACACTGATACTTGATTTTGGATCTCGTGTGCAGTTCATTCATGCTTGTGTTTGTAACTTGAAGGGTGATATTTAGGACGATTTACTTGACTCAAAGCTGATAAAAACGTCGTCCTGGACATGGCATTACTCACAGCAAGTAGGGATCTAGAGAAGTGCAATCAGGCTTTTTGTCACAAATTAGTAAGACGAAGTCACTTAAGACAAAGAAGGAGAGGGTTGTGTTTTGCTTATGGGTTCTCCACCAATTTAGCAAGCTGATTACAATTAATGGTAAACTTTGATGCATGCTGCCTTTTGCAGGAAGACCAAAAAGTCCCCACTCCAAACACAGAGTGGTAATGACTTCAACAGATTTGGAAGACAGTCAATGTTCTAACAATACCATCTAAACAGATCACAGGATATTTGTTCTGATGACTTCCTCACAAAAACCACATAATGCATAAGCAAATTTTATCCATCGGTTGTGATTGGTTTGCTGAGAAAACAAGTATTCTTCACGAGACTCGCGTGCCATTGCTACCTACCGTTGTAAAGTCATTTACGAATGTACTCACCTAAACCCATTGAAATCTAAAGTCACTTTGTATTTTTGTTTTCCTGTTTTACCTGATTTAGTGGAGGCAACCCATCTCAGTATATAAGTGTGACGTTCAAATTCAGCTTGCAAGTGCTTTTCATATAAGAAGAATGGTTTGGCATTGGGTAGCCCAACAGAAGCCCAAAAACAGCCAAGACTTACTAAAGATTAATCGTAAAATGCATCGAGCCACAAAATTAGACTTACAGAAAATACGTATATTCCATATCCTTTGTTTTACCAGCCTGCATCAACCTGTTCACACTTACGAAGACTTGAACTCTGGGGACCAGAATCTCGTTTGAATCACTAGGAGTCTGCATCCATCATGAGTCATTTGTCACATAACACGGTGGTTCCTCGGCGGGAGTTTTTTTCTACCACACGGCGTATTACTGAAATCCGTGTTTCGGCAGCTTGTCTCCTGTTCTTGAATGTCAGCCACCCTTAACCGACGGAAAACTTCCGGCAAATCAACGCGTAAATCTTAATTGAACTCATAGTCTCTCTCTCTAGAGAACAAATAGTACTCTGAGGACCAACTAAGAGAGAAATGTCCAACTATGGGGGTGAATGGCAGATGATTATTTGATCGGCACATCTAAGTAACAGCACTAACTGCGAAAGCAATCACGAGTATCCGACGGATCTCTATCATTGCAATTGTATATGAAAGCGTACTACTGACGGCCTTCTGGAAGGTTTTGAACGCGCAGCCTAACTGACGGTAAAGAATGGTAGGTGCTGTGCACACTAAGGAACAACATGAATAATCACTATTCACATTTCATGACTTTTCATTCTGTCAATGCTATGCACATTTGAACTTAAGGGGAATCACAGTTACCGTACGGCAGTTATTCGTTCTGAAATAAAAATAGGTTCACCACAAAAGGTAGGTGGGCTTTGGTACCCAGGCAAAAAATTACTTGAGGTCAATATCAACAAAAATGTGACTTAGTTTACAAAGCGCTGGAGAAAATTTTACCTATAGAAAAAAGGGTGCGTTGTGGCCCAAGCCGCCATTACGAGTGAGCCACGGAGACGTGAAATAATTTGATACCGCTTAAGAACTTTGTTTTCCTTCGCTTGCACAACAGACTTTGGAGGTTTCCCCCTATGAGCCTATATTAAGAAATTATTCCACCTTTCAAAAGGGGTCATGTGTCTAGTGGCATCAAATGCTCAAATCATTAAAGCACCACACATGCACAGTCGCACAGCTAGACGTTCTTCCAACTGCTCAGCAGCTTAAAATAAGGAATCATGAATTACTGAACATGGATCTTCCACAGTCGATAAAACAGAACAATTGAAACATTCCATTAATAATAATCGCAGAAACAAACGAATATTCAGCAAAACTGATTCGTGAGCATTCCAAGGTGGAGGCGAATAATGCAACAGCACCGAAGATGGACAAAATTCAGGCGATCCTGACACTAAGCGACATGGTTTTTTAATCTATCGAGTAAATTGAAGATGCTTGAAGGCTACTGGGCTTCTTCTGATCGTTTATAACCGGACCGTATTCATAAGCCACCAGTTGTACAATTTCCCATCTGTCGTCACCCAACCATTGATCAATACACAAATAGTGAAATATGCGCGCAGAAATCGCCAAGACCGTTGGGATGGTCTGTTACAGTTGTGTTAACTGAAATGAACGTCAAGGCTGTCGACTGTGAATGAACTTTGCAAACAGCTCCGAGGTTGCTGCAGCCTCCCAACTATTAAACGGCCCCCTGTGAAAAACGTAAACGTGTTCCTCAATTTAAGTACGGTTGATTCGTTTTTCGCACAGGCAGAACGAAGAAGCCGCTGGATTAAATGTTGTTCACAGATATTCTGCTATGGTTAGGAAAACCGGTGGAATATATTTCTAGCACATTAACGTCGTAATCCAGACTAACAGAAACTGTCGTAAATGAGGGTGTTTCTAGTGGGAAACGTTAGGAGTCACATGATTAATTAAGATTTTCCGCCCGCTGCAGCCTTTGGCCACAATAAGGCATGCGGCAAATTGCCAAATAGTTCACAGTCAGGTATTGTTTAATGTACTCACGTACAGAACGTCTCCGCCGACAAAAAGAAATTCCCAATGGAATAATTTTCCTTTTTCCATCCCAGTGAGAGTCAGGCGACAAAATTCAGTGATCCAGCTTGATTGCTTTCTTGCCAGAAATGCCGAGAGGACCAAGGTAATTTATTTTGTTTGAACAAAATTAAACTATTCAGCCATTTGCAATTTGTTTCCCATTCCTTTGGACTGAAGTAACAACTGGCAAAATAATCAGCACAGCATTGCATCTACAAGCAAATGAACTGTAAAAAACCGCGGTTTTATTCCGCTTTATATATTTATGCGTACATTGTTATTCATCGCATTCAGATAACTCATCTTTTGAAGAGCGAAAATGCGCATTACCTTTTTGACTACTAGTTCATGATAAAACGCTGAACTGGACAACCATGTCAGAAACGTCGAATACCATGCAAGTCGAAGCTCTTTTTCCTACTCATTTGGATTTTTTGACTCCATAAATATTGGATAAGCTTACCAACTCAGTATATTTCCTTGTATCAATTAGCGGTCACGGCTGACCAAAACCCATTCATCAGAGCTTGGAAAACACTTGCCAATGTTGAAAAAGGGATGTGATATTTTTCCTACGGACGTGTTTACTGCTTACTCTTTTGAAACAGTCACAAATTTAACCAAACAAGTATATTGTAATATATATTATCTCTTTGTAACGGTTGTTTTTAAGGATTTAGTTTTAGTTAAGCAATTTCAGATTGGTTTTTTGCGAAACCGGAAATTTTCTTGCTTACTGACTTTACTTGAGACCCATTTTTCCATTACAAACTTATTCTGTTGATAATAAGTTCCTCGCTCACTACAAAATAGCTACAGGAAAAAGGATGTTCATCTTCCCCCATATCAACAGAGCATGCATTCATTGCAGAGGCAAATACTCATGCACATGAGACAAAGAGGTGATCTTCGTCAACAAAGGTGTCCCGGTGTAGATAGGAAGAATCCAACTGAAGGATAAATGTACTGTGACTTGTGGAAAAGTAGTAAACTGATTTGCTCTAGATGGGCTACACGTGTACCGTACTTTTTCAATCAGAAAAACAGGAAACAAGCATTATGATGTATTTTGCTGTACCCGTGACACCTTCCTACCCACGGGCCAATGGCCGATTAAGTTCTTTCGCAAAACGTCATTGTCATTTTCTCCATGGACTTTATTTTTTTGCTTTTATGGGACTAGCTCCCGTGAGAGATAAGTAGGCTTCTCGGATGCCTCTGATCGCAACTGTCCTTACATTGCGACCTGCGGTGAGATCTGTACACCGAAAAAGGTAATGGTTGCGTCAACTGCGAACTCAGAAAACCGTCTGAAGACCTAAACCATCCATGTACGCTTTAACAATGCTAACCAACATCTTCAACTGACCACCAAGTAGACATTTCCAGTCAGAACAGGGTGACGCTAATAGGCTCCTTTTCGTTAATTTGGTCTCCGGTCAGCGGAGAACGTGACCGATCACTGGAGGAGAAAGTTTTTCGACGTTCATACAGTGCTGGCGCACAGCGGCGTGTGCAACACAGTCATATTATTTGATGTTTGCTAGATAGCGAAGTCACCAATGGGCAAAACTCTCTAGCTGGTTTGTATCCTCTACCCTTAGTGGCCGGTTTTGCATGCATTTCTATAAACTAAGTGGACGGCTGTATGGTAAATTCGCAGCTTCATGCGGAGGCTTATTTCTTTGCGAAACCAGAATGCTTTCCGAAGACATAGGAAAGCTCACTCTATGCGGAGCTAAACCTCGTCTCAGGATTGGTCGTTCGGTTGGATAGTAGAGTGCAGGTACTTGAAGTGAATCACTCGTTCCAAAGAGTCGTCACTGATGTGGATACAAGATGAAGGGTCCAGTGAAGTTGTGAAGAGTTTCGTTTTCCCTGTGTTTACCTCCAGACCAACAGTCACAGTTTCGCAAACAGTAGGGTCCCCTCCGGAAAAAAGATAGTGTTATCGGCTAACTCGAGGTCAGTGACCCAGCCAGCGTATCCAAGTTGAATTCACGAAAGCTACTGAGGGCACGACTCATTATCCCTTCTATATCGTAGTTGGATAAACTCGGTGATGGCAGTCAATCGCAACGAACACCTGAGTCCAGGGAAAACTCTGGAGATTTTTCGCCGTAGGCGCGGATACGTGCCTGGATTGACAAGTAGCATGCTTCTAACAGACCAGCGTTCTTCTCCGGCATCCCGTCACCTGGAACTACGTTCCAGAGTGACTTTCTGTCAAGGGAGTCGAAAACTGTACGCAGTCGATAGAGCACACTGCGGGGGGTGGCTGGAACTCAAAAAGATACTTTAAGACTCGTCGGAGGATGAAGATCGGGTCGATACAACCTCTTCCTTGAAGAAAACCACTCTAAGTAGGGCGTGTTTTTGCTTTCCGAACACCAACAAGGCGGCTTAGCAGAATCTTAGCTGCCATACTAATGAGCCTGACACCTCTGTAGTTCGCACATATAGTCTTGTCACCACTTTTTGGTATAGGGAGTAGGATAGAGTTTTTCCAGTCCTGGGAAAAATTCTCTGATACGACGAAGCTGCTTAGTTAGTGGACCCAACAGAGCTGGCAAACCAGATAGAAAGTATAGGATGCCATCCTCACCGGATGACTTTGTCTTCTATTGTCAGGCCGAATTTCCCCGGTACGAGACAGGTTTATTCATCTACTGATTCAATCTCCTCCACTCCGAAGGATGTTGCACCTTGAGATACGACTAAATAAACCCTGAAGTTTGTTGTGTAGGGCATCTTCAGCGTTTGGCTCAGCCTGTAGTGTAGAAGCGCAGACTGAAATGACGGTAACTTCGAAAGAGGTGTTCCGGAATCGTGGCATTGGAAGTCTTAAACTGGTTTTCAAAAGATCAAAGAGTTGTGAGCTCGATTGTGCATTGCAGTCGCAGCACCCTGAATTCCGAAGTTACCTTCTGACGCAATACGATACATCCAGCAGGATGCGCCTGTCAGGGGGTACTTGAATACACCGGTTACCGGAGTTGGATAGGCGGATCTCAAAAAGGCAAGAACGTTCACACGCAAATATATTTGCTACCTATATCCAGAAGAGTTCTAAGCTTCCAACAAGCTATATGCATGCGAGACCTTGTATTTAGGTTTACATCCCAAGTTCCTACCTGGTTCACCCCGGCCACTGGAGGATCAAAGGCCACCCCACTTACCGGGGGCACAGCAGCATGATGAGATCAAACTGCAGAGACAAAACCTGTGACGACATTTAGGAATGATGTGCGAGCTGACGTCCACAGCGTCGCCCAGCCTTAAAGAGGGGCCACCTCTAGCCCGTGCAAAACCAAGTGGGACCTACCGGGCAAAATAACGTCCAAATGTTGGGAGCCGGTGGCTCCGTTTTGTTGACAGTCTGCCAATTCGGGGGCCCAATGTGGCCGAGATGACCTTGATGCCTGATTCCCCGGGGGTTCATTAGTAGCTCGTTAGCCATTTGGAAGCTCTGACTGCGACCCAGAGGTCCATGCGACCCTATTAGTTGGACGAATTAACCTGGCAGTCGTTGGATTCAATAGATCTCATTCGCCTATTCGGAAGCATTCGTCTTTGCATGCCTGTTGCCATCTCATCAAGGTTTTCAGTCCTGGCTATCTTCAAACTGGTTTAGCCACTTTTTTGGCGGTTTCCCGGAGAATAGCCGCTGATGCATGCCTCAGCTTCGTGACAGCTGGTTCGCTGATGGAAACCAAAGAAATAGACGATACCCTACGGGGCACGACAGCTAGCGAACTTAGAGTTGCTACTGCTCTCAGTTACGCAGACACCCTAGCCCTGTGAGCTAGATGGTGATTTATTAAGGAAACAAAACAGAAATGAAAAGGTACACATAACTGATTGGTAAGAGCAACGGAATATTAAAAATGACAATTTGTAAGGTGATACTAATCAGTGGTTATGGATGAGTTCGCAAAAAGGCCTCAAACTGAGATCGATAACGTATTCGATTGGATAATGAAGCAAAATAATTGTCTTTATTTTCAACTGCTGAGCGATTTTGTGCGATTCAAAGTGAGTATATATATATATATATAGACGTTTCTCTTTCCTTCGTGAAAACCATCTTGCCGGAATGAAAATTTATTTTCTAAAAAACAATTGTTTCCGCACCCATGCGGAACTAAGTGTAACTGAGGAGAATTGTGGTTTTGTAAAAACAATGGTTTTATAAAAACCGAAATGACTGAACAATAACTTCCAAAGTAGCCCTTATTTTTAGTATCCATGACCAGAAAATTTCCGGTTTAGTGAAAATGACGAATGTGTTTTGCTGACCGTAGTTGTCTTCTGTGGAAACATTTAATTTTAAGAGCTACATGGTCATGATCAAGAAGTCAAAGTGACTGGTAGTGACCAGGTTGACTCGTAGGTTAGTCATAACGACAAGATGCTGACAGAAGAAGTTTACTTTGAGAGCTCATCAGAAAATAGGATGCGACAACTTGCCGACAAAAATGTATGGCTTACCAAAGTAGGTGCCATGGATTGCATCACACACCATTGTGGACGATGAAAAAAGTTAGTGCAAATGTAAACTAGTATCAGGCTATTCAAAAACCATCACTGGGATGAGCAAAATTGAACCACAATCGATTCTATCTCACTAATAATTGACTTTGCATTAACTTCTAAATTGTTGCGATGAAATTTTTTCCAAACCAAAAAGTATACTGTGTTTACAGTCACAAACCTACCACTTTTTTCATTCTCGTGAACAGTCAATAATACATTTTATCTTCCGATACTGGTTAAAATTAAACTGGAATTTCCTTACAACCTTCCGATCTGAATGAAACCTGACAGTGAAAATGTATGTAAATCAGAGACAATAAATACTTCTTGGCACTTCAAATGAATCATTTAGCTTACTACACATGAAGACGATTGCTTGATTCAAAAAGATGAAACACCATCAGATGGAGTATTATAGACACTTTGTAACTCTATGGATTTGAAAATTTGTTTCGGTTGGAGCTCAGATTGTTGGTCTTCGTGAGTTTCCGCCGGCTGAACTTGACGTTTAGGTCACAGACGTTTCGCCACCGATCGAGGTCACATCGTTATTACAAGTGCGCAGATATTGATCTCTGTTTGAAGGGTTGCTATTGAACTGACCCGTGAATTTCTTCGATGGCCCTGACCTTGAAACTGTGCGTCTGTTTTCCGCTTGATTTTAGCTTGTCTGACCTTCGACCTTAGGTAATCGACATTCGAACTCAAAAGCTTCATCTGCTAATTTTGTGCCATTATTTTTAATATCGAATGAGTGAATATTGTGTGATTACGTTCCGTATAGGAAACTCAGGTTTTTTATTATGGGTGTGTTAACTGAGTTCCGGTTCTCTCAGTTAGCTGAGCTGTCTGCCTTTCAACCGAGTGTACACTTAACCAAATTTCATGTACCTATTGATCAAATTATTGGAAGAGTGCAATACTTCTAGAAACTCCTTCGGATGCCTCGTAGTTGCTTACTCCAAGATCTCAACATTATCCATATTATATTTTTATCCTTACGAGTCTTCGTGGAGGACATGAGAGAGTGGACCGAGTCTTCTTGTAACTAGTTTGTGCTCGTACATTCGAGTAGCGACTTTACTCCCCGTCCGACCGATATAGCGTTTGTTGCTGTCTATGCGCTTGATATTTTATGCGACATTTGTTTTTTCCTCCGTTTTCTGTGGCTCCTTCGATTTTAATATATCTTAAAGTTTGGGAAGGTCTATGAGCAATTTTGGTTCCTTGAGGTTGGAGTAGTTTTGCGGTTGAGATATATTTTTGAAGTGAGGCAGAATGCACTGACTGTTTTATTTTTCTCTTCTACTCCTTTTTTGTTCACTATACGCAAGGTCCTTCTTAAGGAGCTGCTTGGATCTGTTTTTCTCAAATATCTTGAAGAAGCATGATTCTCCTTGCTTTCGCAGTCCTGTGCTGCAGTGAGGTTTGGCTTTCTTGATTAGGGTTCGGATGTATGACTGTTTTTGATTGTTTAGTTGGTTGCTGTGACTATTCGATCCCGAAGAGTTTTGTTTTCAGTAGATTGTGTTGATTTATCCTGCATTCCCAGGAATCCCAGATTTCCACCTTCGATATTTGAGCGCTTAATGATGACGAAGGTATCATCCACATATCTGACCCAGAGTTTTAGCTGAATTCTTGGAAGTGCGATGTTTTCCAGGGCCTGCTTTACCGTTCCATCAAGAAATCTTTTCTACAAATGAGACTGTATGCATTCCTATCTACGATCCCCCTTTGAGTGCCCAAAAGCGGTTAGTGCAAACACTGAAGCATCCCTTGCCCACTCGGCACTCCGAAAATTCCTCGAACCCTTTTTAGGTCTGACTCACGGGTATAACTCACCTCCCGCAACTCATCATTTCGACCGCGATCCGTTTCACAACCATACATAAACATGCAAACACAATAATAAACACGTCGAGACTCTCAGAACTGTAATTCATCAATCCCCCACTCAGTTATTGTAAACCGTTTAATGTTAAATATTGTTATGATTACGAATAACTGAAAACGAGCTTATTCTTCGTACTGTTTTTTTCTCAGCAAGACGACATTAGTTGTTCTCTTTACAGAATCCAACTTCTTTGTCCGTTGTTTTCAGCTGATACCTAAGCACTAAGTAATTCTCAGGCCATTTTGCATCAGTGGTTGAAAAGAGCACTAAAAATCTTAACATCCCAAAGTATTGCACCCCTTCCTGTACTGTGAGAAAAAAGACAATTGATATTTTAAAACAAATAAATCTTGATGGTCGATCACGAAGAAACTGTCAGATGAGTAGACATTTTGCTGGCACTTCGATTCCCCTGGATGAACATTCTCAAGACAATTTTTAGTTGATACAATCCGCACTTTATAAATTGCTCTTCTTTGCTTGAGTGGAATAAAAATATTGGGTGATGCTAACCAAGAACTCAAAGTATTTCATTACAACTTTTGTTAGACGGCATCTGTCTGGTTATCCACTATAATACTGTACAGTCCACTTTCATCGAATGACTTATCCGAACCAGGTTATTAGAATTACAGACATTAACACGCATTAAAAGCTTTGGATTAACCGACAGGCTTACAAGGCTTATTGGTTTTCTACTTGACGAGACTTGATACTATACAGTTTTCTCATTTTTTCTGTTTTTCATTCCACCTCAATTTGCCAGGCTGGCTCCGCTAATTAAACCTCTAAGCATTACTGCCAACGGCTCTAAATATTAAACCAATATTTTCCCAAAACGGATAACGAGTCGTTGTATAGTAACTTTAACTGAAGCTCTCCCAGCGTTTACATGTGGCCGCAATGAGTAGCATAACAGATAACTGTTCAATTGCACTAAACGTATATACTTATGTCAATTAATTAGAGCAAGAAAAATGTGAATAAAACCCAGTAAGCTGAAAGTTGGTTCGTCAATTTTAATCACATTTCCAGTCCAGAATCAGCAAGAAAGGTTCAGAAAATCAGTTGGTAATTACTGTAAGCAGAAAATGGTAAATTGACCAAGAACCAATCGTAAAGCCTGTACTCGTCATCACTCATCACTTCTGACCAATGGAGACTATTAAAACACCAATTAGCGAATTAATAATAACCGTCAATGTAACCTGGCAGGTAAAAGAAATTTCTGCTTTCAGAATTATGCAAAGGAAGAAGGAACGTGCAAAATAATTACATGAAAAACTACCAAACAAATGATTATACACATTTTCAAAACCTCGAAAGCAAAGAACTCAGCATATTATAAACAAGACTTTGTAGAAAAAAATCTACTGAGCACACCAAAGGGACATATGTAATCGAACAAGCTTGCTTCTTTTAGCTCGTAACCACGCCATTATATCGCGAAGTTTTGGAAGACTGTTCATTGGAGAAAGACTCGGAAGTAAAGGACTAGTGATGAAAACAATCAATATCGATGAAATCCCCGAAACAGATGAACGTATTTTGTTAACTGTCTTTCGCTCTGATATCTGCTTTGGAGTACGAGATGGGTGAGAAAAATTATGAGGAACAACAAATAGCCTTTAAGCGCACACCCAGGTTGTATAAGCGAAGTGATTACACCACACCTAAGAGAACACCATCACCTCGGGCTGCCAGCCACGGTTTTTATACTGGATAATGTGATGTGTCATCTCCGGATGTGAAACGACTGTTGTGCTAAATGTCTTGATTGCGCCAGTGCTTAACCACGCTGGACGATTTACGTGGATGCGATCAGAAACGCAGCCGGTCCAATGGAAGGTTTGAGTTGTCTTACAGGAATACAAAGAAATATGCGAAAAGGTAGGCTGCAAAATGAGGGACTTTGTATATCAGTCATAATGATGCGACTGATCATGATATAAATAGAATTTAAACTTAACTGTGGGAAATAATTTGCGGAGAAAGCTTAACAGTATCCTCTCTGCTATTTCTGTCAGCTTATAACCTTCATTTGGCAAGCAGATGCACATCGGCTTTTTTTCCACCTTCATCTTTTTGGTGATCTGCGCTTGTTTGCATCATCCCATCAATCAAACTAGCTAGACAGCAGTTTTCAAGGATTTGGCATTTTGCTTCGCCTTTACCTCTGTGTGTGTTCTTTCCCCTGTTTGTGAAAACTGTAATGAAGATCGGCCTCATGGTAAGGGATACAATGCTATAAAAGCAGCCGTACTGTCCATTCTACCAAATGTTTCAGTGCGCGTATCTCCAAATTGAGTAACTTTTCAAGTGATTAGTAGAGCCTCCAGGAGTGTCATTCCCCTGCATTTGTAACGACTGGCTGGAAAGTATTCAGCATTCGACTCATAGGGACAAAGAGATCGGTTATACACAACATCAGTAGTGTTTGAAAGGTGTTTTGATGCATTCCCACGTACTTTGGTGGATTGGGTTCTTTTGTGTAGGCAAACGTGAAAAAATACTAGAAAAATAGATGATTTCGTTTTTCTTAAAACAAAGTGCGGTATGTTGTTAGACGCTATTGGGTATTCGAGAAACGTCTGTTTAATTAACTCATTAGAATCATTAAGTGTTCGGAAGTTTCAAGGACGCTATGAAGGGGTTCCTTAGGTAACAGTTCAGCCCATTTCAGCACCTTCGAAGTTAACGTCAACAAGCCAGCTGTCCTAGATTCTGTCTCAGAATCGCTTTATTTTTTCTTGTTGGACAGAATGTTTAGCAGTAGGAATATGTGCAGTTTATGTTCGAGATGATTAGTGTATAACATCTCCAGTACTACATAGTAGGCTTGGAGTTGCTCATCAGGTAATAAGTAATTGCACGCTGGCGATGAAAAACCGTGAAGGATTTCCATAGAACGGTAAGTAATACAAATGCGGTCACTCGTTCTTGCCAAAACTCGGAGTCGTCTTTCAATCAAATGTGTGGCGAAAGACAGCAAACGGACGAGAATTGAATTGCTTTGTATGAGAATAATCTTTTACCAAAAATACTTCACCTTGAATTACCTGTACAATAAGCGAATGGATTTTCTCCTACCCCAACTTTGGCCCAATGTGTATTGTTCCACAATCGTTAGCAGTAATGAGTGTCCCTGGTCTGAATGAGACAAGTTCAAAAAGATCGCTCCGAAAGTTGTGAAACCGGAAAGGATCTTGGTCGTAGAACAATGAGAGCTATTAAAACTTCGAGCTTGAATGAACTCACTATGTGAGGCTGAAGTCACCCATTTCCACGTGGGACTGTCATTGAACGCGCCTATCACGAACAGGCAAATAGAAAATTCAAAAATTGAAAACAATTATTGGATGACTATGATGAGACTGACGAACAGTGGAGAATTATTAAGGGTAAGCGGAGAGAAAATTGTTTAAGTTGGGTAATTAAAACACATTTAGATGCGACAAATGACGGGCCGTTGGTTAAGGTATCGGGGACTGGGTCAGTCCAAAAAGTTTCGAAAAGAATAATTTCCCGTCTTAGATAACCATTAGAGCTAGATTACTGAATCCAGCATCGCGTTTGGCGAATCCCTAATAATCTGCCCTCATTGCGGCACAAAATGGCGTTCTTGGGCTAGAAAAACAATAAATCAGTATTATTTTTTTTCACAAAGGAGCTAGCGACAGCCCAGCAGAATGTAACTTTTCTTGAATATCAGAGTGTACTCATGATTCGCAAGGGGCTTTCGCACTGTGATCAGCTGACAAACTTATAACCTTCCAAACATTTTCTAGGCCCTGAATAGACAGGGAAAAATTGAGAAAAAAGTAAAACATCAAGATGTTTGACTGGAAGCGAGGATAAAATTTATGTATTGCTTGCGGAAAAACCGAGGAAGCCTCCAAATGACGAAATGATTTCATACTAGAACTATGTCAACAATCTACTTATATTTGTTATATGGTACTAAAAACGAAACTTTATCTTGTGCACGAGAAAGGCGTCAGAAAAAAGAAACAGATCCTATAAAACATTAGTGTTGCTAAATGGTACAAAAATGTAATGCAACCTGAACCCGGTAGTGAACTGACCAAAAATCGGTCAGGACAAGTTTGGAGAAGCATCCGTTTCAGAAAACAGGCTGAGTACCGTTGATCTGCCGAGGTCATACCAATGATTCTCAAAACCGGTTAACGCCTCCAAATTGCATAACGCAAACGAATAGTGCCAGATGAGATTGTCTAGTTCGGACGGTTCTGATTAAAAACATGCAAATGGTCTGGGGATTTCACCAATACGTTTTATTGATCCATATGAAGGACACGTCAAATGAAGTTTGTATGCATGAATCCTGAAAAAAATGATATTAGCGAAGGAAACAAGCGAGCGACTACTGGCAGAGTTAGGCTCCAATTTCGTTTTAATTGTTGTTCACAGTTGGATCAAGAGATTCACATAGACAATCGTTCAAAGTTTTCAGAGGCTATTTTTACAAAAGAATCACCAACACTTGGACGAAATCTCAAGAAAGATATAAAATTAAAGCTACAATTTCAAAATAAAACTCTTTGGAGGAGTGTGGTAGGCTACAGTTTTACCTCTACACTGTATCAGCTTCCATTGTATTTTGTTGTGTTGCATTTTATCATCCTATGGGATGGAAGGTGCATGGCTACCAGTAGACAATCCTTGGCAAAGGACTTTAAAGCAGCTATTCAGAAAATCGCCAAAAGTAGCAACCAAACGATAAAGAGAGGGTAGGAAAAGTCGACTGGCTTACAAAATGGGATTTGGTTTTCTAATTTATCTTCAAATGTGGAAGCTGTCATATTCAGGATCACAGTCCTCGAAGCTTAGAGTACACAACCGGATCGCCTTAAAGTATTATGGATAAATATCCGTAAGCATTCGACAAAACGGACCCTGGTGAACACTTCTGCCATGTTGAGCGATTGACTGGGTACATGAGCATATCTGGAAAGGGCGAAAAATACGTTGGAGATATCTATGTAAGTTAAGCCTGAAATCACCTCGGACGGAAAACCGTAAAAAGCAGAAACGTGGTTGGAAAATATATGAAGTTTCAGATATAGATAAGGTCTGACAGACTCAAACAGTTGATAGAAGGGGCCAAGTCATGAGTAGCTGGTGAAGACGCGCAAACAAACAGGAAAAGATGGATACGTTGAAGCAGTTTTAGGCTTCCGATCAAAGGTTTTTGACGTTTTCCTATCTGTTTCCCCTTTTGGGTTTCGTTGATAGTTATGGGATTGCCATTGCTAACAAGGCTTTAGACTACGATATGCTTCCAGCTTACGAAGGAGAGGGGACTATGGGATAGCATCGAATGAAGACAAACAGTACAGATTTTTCAATGCATCTAAGTGCCTGCATGTGTTATAAACAGAACAAGTGGTACAATCCAAATTTAATGTTAGGTTTATAAGCAAAATGAAAGGGATCATTAGATGTATTCATGAATGAACGTAGGCGCTTAAGTGCAGCGTGCCCCGTCACCTAGAGACCAGGGGACTTCAAGACAATGACGTGAATGCATTGGTCGAAACCGTGCAACTGTCAAATGTGGGGATGGAAGCAGCTGCCAGGTATACAAAATAGGCTTTATGGTATGTTGCTAAGAGAATTGGAAGCACTTGCCACAGTCACGGCGCCATGTCTTAAAAAAGATGAAGACAAATGTGGTTACTTTATTTGTACTTGATTACACTATTCCACTCTGTAAAGGGTAGTTTTCGCTTCATCTTACCCCACAGATGCAGACGAAATGCCGTCAGATGGATGAACAAAAGTGAGCATGATAATTTTAATTGACCTATTCAAGGTCTACTTTCATTCCTTTTCCACGCATTCCTCTCCCTAGGAAGTGAAACTTTCTGATTCTCCGAGGTCAACATTGTTTTGGTACGTAGAAACAGGAAGAAGACGTCTACTCTTACTAGGTCCCGTAAATACTCGTCTGATTCCATCTCTGGACGGATATCGCCTGTCTCAGCTAACTCTAGTGAGAATAGCCAAGTTGAGTAGACAAACATTCATTTATTAGTCAAAATCAAATAGCTGGCAATGGTTCTCTTTGGCCAGCTTTCATTGCTGGACTGTTCTGGTGGTCACTTTGACCCACTGCTATCAGCCAATTAACATGCGGCAGTTCTTGCTCAGCTTTTCGGCGGGCGCAGGCAGTGTGACGTCGAAGCAGCCGTGTTGATTTTGAACCGGTTAACTTTTATGACTATCTTTAAACCTATACCAACTGCTTGATTATAGTCCAGAATACACAAAAATGAACAGCTCCAGAGGAGATTAATTTCCGTTTTATTTTCATTCTTCTCTAATCGAAAAAGTCTACTTCATTCAGCTTGCTCAACATGACAAATTTTACCGAGCTCTATTTTATTCTTATTCTCGTAAACCACACTGAAACGAGGCACTTTATCAGCGGGAACTGGGTGAAATCTAAAATAGACCGATGGTGCTTCGTTCCCTTTCTCTCTCTCTCTCTCTCCCTCTTCCTGTCTCTTTTTCCATCTTTTTCTTACGATGTCGGTGAAAAATTTCTAGTGTTTTTCTCACAGCCTAATGGCTGTCTGATAGTGATGCCCATAGATTCTTCACTAGCTTTTGGCAATGACGCGCTAACTGCAATACCTGCCTGCTGTTAATCTGATATGAAGCTTCCACGTGCCATTGCGTTTTCCCGCATGCCCTGGATTTAATTCAGAGGGAATTGCCATCCAGTCAAGAATCCAACTCAAAGAGCAGCACGTACGCAATCGTGACACTGGGAAGGAAGGGGAGAAGAGGGGAAGCTTGTAAAATGGAATCCCGACAAAAACAACAATATCAGAAGGAGGTTAGCATCAGCAGAAAAAGCGAAGTGCAAAAAAGTGAAGTGCATGGTACAGTCATTTTCACTCAGCCGGGATCTTTCATCGCCTCATCTCTGTGACAGAAATCATACAGAGAACGGTATTTTTATTTCATTTCCTTAGCAGAAGTGGTCCAGAAACTGGAACTAAAGAGAGGAATATCGTTAAGAAACATTTGCTGAGTTCGCGACTGTCTCTCCAAACGAGAGAAAATCGTCTTCACTCGGCATTTATACACAAGGGTATTTACCAAAACTTACCAAAGTTCACCGCCACTAGAAAACAGAGGTATAGTCGGTTCAAAAACAATGAACGAAATCATTTGGTTGATGATCATCAGCAAATCGATGTTATCTAATTCGGTAAAACGACTGACTTTATGAGAATTTCTTACTGCTCCATGCCGCCACAGGCCTGAAGGCACTTTCTGCTAGTTTTCATTTTCAGCACCTTCGACATCTTCGAGGATATTACCTAACAAATCATTATCCAAACCTTCGTGCTGTCATCGCCCAGTTTCATTTCATGTACTCAACGAAACAGACCACTAACTTTGTTCAGTCTGAAACTGTTTATTTTCAATAGTGAAGCTGGTCATTTTGCCAAATACTTGGAATAACATATCGGAAATTTGTGGACTACATCATCTACTGCGTTCGACTTCGCATGTGATAGTTTAATTCCCTTTCGGTAGCTATGAAAATCACAATGATAGACTAGCAACAGACTTTTTATCTTTTACTTCCTTTTATTAATGAAATAACAATGTACATCATTTTTCAGGAAGGGAGCCGCGACTAACAAAGGGCTACCAAGTAGGGAAGTTGACCGGCAGTGGGCGGATTCGAACCGGCGACCTTCAAATCCAAACGTCACGACTTTATTCGCTTGGCTACCTCCGGCCATCAGATCAGCTCTCAGATATAATTCCCTGTTAGCTGGGGAGATCAGTATCAATAACCGCGACGGGACTCAGACAAACTAAGGGAGATCAACTGTTTGCGAAACTTAATCCAATAAAATGTGCAGTTATCTGGTGTGGCCTTTCCGACGTTTACCATGTGACCACAATCTGAAGCTGTTACTATCAGGCAAAACTAAACAAAACCGACAGATTAGAAAGGTGCTTATCATCCATGTGCTAAGAACTCAGTCGAGCTGTTTGTTAAAGGGATCAATCTAGTTCTTCCCTAGACAAACGTGTCTATTTATGTATGAATAATGAAATTAATTGCATAGTGGAATAATAAATTATAATTGCGTGCACGATGTCTCAGTAATGACAAATTTCTAGTCCATACGGTTCTGAATTGCAAAGAATACAACTGCGTTTCATGTGACCTTATTTTCTGAACTGACATTTAGATGCAGAGAGCTAACATAAATGTGAACTTCTCAAACCAATGCAGAAGCATCTGGGAAACTATATGGGGTGACAAACTGACTCCCATGTAACCAACTCAGTCACTTTCAGGAGAGAAACGATCGATGAGCGGAATGGTTTTAGGCTTGCCATGATTTAAAGACTAGCCTTCGGGATTCTCATTGATATCATCTGCATAGATCACGCTCCGAAAATTCGATTAAGTAAAAAGATTATTCGCAGTGATTTTATTAACGAGCGCACACAACTGGAGAGGTTTTTGTTGGAAATCGGTGGCGCCTCTTACGAAGACGACCGGTCAAGGTGGCCGTGGCATATGTCAGGTAAGTTTACTTAAAACGCTCCCATAATTATCAGTTTGGTAGAAATTTTTTGTACAGAGTTCACGGAACTGAGTCAAAACCGGTATGGCCAAACCTAGCAGAGTAACCTGTAATGGTAGTGGATGATGACTCGTCACATCCTGGTAGGTCGGCATAACTGCAGTGACAACACTAATGACATTGATCAATAAAGGCAGTAAAATATTTGTCAGTTAATAGCGATAAACGAATTAGGCAGCTAAATGACCGATCTCCGAGTTCTGACCGCAGAAAACCAATATGAGCGATTTGTTTCTGTCTAATAAACGAATTTTGGCGTCTGTTGGACTTGGTCATTTTCCCCAAAATAGGCAGTGAGCGTGGATGTTAATGAATGGGAGATTACCCACACCAGCCGCTTGTGGGTTGGTATAAGTGCGGAAGTCCTTTTCCGTTTTGGGGCTACAAAACAGTCCCATGCCAGAGCTTTAGGACCAAAGGAAAGTGGTTCAAGCACTTGAGCCATCTTAACCGTGCGTTACCAATACCTAGACAATGATCAGCCCAGACTGTTTCTTCACCACCTGTTTATCCGTCCTCGTGATTGGTTACTCTAACCCTAGTGATTTAATGACAGCCCGTGAAACGATGAATGTTCACCTACATAACTCGACCTCGAGAACCACCTACAGGCATATGCTGGCTTTGTGGTAGATAATTAGCACGCTACATCAAAGCGTTCAGTTTTGGCTGCAGTTTGCAGTGTTGACATTCGGAATCACAGGGCATGGGTGAATATTCCACTTTACGCGACTTAGAGCTGTTCATGTAACCTTCGCCAGATATTGACATTTATTTTTTTACTTTTGTCAGCTTCTCCGATAAAAATATGGAGTTCCTCGAACATTGTTTCATCAGCAGAAAAAAAGACTGAAACAAAAACGGAGTCCTAATCGGGGAAAGGTTTTGAAGTCACTCACTGACAAAATCCTTTAAAAAATAAACAGTTTCTTTTTTAGTTGCCGTTGAACATTCAGTGAACGAACTCCTTTTGCTACCTCAAAAACTCTGGTTTTACGTACACTCAATTTGTATTCGTCTATGGAGGTAAGCATATTGTTAGAAGTAAAAGAACTCACCTCCTTTGATTTGCGCATTCTCCTCATTTGTGCGGACGGGGGAACATAGGCTAGTCTATTTCCGCAGCGATTCAGATTACTGCATACCATTGTCTGGGTTTGCTATTGGTAAAGTCCATTATATTTTTGCCAAACCTTGTAATCTAGCAAAATTTCAACAGTTAAAACTCAGTCAAACAAACAAATTTCAAAGAACTGCGTGCCTTAAAATCTGAATCATTAAATTGTTCCTCTGTTTATCCAGACACTCTTGGAGTAATAGTACTGGCGCGTACTACCCAAAGTTGGCATTGGCTTTGAGCTGCATAATGGTTTCCACTTTAAGGGATCCAGATTAGATCATTTGGTTACTGATTTCCACCTGTGATGCTTCTTTCCTTTGTAGTGCCCTTGGTGAAGTGAATATCGCCCATAACTGTCTGTGGTGAACATGGGATACTGCACTACGTGTGATTAGGAAAGCTGTTTTATCACGGTCTTTTGTGGCTAAGCTTGATTTACCTTAACTTTTTCCTCTGCCAGAGAAGTTAAACCGGCCGTTTGCCCCCAAAAAATGTTTCAGTATGTGTGGGCAAATGGAATCACCTCGTGCTGGAAAGCAGGCCGCCTACAAAACAAGGTGCATCAAAGACAAATCTCGGCCTTAGAACCCTCGACTCGATTGACGCAACCGCGGCTTTCATGGTGCAGCCGGAAGATGGTTCCCGGCTATCTCCCAAATTTTCGCCTGAGAACAGCAGTTTTGCACAGAATATTCGGTTCACACAGACTTGTGACTATAATTCCTTGGATAGGACAAACCGCCGAGAAAAAACAATGATGTAAAATTTCCCTGATGGTCTGAAAAAACAAAATCCATTGCTGTCGAAATCCAATCACATTGCACTTACCAAACGCCAGAATTGGCCCTGTATCGTTTTATCACGTAATTCCAACTGAAAACAATTACTATTCAACTTGGCACGCCCAGCTTAATTCACACGGGGAAACCTGGCAAGATCGATACATCCGCAAAGAAGTTCATGTCATTTTCAAGTCTGCCGGGTGCCCAAACATTTCAAACGATCCTTACAAGACATTCGTTTTTCCAATCGCCGTTTTTGTTTTCATTAAAGCAACATCTCAAAAATATCATAACATTTTATGCGATTGACGAAAGTGCAACAAAATGTTAACAGTTCGTATTAACTTCTTCGTTCACTGTAGTGAAAAACGACATTTGTATCTCCTGGTGGAACTAGATAGGGCATCTGAGCGGCTTGCAAATTTCATTATTTTCAAAATTTTTTCCTTCATTCGGTCGAACCGAATACTGTCATCTAGACCAGAATGCTTGTTCAGTAGGTCTGCAGTCTCACTAAACTAACTGAATTTTAGGACATTAAATGGAATTATTAAAGCTAAAAATGAACACCTCTGTGATCAGTAGATGTGTTGGTTACCAGTTTCTCGAGAACTTCACTAGTTTTGGACCTGGTGACTTGACTGGTAGCTTTTATAGACACCAACCCATTTTTCTGAGTGCCAATTATACCAAGGGAGTTACTTACACATGCTTTCACAGATATGGTGGTTTATTGGATATGAATGATGATTGCGGACCAGATTGTAACCAAGATATTCATTCCTCCTCTGATGAGCTGTCATTGGGGAGGGATATGGGTCCAAATCGATCAACATCCTAATCCCAGTACTGGTCAGTTCTTACGTGTTAAATTAGACATGGAAATAGGGGAGATAGCAGTCATCCTATTAAGACCCCCTTATTTCACCATCAGTTTAAAAGTTCAAGCTACTGCAATAACCGTTACAGAAGTAATACAAGCACTTTTTCACGAATCACACATGTTTTACTATGCCACTCGATGTTGCGTCATGATCATGAACCATTTGACATATTCTACCATGTTAGCCCCATTTCACAATGAAAGACCCAAGCTGGATGCAAAGTGCTGCAATAAAATGGACTATCTCATTAACTGGTCTCATTGCGCATCCTTACTTTCTTATGTTTGGAGAAATACTTACTCTCGCTGTCGGCTATACGCTGGGGTTATCTTGGGCTTCGCGTCTTTTGTTAAACCTTTCAGTATAAATAATTTTTCCGTTACCTCTATATCAGAAGAGGTTGGATTGCATAGTTACGTTTGTATTAACTATACGATGTATGTGTGTGCCCAAATAATCGTGTTAAAAGACATTATCGACTATTTCATGATATTTCCGATCGCACGAACGGTAAGAAATGCTTGCTTCTAGGTTGCAAAGCCATTTGCATTGGTCTTCGTAAACCACGATCCCTGCGAGAAAACTGCTTAGTCTGTATTGTCAAACTAGGGAAATAACTTAGCTCAGAGCTCCTTAGTTTACTTCTATCTTTCTTTTCAAAACACCCTGTCACCTTCCACTGTATATTGTTCCTTTCCCTTTTCCGCGCCTTTCTACTAAAGGCTTATACCATCGTTTTCGGGTTCTTACTCGCCATATTGTCTCTGACGTTGGCTGATAATGGAAATGCCTTGATTCTGGGTTGCGTATCCAGCCTAGTAACAGTATCTGTAGCTTCTGGGCAAGTACCTCCAGGCAATTAGTACCTACTGGATTTTAACCATGGCAGTTGTTCAGTGCTTAACCCACGCAATTGCCAGATTCGCATTAATAAAACAAAATGCTGAATGGTCGGAATAACAAGATTGCGGACTAATTCAGATCACGTTACGTGTACATAGGGGAACAAAATGCTACTGTTATCAAACTCAGTAGTGCAGACGAATTTTCCGTTTCCTACGGAGATTCCGTTCGATTATTAGCTATCTTAGGGATAAAATAAAATCATTCCTTTTTGGTACTCCTGTTGATAAAAAGTTAAGTATCTCTAGAGTTACTTGCATAACCTAACAAGGAAATTTCTCCATGCCGCGATAGTAGCTACCTGGTGATCCCTACAGAGTGAACAACGGACGGAGAAATGATTCAGATTATCGAAAAGGAAACAGTTTGGTGCATATCACCTGGTGTGTGAAAAATGTTAGTTATTCAACGTCAAGTTCTGGGCCTAACGCTGCGCCCAGCTCAGTGTGGACGTGGAATGAAAGCAACATGCTTTTGTTCCGAGAGCAGTAAGATTCCAGAGGTAAAAAGGTCTCTAGACTGAGAGCATTTCTAGAACATCACCTGCGGAAACAAAAAACGAGCTGGTATTTGACAGGGATATGATTTATAATGGTGTCATATTTCATTCAAAAAGTTATTTTACCCACTAACATGTTGCTGATTGAACATGACGTGGCCTCGAACTACACTGCTGGGCGGAATATAGCTCATGGAACAGCCCATAGTTTGTCGCAGCTCTACTCCGGATTCTTTTGTAAACAGTCATGTGGTCACCACAGAACGAAATAGGTCACTATAATTGTTAATGCCATAGGTAAAAATAACTAGACCAGAAGCGACTGAAGGATCGGCGAGATTGTTTTTGTTTTTGGAAAATCGTTCTGTTGTAAACTATTTAGTTTTGTGCTTAGGCTTTCGCGGAAAATATCCTTCAGCAGAAGTAATCAGACAAACTGAGATCGGAAGCCTTAATAGTTTCAAAAACAGGAGGGAAATTATCTAGCTCTGCAAGAAAACGGTGCTGACGAAAATAGATCACGTGTATTAAACCTAAAGCGGACGAAAGATCACACATTTCCCGCTTTCGCACTGCGAACCCACTAAAAACAACCAATCAACTGCTTTAGTAAACCTCAAATGTGTTAATTACATTTTTAAAATTTTATTTTTTCATATTCTGCAGATTATATGTGGGGGGAGGAACAACAATCGTCTCAAAATGTCTCTGGGGGAAAAATTAAAATGAAATCGATCTTAACAGTGCAGCTCTTTCACACGCAGCCGACCGACGCTAAGCAACAGAGAGACGACGTTTCCATGAGAACTGATTAATAGTTTTTTCTAAAACAAAGAAAGGACTAGTTTTAAAACACCTAGAAACATCCAAATCTGCCGCGACTAATGTTAAACTCATGGACTTTTCTCAGAAGGAAAAGGTTAAAAATTTGTTGTTTCTGCCATCCATAATTAACCAGCGGACCCTGGCTAACTCAATAGTGTTCACGACGAAAATTCACAAATTTTCGTTATTTCCTTTGCTTCTCCATGAACCTCGAATCTAGCTTCTCGGTCCTTTATGTGTATTCATTTTTATCTTCCATTTGCTTTAGCGCCAAGAACAACAGGGGACACTATTTTTAGAAACTGGATCATGGCCATTAATAGAGAATTCCAAGTGGGAAAGTTGAGTAGTGGTGGGAGGAGTCGGACCCGTGACATTCAGATTGAAACGATGTGATGTCAAGCATTAGACCATCGCCGGTCATTAGGCCAAAGTTCATGAGTAGTTTCTTCAATAACGACTCCAATAACTACTAGGGTCCAGTATTTTAGAATAATTTTGAATCACCTTTGGCTTTGTGATCAGCAATTGGAGGGTGAACTTAACATTGTATTGGGTAAAAAAATTAATTTCAATTTCTTCAAACTAGCAAACTCTTCCTGGTAAATCATCAGTTTATCATTCTACTGGCCTTATTCTTAAATGAGGTGCCTCGTACTTCTGCAAACGCCAGTTTATTTTACTTAGGCATCAATTGATCCACAAGCACGAAAGCCTCGACTACCCACTAAAAGCCGAAGAGTCGCTCAGGTCGTTTCCTATTCTTGGCATTGCTAACTAAAATAAAACTGATATATTTTTTAAAATGCTGCTGTATCTCCTCATTCCCGTGATTGTTTATTCGCACCGGGTGGTGGTTCAATACAAACCATACCGCAAACCGAGCAGACTCGACCCCAACAGTAGTACGTGGGCACAGATGATGTCACTGCGGCTGATGATGAACTGGCCACCTAAGAATCACGAAAATCAGTCGCAGCGCTTTGTAAGCTGTCAATCTGAGTTATAAAAAACACCTATGTTCAAAATATTGAAAACAAGCTGGGTTTTTGGCCGTAAATTAAAGGAAGTAGACGTTCTTTTTGTCGGCATACGCATAGACTAACAAAATCTCCCCGGAACCAGATGACCGGTTTCGCGGTTGTTGCGTGCTCGTCAGATAGGTGCACATGGTAATTTTTAGTCCAGCCATCTCCTTAACTATGCAATCTTTTTTCGTTTCTCACTGGAATCTCACCTTAATGATGAGAAGTGTGAACAGATGGCAAATGCAATTAAAAGTCCAACGACCACACATGCCACTGGAAACAAAACCCCAATATTTTGGACCGCATATCCTCTTTCTGGAGATTAGTTTGGCCTAACCGATGGAAGACTAACTGAGAATAGCTGCATGACTCTTGAATGAGCCTGTCAAACGTTCACGTTCCCAATCATTCAAACGTACATATCACTGGGACGTCTTTGGATGTGTAAAACCAGGAAGACTTTTGTTATGAAATCTGCCAAAAAGACGAAATGAAAACCCAATCCTTTTGTGTTCACAATCAGTCAGTCAGATCCCCAGGATTGCCCTTTCATCCAGGGTCATTACGATAACAAGGCATTTGGGTAGTCATTTTTAAACTGTCACACTTAACGACACATTATTTGGTGTGCTTTTCATATGCACTGTCCATGTAACTCGAAGCAACGCAGTATTCTTTCATTTTCTCATGTTTTTGCCCCGCATCGTCACTGGATACTTAATTAAACAACGAAAGGCAGCTTGTTCACCTCTTCTTCCAATCAGCTTTTCCAATAACGGAATATGTAACCAACAAAAGATGTGTATCTTGAACAGTCTTGTCCGTTTCGAGCGCCGCGACCATGTTCCAGAAGCTCAGGACGTTACCTTGGATAAGGGAGAACCACTTGCGGTCCGCACCCCAAAATTCAGCGGTTATAAGCATTTGAAAACTTTTGATTTATCCAAATAAGACCACCTTTCGGCTGCAAAATTAATCCATTCTTTTCGATATCAGGTGTATCTCCAGTGAACAGTGGCTCAGATATAACGACTCAAAAAACAGCCTTCACCAAGACGCGGAGAACATCGCCCATTGGTGAACTAACCCAAACCCAGTAAATTCACAGTAGAAATGCACAAGTAACCTAAGATCTTAAACCTTTCCAAGGTGACTTGTTCAAACAACAGTGTATGTCTGATCATTTGGAACCATCCCCCACGCGCCGAGTCGCTGTTTGAGTACAATAGCTCTACTGAGCATGCGTTGCTCACCGTGAACTTTAGCGAGCGTGACCTAGATACTGGAACACGAGTTTGATTAATCAGATCAAGGGAGGTTGTTCGCAAGGCACTGTTATTAAAAAAGCGAATTAGCAGCCAAATGAAATCAGTGATTATTTTAACCACTGATGAGATTTATGCTTATCGCTTGTTTACCCTTTCGGTATCAGAATAACACATTCCGATCTGTGCAACCGTTAAAACGGCAGTGTTCCCCTTGTAGGTAGCTACTTTGTAGCAACCAGTAATAGTGAAGAACGATAGAGCAGTGTCAACGTTTAAAAAGTGACAATGTAACTAACTGTGGTATTAAGCTATATCGCCTAAAATCCCTAACCGTCGCTTTCGGGGCTCTCGCATCCTCCAGTCCGAAGATCTAAGTCGACTTACTTTGGACAATCCATTGTTTAAGATTCGCATATCTTTTCACCACTCAAGGGACTGCTCAACCTGAAATCTTGTGACTAGTTAAGCTGTTCTCAGAGGAGCATCACTCTACAGGTCATTTACATTAGGAGATGGTAGTTTTGCCTCAAACGACAAAGTGCCAGTAATTTATAACATGTCGAAATTCGGAGTTCTGAACTATCAAAAGAATGCGATATACAGTAATCCGTACATCAGAAAGGGGAACGTTTTGAAATTATATGTTTGCAAATTTTCTTGAATAACTGTCTGAATAAATAATTCGAAACCACAAGCAGCAAGGCATGCCGGTTTTCATTCGCCTCTGGCGGAGAATAACAAATCCATTCTCGACAGATTTGGCTGCCTAATTTCACGTAATTCTCCTGATTCTCTCCAGTATACTTCCAAGCATTTCTAATAGGCAAGCAAGTGTAAACAATACACCATTTGCCTTCGCCAATTCCCTCCTGATTCCACGGAACAAACCGAAATGCACCAACGCAGGAAAATCACCGCTTGTTTCAAACAGGCATAGAAAAAGATTTGGAAATCGACACACTAGACAACCGAAGTCCGACACATGGCGTTTGGCCAAGTTGGCTATTACCCCCCATAGATCCCAGAACGAATTGCAATTCGACTTACAAAAGGTCGTCAAACCTTTTTCCTTTGAGTGAAACATCCACAAGATGGGTCAATATTTGTGTACAACCATGTGCTCGTGCGAATGTGTGTGGTGTGTGGGTATGTCAAGCCCAGATCTATTTCATCCTGTGCACTACGCGCTCCCTCAGCAACAGAGAAGTAAACGCGGTCCATTTACCCCTCTTTAGTTTATTCAGTTTGTCACTTGGTCAAGACAAGGCAGCAAATTGGCAATTCCCGTCCAATTGAGTTTTCTTACGTATCTCCAGGGCGATGTATGATCAGTCCCACTTATATGGGTTTTCTGATATAAAGTATAGAAATAAAGCACACAAAATGGAACTATCCTTTCTTCAAAAGCTGATTACTACCTACAACCTGGAGGAAACAGTGAAACTCAACCTCGGCCATCCTTGCGCGACCCTTCACACTAATGAGTCGAGCTTTGAGTTATCGTCCGTTCTTCGGCTGTAAAACATTGGCACCTTTCATCCAACATCCAGATTCAATCTCGTTCTATGGGGAATGCGTGTTCCCTGCCAACAAATTACTGAGAGTGTTCACTCGGGTCGAAATTCCGCTGTCATCAATCATGAGCACTATCTTCACCGACGGATATCTGGACGATAAGGTAATTCAGGTGACCTAGCAAAATTTGCGAATAAAATTACAACGGCGGACAATGATGCAATCACTCCCTTTGAATTATCTTCATCGTCGGCTGCAAAATTTCGGGTTTGAGATACACGAGATCATTCTTCAGTATCCCTGAAGATGTTTGGTGAGATAATCAAGTTCATTCACAAGTGATATTCTTAAGAAATTGACTTCTTTCCTCATCCACGTGACACTTGCAGATTCTGACGCAATCATTTACACTCTGCCGCAGTGGACGCAGTGGTGGGGACAACTGAAGACAGTTACAGAAATGCGATAACAGATACAACTTGTAGTAATGATACGTCACGTAGGATAAACTATGAACCCATGGCCGTCCGTGATGTTTTTGAATGGAATGAACCATTTCCCTCCGTCCAGGAAAAAATTAGTTATTAACGGCTGTATGGCATTCAAAGAGTAGCGGAACTGCTTCTTCCGTTTTTTAGCTCACAGAAATGGTGGTCGTTCTCACTATACCACACATTCTTTACTAGGACTTATTAAAAGCGCAAGCTGCTTGGTGACACACTATGGTAGTTATGGGATGATAAAGGACGTGTGCAGTAAATTATTTAGGAGATTGTAAATCCTGACAACTTCTCTCAGTCTCACTTTGAATTCTGAATCAAACGTGCCTTGGCTTTTGGCTGTTAATGGAAAACACTGTCTATTCACAAGATAAAAGGTGAACCAGAAATTTTCATGGCTTCAAGCATGAGGGTGGTGGGAGGGGCGTGCTCCATAGCCACTAGGGCTCATTACACGTAGGGAGACGGGAAACCGTGACCCTGAAACTTAAAGCGGCATGTAACCACATATTATTTCAATAGGTAATCCATTGAAAAACTAGACAGGAGATGAAGATTACGGATACAAGAGCGTCACTACCTGAGTAACAGAACCATATCACCTATTTAATCCAACCGTCTTTTGGGAGATTTCGTGGATCCCGACTCAATAGTTCAATTGGACATACTCGAGTGAGTCTCTGATAAATAAGAACTCGAATTTCTCCTTCGTTTGTTTTATCTTCAAGGTATGACATGGTACAATTAGTTATGACGACTGGACCAAAAGCGTATCTGCAAGAGGCAGCAGAATTAGGGGATGATTGTCCTGAAATAACGTGCCAACGGCACCCAAAATCGGAAATTCCCAAATTTCTATCAAACCATCGGAACCTCCTAGTAATGCATCGTTGCTTTTGGATATCACGTTCGGCTCGTGTTCTGCTCTAATGAAGCTGAAATAATAAAATCGCTTATACCATCCGAGTCGGATCATTCACCAACTAAGGTTCTCAAAGAGTGCGTCGATAGCTTCGCAGTGTCTCTGAGCATCTGGTAAATCCGTCGAATGCTACCCAATGCTTGCAGTAATAAGTCACAGAATCAATGCCAATGCATGAAAATGGATTATCGAAGTGTATCTGAAAAATTGCTAACCGGTATGACTCCTCCACTGCACTCAAAGATAATACGGAACATGTTTGGTGTAATATGGCAACACACACTCACACAGCCACGCATCCTTCAACAAGGTTTGCAAAACGTCATTTTCGCATGCCTAATGTCTTAAAGTCTTGTGATCAGTCGATAAAAAAGATAGTCAGGGGCTCCAAGACTGATATCAAATGCTTTTTCCTAGACTCGAAAGCAAATGAAAATGGCAGGTTTCCGTGGAACGCAATTCTGTTGGCTGTCCACTCATTTGCAGGACAGAAGTTTTGATTTGAAGTTTAATAGCGAGCACTCCTCATGGAGAAAGACCGTTTGTGCGGTTCGGCAGAATTTTATTTTTCGTCTGTTGTTCTTTCCATTATTTGTGAGTAGAATACTCCACAGGACTGCGTCAGATATTCTGTTATGCACAGACAATATTAAAATATAGAAGTTCACGAAGTTTGGGGCTGATGAAAAGTAGTCACAAGCTCACCTACATAAATGATTCCAGGTCATATTAGTATCAGGAGATTGAATGTTTTCATGAAAAAATTCACCATGTGATATGATCGCTCAACTCACCATAAAGAAACCATGGAAGCACTGTACAGCTGTTTCATCGTTGTTAGGAATGATGAGCAGTGCATATGGACCGTGCCCGAACTGGCACGCGAACACGAACAAGGACGAACGATTGTGAGTCGAACGCGCCTTAGCCATTACGCTACCGGACAGGCTGTGAACGGTTTGTTCAACTTGACCACATGATAATATTGTACCTATCCGTGACTGATTTGCACGGTTACTGTCCGTTAGCTCACACCAATCGACCCCTACTGAGAGATGACTTCTGTGCAAGTCATATCCAAAGCCTTCGTCGTACTTAGGCTATCTCCAGAGAAGTCATCTATCAGTAGAGGTCGATCGCTTGAGCTAGCGGATAGTAACCGTGCAAATCAGTAACGGATATGTGCAACGTGCTCATGTGGTCAAGTTGAACAAACCGTGGAGAGCCTGCCCGGTAGCGCAATGGCTAAGGCGTTCGACTCACAATCGTTCGTCCTGGGTTCGTGTGCCAGTTCGGGTCCATATGCACTGTTTCATCATTCCTAACAAGAATCAAACAGCTGCTCTACACTGCTTCGATCGTTTCTTTATGCTCACTTGAGCGATCATATCACATAGTGAATTATTTCATGATTCCAGATCAATTGTTTCCCAATTAGCAAATATAAGCCAGACATCGGGACGAAGTTACTTAATACCTGAATGAAAAGCGCTTGCAGATGCCATATTACGATACGAATTTCGGTGCATTTATCACGCAAGCCTTAGTGAAACTCTCAGATTTAGCCTTGTGGAGCGCAGTGCGAGCAGTACAATTGGTTTTCTCCCACACCGTATCCTGGATCAAAAAACGTCATGGATCTTGTTAAATGATTGTCAACCCATTTCTAGAGGCTTACACGTAGATATGCATCGTCTCGTCATGGAAATTAGCGCATAGTCATTATTATACAAGAGCGCCGTT
This sequence comes from Fasciolopsis buskii, assembly GCA_008360955.1. Lineage (NCBI taxonomy): Eukaryota > Metazoa > Platyhelminthes > Trematoda > Plagiorchiida > Fasciolidae > Fasciolopsis > Fasciolopsis buskii. Next base: position 339,921 of record LUCM01010405.1, read on the forward strand.
ACTTCTACATTTTAAAAATCCAGCAATCAAGCCCGGAATTTCTAACTAGTGGATGTCGGTTGATTCGTAGGGAATTTCTTCCCTGCCAATCAAAATGTCAGAAAATCACTGTGGTGAATGTCATGTACTTACCCAATTGGGGCGGGTAGATAATGATGTTTAAGTGAAACGTCCGAACACGATTCGGCGTGGCCTGGCAGCTCAGCTGGTAGAGCATACACGATTCGAGTGCGTGGGTTTCTTCCATGCGTGTGTTTGTATCCTGAAAATATCAAGGACTTCACAAAATCGGATCAGTTTTATGAATCTACTGATTGGGAAATAAGGGACACTCAGGCCCAGAGCATCTTAGTCTTCACTGCATAAACAGAGCAATGATAGATAACGTGTGTGGCTAACTATTACATCGGTTGCTCGCAGGCACCAGTATTTTGATCCAGCGATCAGGGCTTATTGTCACAAAACTCAGATCAGAAGCGTACGGAGACCATAGATCTGAGATGCAATGGGTATCAAATTTCAGGAACATTGAAATTCTGAAATCATATAACAGGCACGATTAAAAAATCGACGTTTCTCGCACATTCCTGTTTAACTTTTAAAGTAAGACATAAGGCCTCATTAAATCGACTGGACGCCCTGATGCCCTAGATGCCCGATAATGGTTTCATTGTATTTTCATTTAGACTCTTGACCACCCAACTTCAGTCTTAATCCCTTTACGCATTCGCGCAGTGCTGTAGTTTGATGTGTGTAATTTGAACTGGTAGGCATTGTACAAGATTGAATCTTTGGGAATTCGGCATTTCATCCATTCACCCAATTCATACTGCTGACGGAAGATGGACGAGTTAGGTAAAAAAAATCCAATTTTGTCTTCGACCAGAGCAGCGATGATTCACTGGATAAGCTCTGTCTTCGAGGTCAGAACCAGCGCGCCCCCGAATGATCATCAGGGTAAACTTTATTCTCGTGAAACCAATATGATGAAATTTACAGTCAACAGCTGATTAAAGGCTAATGATCCGGGAAGTCAATCGTGGTATTTAGCGACATTTTGCAGCTAGTTACGCGTAAAATGTTTTTTATTACCTTAGTGAGTTTACTCTACTTTAGTCTTTGATACAACCCGCCGAACGGTTGTTTACGATTCCATATGAAATTCTCTGATGAGATACATTGCAACTGCCTATTGTTTTTGACGAGTGATCATGCTTTTAGACAAAAACAACTGCTCTGCTTCAAAAAAAATCTTTAATCCCTCCTGATAATCTTGAATTACAACCAAGTGACCTTGCTAGTCACAATTTATTTTCTATATTTTGCTTTCCTTATTAACGAAACAACAGTGCATATCAATCTTCAGGAAGATGGACGCGGCCGGCAGAGGGCTGCCAAGTGGAGAATTTGACCGGCGGTGGGAGAATTCGAAGTCGCGTCCTTCACATCCAAACGCCACGACCTAATTCGCCTGACCACCGTCGATCAATAGAACAGTCGAGATTTCTGATTGGTCTTATATTCCCTCAGTTTACTATGTTGTCCAGTCGAACTATCCTCCTCGTTTGCCAAGAGAAGTGAAAACTTCACTGTTCTGAATTAACAACTTAGGCTTGAAATAGTCGTCTGTTCAAAGCATTTCGGATACGTGACTTGTGGCGATTTGAACAGCCGTACAATCAGCCTGGATTTGAGAGCAACTACGAATGCCTGACTATCTGATCAGCATTAGTGCCCATTTGTGTCAGCCCACTGAGGCGACGAGCATAAAAAGTGTCGTCTGTTCGTAAGAGTATTTCTCTTGTCGCATCGGTTTAGGTGAAACTGTGTCGCTTCCACTGTCTCCTAGTTTTCAAGCATCACTTCTACGAACAGACAGGTAAACAAGCAAGCCAAAAGAAAAAAAACAGCTGAGATTAATCACTAGTGTGAAGCTAAAAAAAACTGCATACAAACGTGTAATGCACATTTAGCATGGAATTCGATTGCCCGAATTAGGAAGCATGAAAAGAATCCAACTTTCACACTTCTAGTTGGTCCAATAAATCAACTTTCAAGTTCATTTTGTGTACTTCATACGAATGTTTTCTCCACAATTACTGTTAGAAACCTGACCCACTGGTTCATTTTCATCCGCTCTTGTTTCCAGTTTATCTAATTCGGTTTGAACGGAAAACGATCAATAGTCAAAATCAATGAATTACCCCATTTTTACCATCTTTGTCTGCTTGTATGCCTGTGATCAAATCGGGATCAGCTTTCTGGACATTATCGACGAAAAAATGTACCGTTTATAATTAGTTTGTGTCTTCTTCACATGGTGAACAATTCCTGTCCTATTATTAACAAAGTAAACACGGAAAAATTGGTTATTGAAAAGTCACTTTTTCTGGAATTTCCGAAACAAGAATTAACAAAATATAATGCTCTAAACCAACTTGTTCATATATTATTAGTATGCATTAATAACAATACTACATTAAGGACCCTTTGATGCTTTCCACCTAAAACCTCAGGCATCGGAAACAAACCGTTACATATCCAGGACGATAATCTAGGTCAAATTTTCCTTTTTTATTCACCATAACAAACGGCCATTCATTCAATACTAAAGTGAAAAAAATTCGTGTATTTGTATGTTCTGTACCAGGTGATTTATGGAAAAAAATCGCCCCGTCGACTTGCAAAATTCGTCGCAGTCACGCCATGTGATCAAGTTTCCACAGGGCTAAAATCCTGATGAGATCTGTGCAAGGAAAACGAGCCATGCGTGCGCAGGCGGTCACGTTGAATGGGTCATCGGAGAGGATGGCCCATTAACGTCGGCATCTGCACAAACTAGTTAAAGCAATCAAATGTGTGACAAAGCGTTTCCCGTTTATGTTCCGTTGGACGTTTCTAAAGGCTTGCTCTTACTAAGCAGCATGATTTCTTGCGAAAAGAAATATCTATACCCGAGTTCCGACTTTGTTCGCGTCTTGGCAACGTTTATGTCCTTCACAAAAAGAAAAAACAAAACTCTCTGGGTAATCTGATATGGTGGTCGCTGTTTTCGCACCAGCCCTTGTCAGCTTCGCTGGTGCGGAGAACTACGACGAAACGAATGGAATCATATTAACTTTTAACCGGTGCATATGTAATGTTCTGCGAACTCGTCAGATATTGGCGGCCCTAGGTTCCGAATGTTTCGAGCGAAACAAACGTTCACATTTAACCGTCATGTCAGATCAATACCGCAGATTGAAAACAAATTAAAGCTTACAAGTTTAAAATCGACTTCAACCGCATGAAAATAAACAGAAAGAACATCTTACTTTTCCCACATTGGTGGTCAGTGCACTGTTATAACTAGGGTCAGTTATGGGGGATTCACAGTGATGCTGCAGTGGGCAAGTGGAGGAGTAAACTGGGCAAGCAGGATGCTAACCCATGTAAAGGGAAATATTTCACAACACTAAATGAATAGCAAACCATCATGTGGATATTGAAAACGTGATCCGCTTATTTTCCCTGCCAGCGATCCCATTCAAACCAGTTTATACGACACATCGAAATGCTTTTATCTCAAAAAAGCTGTTTCACCTTGGGAAAATCAAATCACAACGGACTTTCAAAGTACTCACGGCATCTGTGCGCTGTTTTTACCATTGAATCCTGGCGGTTTTGTTCATATCCCACCAATTTTTCTTGCTGATATACCGTCTTTATTCTTCGGATTTCCTGCATGCCGGTGTCCGGGTAAACACGAAACGCGACACTCGCTTATATTCCACCAAAACAGCCACTGAAAGACAAATGGAAAGGAACAATTTAGTCAACTATACAAAGCTCCGAATGGTGTTACACTCACTGGGTACATCGGGGTGGACCAAGAAGGTACCTGACATGGTTGGTATTGACGCTTCCCCAAAAGTAAGCCCAATTCATGATAACTGCAACAACTTTTTCAACTACCTTGACACTGACTGTCAAACTATTAAACAAAATCTACATTCCAAAGCCCACCGAACCAAAACCATTCTCAATAAGCTTGAAAACGAAAGTTCTCCATCGAGTTTTGGACGTAGGTAATTACCGAGGTAAACGCATACAACAAATTTCATTGTTTTGAAAACCGGGTGATTATAAACTACGCAAACCTGAGTAGCACTTTTTACTTTTATGGTTAGGTGCAAATCAAAAGGATCTTTATCAAGAATGTCCATTGTATCAGTTCTACAAGACACTTGAATTCAAACAGAAGCTACCAACTAGAATACTAAAAATTAAACTTTGTAGCGGTTTGGAACAAGGGTTTGGTAAAGCCCAATTCAATGAGAATTTTAAATCTTTACGTCATTCCTTGCGGAAATACGAATTTTTCTAACTCAAGTAGTCAATGTAAAATAGAGCCACAATGTCGCTTTTTTAATGAGAACTTCGCACCAAACCTAATTGCATATTACATCCATCGAAAAGCAGAACAAGACTTATTGATCTTTATCCAAGGGCTGACAGTTATTTTTCATCTACACTATTAAACAACACGAGGAACAAAGTGTATGCGCACATGGAAACTCTATTGACCGTTACCCACTTGACAGACTGCCATTTTCCTGCCCACCTTGTTCAGATTGCATTCATTTGTTATGCCTTGTTGAAAGTGGACACTTCAACGGTTGAAAATTATATTTGGTTTATGTCCACCACGAACCGCTGGAATGACAAAACACTGAAAACTGCAAAGATGCTGGTGAAAAAGATCTATCTTCATTTTTTTATTTATATGATGCATTCAAGTGGTTGATTTTGTTCTATTGTTCATCCATATGGGTAGGCGCGTTGAGTACACTGAGTACACTGATGACCCCTAACAAGGATGAAACAGCTGTACAGTGCTTCCATGGTTTCTTTATGGTGAGTTGAGCGATCATATCACACGGTGAATTATTTCATGAAAGCATTCAATCTCCTACTACTAAAATGTACACTGGGATTACCAGTGGAAACCACAAGGATTCTGTCTACCTTCGGTTGTCCTAAATAACTGTCAGCGCGTACCTCCCCGTGATCTAAGTTTATAGCCCGTCTGTGACACTACGGAGCACTTAGTTGCAGTTAAAAATTTGACATGGTGCCAAGAGGTAAACACCGGCTCATCTGTAACCATGAGTCCGGATGAGGAATGTCAACTGTTAGTTATCGCGCCCCAATGACTCCTGATAAGACGTATGCACGAAAAAACTGAGAGGACAACCCCTGAACAAACTTGACCCAGTAATGTGGACCAGCCAGGAAAGGCCGCCCAGCGCGCTGGTGACACATGCCTCCCACGTAAAAAGCACGAGTTCAAACTCTGGATGTGATGGTGAGTATGGACCAGTGATGAGATCTAATGAGCGAAACTGGGGTCTGGTACTTCTCGTCTGCAGGACTGACCGGATGACCTGCCGTTTGTACGGAATTAAAATAGCGTGGATCTTTATGAAATCGTCCAACAAGTTGATTGGTTGGAAAATCTATGAACAGAATATCACAAAGTGCAAAGTCGCCGCGAACGACTTCGATCGGCATCAAAGCGAAAAACAACGAAGTCGACATACGGTCACGAAATTTCCGGTGCATAGGCCGGATAGATTCATGAACGTAGATCGGTTGAAGCCATCACATAAGAATAACAATAGTGGTGAGGAAACAGCCAAACAATTTGTTAGTCGTTGCCTTGTATGTCCTTTATGAAGCACAAATATATTACGAACCCACTCGCAGATCTTTTGTCGTCAGAACCTTGGCGAAAAATGAAGCCATGAGAGAAAAGTAGGGATTTATGAAGAGATCTCCACAAATATCAATTCTTCCAGACTTTTCTCCTGGGACAGCAATTTTCCATTATACACATGGACGGTTCCCTAACCGGATCCCGAAACCGAGGTAGGGGTTATTGTGTGAGGCCTCCTTCTAAGCCATCAGCCACAAGTCTAGATTTACAGGATAGCACAGCAGATCCTGGCATTCCTAAACCTATGGAAACCAATGACCAGGTCCCACGGTTTCCTTACTTCTGATCGGGGGCCCAACGTTCCCCCCGAAGATTACAAAGGAATGAAAGGGCAGAAAATTTCGGTTCGAACGCTTCTGCTCACAGAACACCTCTGAAGGAAGGTGGCGAACAGCACTCGGGACGTCACGGTTCATGTGAAATTAAATGGGTAAAACGTGTCAGACGAAGACCTACCATGTTCTCGCCTTCGCTGCTTAAAGATGTTTAAAAGACGAATCCACGTAGTTTCAGAGATTCTAATGCACACAAGACTCTCATGTAGTTATTCTTATCTGCGCTTCTTATTTGGATTGGCCTAGGGGCCTGTCGAACATCATTTCAATTTTTTTTATTATCTGTAAAATATGATGCCTTATTTTCAGGACCAGAATCGACGTAACGTTAGAGTATCAACGACGGAAGAACTCCACGCACACCCGGAAACCATGATTTTCGGCTAATGCCAGCCCTTGATAAAGAAGTGATTACCGCAATCGACTCCCAAGTAACTACCTTTAAGTTACTCAATGACTTGGGTCAAGCTTGTGAATGCTTGGAGCCGATCACCTCTTACATACATTGTGTTGCTTTCGCGACAGTGAATAATAACCGATTCGATCACAAAAAGACTGCTTGACGTAACATATCCGTGCATAAAAGCTAGCTAAGGAACTTATCAAAAATACTAAGACGCGTTAAATTTCTGTTCCACTGCAGATTTACCGTGTGAAAACTTGAGATGAAACCGCCCATAATGGCAAAGACAGATAATTGCAGATTTCACTTGCAAATCATTTGTATCACAAATGAGAAGGAAGATGGACTGAAACTGACAGTGAATGTAAATATTTTGTTGAAAATCAAGAGCGGAACTTGCAGAATAACGTTTATCGATATTTCAACGGTTACAGAAATCGTTTTGATCACCAAAGTATGCTCCCATACAATCGACAATTTAGGTTAACTCACTCCTACCAGCAAAATAATTTCCATTTCAAGGCATGTGCAGAAGCAATTTTTCCTTGATGGTGCATTACCCAAAGCCCTAAAAGAAGGGCTAGTCATTTGAAATACGTTTACATGGGTATTGAGTGGCAGAGAAGTCACGACAGAAGATACTGCAGTTTTGAAGCTGTCATTTATGTTGTGGTTTGTGACTTTGAATTTTCGCGCTGCAGAATGTTTGGTCGATCAGCCGACCAACCTAGACTGTTTACTGCCTTTGTTCCTGGTGAACAAAGCAAACTTCCGCTCTGGTCTAATGTCTAAATTACATAACCCAGCATCGACTATCGTCTTCTCGCGGATACTGCGTTATGCGTTGCACTTCGGCCATTTGCTCTGGTCCAGCGACTTTCCTGAACCTACTGAGCAGCTGTGACGTGGATTAGTCTATCTCTCTCCGTGATCCCAATATCTCGATGGACAAACTAGTGCATCGATAAGCGGAACATCATTGGTTTGGTGCCTGCTCGTTGTGCTTATTACCGAGTAACATATCTGTAAAATTTCTCATCGTGAAAAAGCTGATCACTGGTTCCAAAAATTGGAATTACTGCTCGCCTTCTAAAACGATTGATTGTGGGTTCTCAACTTGTATCTGTCCCGGCATTATCATAAAAACGACTAGATTCAGTCTAGTGGAAACAACGGCAAACAGAACCTATGATATGAACAGAACGAGCAATCCGTGACATACCGGTTGGACAAAATATGATTGAAACCTACCGTGCTGTGTATACTTGATCAAGCAGAAAGCATGGAACAGGGACAGAAAGTGCAGAGCTAAAAATAAGAAGGCAAAATGATTGATGACAACAGTCGCTCTCTACAGTTACACCCGAAAAAGGTAAAACTTATTCACCTCTTTTGTCTGCACTGTCAAATGCATCCGTTCTTAGTTATTTTGTCTTTGCACAAACCAGTAAAACTCCTGTTGCATTTGTGTAGTCTTATTGCCGGTTTACCAGCCCTAATCACACGGTTTGGTCATCCCGCGAACACATCCGTCCCCGGTAATCCCGCCTGTTTTTTCTGGATAGATTCAACTAAATCGTTCAAGGGAAATGGCATTCCCAACCGTACCACCAGAAGTACAGTCACCCGCCCGGAGACTTATTTACGGCTACTCAATGCTCGTGCATTTCATTTAACTTCGTCAATACACGGTGCGAACAACGAGTCAGGCCATGTTATCACACCCCATCCCCAAAACACGGAAAACTTGCATTTATTTAATCCGGGAAGACAGTAACCAATTCGAAGTCCAGCCCAAATCACATGCAATTTCGTCAGCGATACAAACTTACCGGACAACGTGTTGACATTTACAGTTTCGTGAAATAATTCACCATGTGAGTTGAGCGATTATATCACATTGTGAATTAGTTCATGAAAACATTCAATCCCCAACTATTAAAATGTACCAAGTAATCAAGCTCTGCATGTCATATGCAAAGCCTTCGTCGTACTTGGGCTACTTGCACAGAAGTCATCTCTCAGTAGGGGTCGATCGCTGCGAGCTAACGGACAGTAACCGTGCAAATCAGTCACGGATAGGTACAATATTATCATGTGGTCAAGTTGAACAAACCGTTCACAGCCTGTCCGGTAGCGTAATGGCTAAGGCACGTTCGACTCACAATCGATCGTCCTTGTTTGTGTTCGCGTGCCAGTTCGGGCGCGGTCCATATGCACTGCTCATCATTCCTAACAACGATGAAACAGCTGTACAGTGCTTCCATGGTTTCTTTATGGTGAGTTAAACGATCATATCACATGGTGAATTATTTCATTTCCTGTTTCCCAAGTTTGTTCACATCATAAACATAAATTATTCAATATTTTACCGACTTAGCCTGCGCTTGAGCAACTGGAGATCGATATCACCGGGGACAGCAGCCTTCCCATCAAAACAGCCTCACCTTATAATTGAATGTGTTTGAAATTCTGTCTTAAATTTCCTTTCTGGATACCTTTTCCAAACCGATGAATAGTAAGTCTCCAGCGTACCAATTTTGAAATACATAGAAAGTTTTATCGGTAAGTTCAACTAAACAAAACTGCTAACCACTTCAGTAATTTGGGTCGAAACAGTAAGACCTTGACAAGCTGTGGAGCCGAAACAGTGATAAGCCGTAGGGATTGTTTCTGGTCATCTTGCAGGCGGTTTGACCAGAAATAACGGAGAACCAGCTGAATCATTGTCACGTCTCCGGCCATGATTCTGAAATGTGACGACCGTTGACAGTTATGTGCCAAATCAAGCATGAACCTGGACAGTGGCGTAACTGAGACCGGCCTCTGAAACATAGATCGGTCAAGGAGACCAATTATTGCTTACATTCTTCTTTGATCTGGCTACTGAGTACTGACTTAATTAATCAGGTCACAGAATTCGAAAAAAGACCACTTCATCTCGTTCGTTTACTGTCAGATCGAGAACAGTCAATCACTGACAGACAGACGACGTGATAGAAGTGCATAAAGAACGGTGTTCCCGGCACGCCATTCCAACAGTATTCTTAACTAATTTCCAAGCGGATGTGCACTACTTGTACACTATTCACGCTGGCAGCTATAAACAATAAATTTCACAAATCTTCGGTCCTTAGGGCTTAAAACTCAGTTAAGGTTTACTGAGATTACTCGTTTGTTCCTTGAAAGCAGTTCGAATTGCCTAATTGTGAATATGCAGCCCAAGAACAAATACCGGATGGAAGCAGGATGCAACTTGGTCATGCTTGACAAAAAAACGATTAACTGCTCGGAAATTGAATGCAGATAAGCAATCATCAGAGGGTGCCTGGAAAAGGGCTGATTCCAATTACTTGTTTCTCCGGAATTTGAGTATGGATAATCACGCTAATTCCGAAGGAAGATCAAAGATGACTGGAACCTAAAGCTTATAACCCATCCACATTCAATGTTTCCCGCGTAGCAAGGATTATGTGCGAGATTGACAGGCCGGACAATTCTTATCAATCATTTATTCCCGACCATACTTAATGTGCGTACAGAATGAAAACTACAGCGCTGAAGCCGAACTCACGAGTACAAGAACAAAGTGACGCGCAGGAACGGTGAAACGAGGCAGGCGTGATATCCTGTTCTGGCAGTCAAACTGTCGAAATTTCAGTCTGGTTGGTTCAATATGCTTACGCTATTCGGGCGGAAAACCGTTGGTCTCTAAGTGGAATATCTGAACACCATTCGACACAGCCTAGTTGCTTAGTTGTTAGGGCACACAAGGCATAGATGCGTGAATTGCGTCCACGCGTGGGTTAGAATCCCGCCTAGTTTGAAGACTTTATAGTTCGATCAATCCTACTTTTTGCCAAAATCTGATAGACTACAAGTCATAAACCTAATATTGTTCGAGACCAGCCGTTAGCGGGTTACGTCATACATTCAGACCGAAGTGAAGATGTGCACCATTTACATTTTCCAAGATGAGGATTTCTGGCTGTTCCTGCATGAGCAATGCTTGACATGTGCCGCCAAGACCGATTTCTGTCAATCATAGACTAGCACGAGCCTAAAAATACCCTTGTGAGATCATCGGTGAAATGACAGTTGCAATTCAATAAGAACGGTCTAATGCATTCCGAGCTGGATTATATCGCAGCAAGTGGGCAAAACTGTCACGAAACCGAATGAGTTATTCCGGTGAACAATTTCCACTTGCGATTCATACCATCACTTTCAACTGTAGAACTTATTATTCACTGACTACTACAGAAATCAAAAATGCTGAATGCAGCAAGACCTAGCACCACTGTTCATGAGTAAAGCGATGAAAATCACGAAACAGTTCAAAGAAATCCATTTCCAAGTCAAATCACTGGATTCGCAAACCCAAAAAGTGCTGCCATTATACAAACTGGTGTGTTCAAATTTGCTGTTCAGTTAACCGATTAACAATATCGGTCTCGATCCGAGAATAAAAAGAAATTATGACGTTATCAACAAATAATCTGTGTGCACCAAATCACCCGTGAATTTGTGAAGACGAATGCCCACCAGGTGCACAGTAGGCCTTTAACTACTCAACCCAGCAATCTGGATTGGAAATGCGTTTTTCAGAAAATAGTTGTGAATTAATGAATGATATGGCCTTGACAACTCATACAACTATGGCAATACTAGACAACATTATGCTCCAATGCGACGGCAAGAATTGACTGAATAGTGAGTGGTTAGTTTAGTCTACTTTTCACCTTCATTAATCTTGCAAAGATGTTCACCATTTTCAACTCTTACCTCGCAGCACCCAATTATATTTTATGAAAACTTGGAGGACTATAATTAAAAAAGTAGAAGCGCTCCGACACCGACTGCACCCTTCAGCCAGATTACTTATAACCTTCAGTCATAGCTTGAAACGATCTTGCGGACTCCGACCCAGAACTATAACACTGGTGAAGGTTTTCGTACATTCTGTCCGCAGCACGCAGTGACTCACATTCTAGTCATCAGCTACCTCGGAGAACATATACCGATACTGAGGAAATTCTCATTGCTTAATCACATCTATGTCTCCCATTTCTTCAGTCAGCAACGGCCATATTTCCGAACCGTATAGCAAGACTAGGACACGGGAACATTACTGAAGCACCTGCGAATAAGTTTCTGCAGATATGTCACGAAAGCCTTCTAGATAAGCAGATAGAGAGGCCAAAGAAAGAAGGATGGGAACAGAAGACAAAGACTGAAAAAAGAGGCGTCTATAAATTATATTACACCTATCACCGCCCATTCCGCTCGACGCAATGGGCAGTGCAATTCTGATGACAGATGCACTAGGGGAATTTTAGCTGCAATCTATGGAGAATGGTGCGAGGGTACTGATACGGAGTCCTGGCGCTAAACGGGAGAACGGTAGGTGATGTCAACTAAAGCCTGTGGTCCTAACAGAAACAGGTCTGTAACAGAATGGGAAGTGGCCGAATGAAACCCTAACTGCTTGGACCAATTATTCTCCCACTGATTTTACCACTCGAGAAGATATTCCAAGTTGACCACAAAACGGGAGGAGTAAAAGACTCCTTCGCAACGCCTGCAGACACTGAACTTCTGGGCATATCTGAATCGCAGGTTTGAGATAAGCCATCCTATATAGCTCTCTGGGTCACGGAGATACAAAAGCAATCACATCACGTGAAAGTTCAGTCTCACGGTGACGAACGCATTTAGTATCATTAGGACTACCTCGCGCAAGACCACTTGGCGCACACTGATCAGAAAATGGTGGTCTGATAGAAAGCGCTTCCAACGCGTTCAGCGACAAACTGCAGTGGATGACGGTAGCAAACATCCAAGACCAAACGTGCCCTGGTTAAACGTCAACCTGGCAACAGCATATCTGTCAGAAAATCTTGGGACATCTGATATGGTCATAGAACTAAACATGGCAGCCAACGTTGATTACGCATTTTGTTCGACTCACCGTAAAAGTCAACTTAAGTGTGCCCTCATACTATTGTGTCCCGTCCCGCTTCTTGAATACAACTCCACAGTTAATGAAACGCCTCCAATCCAAAGGGTGTATGAAAGTAATAATCAGTCACGGTCTCCCGGTGCGTCATGAAAACTCAATGGCGTACCACTTCGAAGATCGGGCCGGTTGACCAAAGGTTCGGTTTGGGCAATTGGCTAGTATAATGCTCATCGCATCTTCAGAGGTTTTTGACCAACAAGCCTTGCGTTTATCTCGCAAACATTTCATCAATCGAGATGATATCGTCCGCGAATAGGCGTAATTGAGTAAAATCTGTTCTCAAGCTCTTGCTTTTCAGCTGATGTTCGATATCTTCGATGGTCATCCGCGCCTGACCAGTACTGAGAGACTTGCGGTTTCTCCAGCCCGTTTTTCAGCTTCATCTAAATCAGGCACGTTCAATTGGCGATTTTACTTGACAGACAAGGGCGGAAACGGGCCATGTCTTTCGTAAAACGAGAAAGATTCATTGTTTCTCTTCTTGAAGATTCGGTTACAGTTTCGCTCTGGAATCGACAATACTATGCCGCATCCATTGTCAATTTGCGAGAAGAAATAGCCAAGCCCAAAATAAATCTTGTTTTATCTTGTATTAATTTCGAGGCTTGAAGGCAGGTAAAGGGTATATCAAATAGCCACTAGGGCCCGCTGCACGGGGGAAAGAGAAAACTGGCAACTGAGGCCATGAAACTTGGAGTGGTGTAGATCTAGATAGGCTCTCATTAGAACAGGCGTGGTAACGGACCGGGCGACAGCGAGTTTCCGTCCGCCGCCAAACCGAAGCTTACCCTATGTACAGAATGAACTTTCCCATATCCATGCCGTAGCTGCGGTTTGCTTCATTGGTTTCTCAGGTCACCACCTTCGTCTATCCTATTTATTGGACTACAATCTGATGGGATAAAATTCACTGCATTGTAAAACCCGAAACGCTCACACTGATTGGCTGGCACTGCTCACCACAAGTTTCGATCGATATGCTTCTGAATTCATGTGATCCAACAACGAATAGCTGTCAGGTGGAAGCTGGTAGCCAATGATATATTGTAGCCTCTTTCTCACTCTGCTACTGGAACAAAAATACGATTTGAAACGATCTGAATCCATCCCGAGCCGCCATTGTGTAAATAACGTTAGTCCAAAAAAACAGCTTCGTCTTATTCAGGTGCAATTTAGGGTAACATGTCACGCCCGACAACGAATTCTTGAAGCCAGCTTGCGTTTATGTAATACGATGGACAATGTCCTCCGAGTTAACCGATGCATATATCTGACTGCATATGACGCTTCTTCCTCGGTTGTATTGTATAAACTATTACGCACATATCGCGCATTTCAAATATGCTTCCTAATAATGGAAAAGTGGAGCCCTATAAATACTCATTCGAGAGAGTATGGAAAGAAAAGTGGATGATTGAAATATGAGAATGACACTTTGAGGAAGATGCGTGAGATCAGAAAGTAAATATTTTTCACGGTTTCTGACGAGCTATGAATCACTACGACATACTGAAGTTGAAGGAGTCTTCTGGTTAGTCCAGATGCATCCTTCACATAAGGTAAGATAACCCCTCTTTGATGGTCTTTTCTATCCATTTAGAGATGAATAACACACTCTTCTTCAAATCGTAAATCAGAAAGTATTGTGTTTTGGCAGCAGAGTAACTGACACATTCTGAATGCACCGCGTGGACACGAACCTGAGATAGAATTTTAAGAATACACTGGTCAAAAAGTAGCGAACTGACTAGAATGCACGTCGTGTGATTCCGATAATTACCTCGACAATAAAAGTAACACAAAGTGATGATATCCGACTTTGTCTCCTGTAGACGTGGCGACATATAACATGCGATATGACTACGTGATGAATCACAATGGAATCCAACACAAGCTTCTCGCAATTCAGTTTGGGCAACTTGACAGCTGTGATGGCGAAACTTGAGGTAGATTATAAATCTTAGATCACCGGCTGGAAGATAAACAGGACTCGAAATAACCATGAAACCAGGTTCACATCAACTGATCGAAGAGAACAGTCTCAATAATATCTATCCAGTTATTCGATGATGATGGGGAACGAGAGGAACGGAAATTTATTTTCAAGCAGGTTATATGCAATTCTCCAAAAAGTGGATATAAACCAGATAAGAAAAATCGCTCCCAACGGGTGGAATATGGAAACCCAGCTTAACGCCAACGTCTTGGCGGGGCTTCAACTCGAGATCTCGCCTGCCGGTTTCGCTGAAGCCTGCGGTAGCTCGCTTTGATGATTTCGTGCTTTTCCGGTATGCCTAGGAGTGAACCGTCAAGGCTGGGTACCTCCGAACTCAATTCGTCCAGCAACTCCCGTTGATTTGCCAACTAAAAAGCAATTACGATATGGAATAAGTTCAGCAACTGAAACAAGATATATGTACGTAAGGTACGATGATGATTACGTAGTTCCAGGTAACTACTGGTCACGCGGAAATTCTGCGATATATATATATATATATATATATATATATATATATATATATATATC
>LUCM01010405.1:355160-390794 GCA_008360955.1 Fasciolopsis buskii
CTCTCTCTCTCTCTCTCTATATATATATATATATATATATATATATATATATATATATCCCGGACTGTTCGAAAAGGAAGCGTTGTAACTATTAACACCATAACGAATACCGGAAAATATCGCTGTGGAACTTATTAAGCACTGCAAAAATTGACGAAAAACAGCCGCGGTAGGCGAATTTACTTTAGGTCAGATAAACAAGACAGAAGCGGCGCGAGTACAGCAACAGGTACGACATAGACAGAGGTCTGGCAACAGTGGCAGTCATTACTAGTGCATCGCAAAGTTCTAGTCAACCGGGAAGCTAGATGGCATCATGCATTAGGTGAAAAAATCTTGCAGTTCCGAAAAATATACTTCTAAAAACTGAGGCGATTGTTATGGTAAGTGGACTTATAATTTTATAGGCTGTTCTTCCTCAGCCCCACCTTATTTTCACCAGCGTTATTGTGTCTCAATATACACGATTGGCTTTGTTTAACCCTCTGTCTCTCTTAGGAATGCCTCAGGATACCCGTAAGTAAACTTCTAGGTAAATGTTGGCATTTCATGTCTGGTGAAGTACATTAAAGAACCTACAAATGCTGCAGTTCACTTCCTGCAGTACATACAGTTTTATTTCGGTCTGCTTCAAATGTTGCTTTTAAAAATTTGCCAAGCTTTATAAAAACTCCGAAAATGTGAACATAAAAGAGTCACCAATAACCAATGCCAACAGTGTTGATTTTTGATCGTCGCTTTTTGGCCGAGATTGATCCCAGAAGTTCTGTTAACTTCGACGTTAACTCGTCACCACCGTCCTTGAATGGGACATACAGCCCACGCCTTTTTAGAAAGACTACCTCCCAGTTGCCGTTCAGTTCTGTTGGACTGGCATCTGGTCACACGGCTTCACTCCCGGCTATGACTGAAAGGTCCACTATGAGAGTGGAACAATTAAAATGCTTCCCAAAACGCTCTGCTCAACGCCTCAGTCAACGTTCCTGAAAGTGAATCAGTGAACCATCGGATTCCGGCTTTCATGGACCAGTACGCCTAATCAGGCGGTTGAGGTTGCGAATATTCCTGACAGTCGTTTTTTTATTTTCCCACATTTTTCTATCCACCAATTCTCAGGTTTCTGTTCAGTTGACGTCCATCCCTGACCAAGAAAACTGTAGTGGCATAGAACTAAACAAGATCTCAATAGGTCAGATGTGGTAACGTGCTCGGTAACAGTGAACTGCCAACATTTGCCAGAGTGACTAGTGCATTTGGAATTTGAAAGTTCGAGTTTGGAGTAAAAGAAGCCTAACCCAACCGAACACCGTCTGTTGTCGTACTTTATCTTACTTCGTGATTCAGTTTAGTTAAATTGGCTTCGTACGGTGCAGTCCTATAATTAAACATCGCAATGAGGTTGACATTTAAACCCGAATTTACCGAACGAATGAAAAACTACGCCAGAGGACTGAATGACCATGCGATAAGTGTCCGAATAAGTCGTACCCCAACAACAGCAGTGTATCAAAGGAACAGACACCTAACACATTATCCACAAAATACTTTACTAAGCATTTCAAAGTATTCGATAAAATTGCAAGACAGTGACAAGGTACGAGAAATAGCAGTAAGCTGAGTGCAAAATTTTACCTGTCATGTCGGTATGGCGTCGATTACCTAACATCATCTATGGAGTAAGCTCATAACCTCTAAAACCCAGTTCAGTGATGAAGGGAATGGCAACCATGACCATTGAGTGGCACATAAATGTATAGGAATTTGATAAGTCAAGTGTACCGGCGATCCGGGAGAGGGCGAATTGTGGTTTACAACCAAAGTGACCGGTTATTCTGGGATTCGAACCAAAGGTCTTGGATGCGCCAGATGATAAACCCACGTGATCACCGACAAATAGGCCCGGTGTACAATATACAAAATGCTCAGCTTCTGGTAATCACCATCATACTCAGATTCTGTTTCTTGTTGTATCATTACCAGTGATTATGGACACCACTATGACTATCACCTGAGGCAAACAGATGAGGTATACCATTACCAAAAAGCATTATCTGCATCCAGTTTCCCAAGGGGCAAGAATCGATGTGATGTCTTGTCTTACACATCCGACGAATATACAAATGACTCATGACTCGTGACTCTGGTGAATCATGTTAACCAAATGGATAAATGAAAACAAACACTACACTTCAATCCTCCAAGACTGTTACTGAAACGTTGTAAACGAAATTTTAAAGCAACCCGAAACAGGTAAGAATTTACGCAGCAGTTAGTTACTGTAAACCCTAGGACACCCCTCACATGTAAAATTAACCAATTTTCAGGAAGGAATTAAGTGTAAAAATTGTCTCTTAAAAAATAGTGATCTGCGAAATGTGTCGGTGCTCCGTATAAAAACAGGCGAATGACATAAAAATGCCGCGAGTTTGTCGACGGGATACGGCCGGCTTAACACGCAAGTGTCAGCAAGTACTCGTGGATGTCAATGCCACGAAAATTAATGAAAATCTAACTGCTCAACCGAACCGAGTACTCTGTGGTGTGACCTACCCGAGTTCTATTCTCCCTCGTTTTCTTCTTTCTCATACCTGATCACTTGAGATCCGGATTTCCGTTTGTCTTGTAGGCGGAAACGCAGATAACTCAGTAAAGGAAATGTATTACACGAAAAACTGCGGTGACCACCGGTACCCAGGACGAATTTAATAGTAAGGTAAAAGGATGACAATCATTGGGAAAAGCGGTCGTTTTACGCAACACACCTGGACTGCATATGCTGCTGCAGGATAGGTAGTAGCACACATGCCAATGGAATAATGAGGTTTTATTGGCCGAATAATTATCTACACAATGATATACTAACACTCGAGCGGTCAGCACCAGAAATAACTAGTACAGTATGCAAACAGCGCTTCTTTGTCTTACGAACACAAATATGAACGCACATCTACATATACACGTACATTCATACATACCCTTAAGGTAATAAAAATAATGAATAAAAACCGCAGCAAGTTTTTCAATGGATAGGCATTGAGGTTGTACGCAAATCACTATACTGCACCTGGTAAAGATGTAAGGATTGATGAGTAAGGGATCTCACTTACGAACGGCTTGCACATGGCCGAATGAAGTGTCACGACTAATCCAAACGGAATCAGTCAGTAAGTAACACGTTGTCATATTTCCTGGCCGATCTATGTATCACGAAGAATGCCGATCGATCTGTCGTCGCGTACGGGTATATACACGGCTGATTAATATGTACCCATAAAAACTAAAAAACAGGCTCGCTGTCAACACTACACAAAAAGGCATATTGGTTGGGAAAGAAGACCAAGTAGAAGATTACAGGGAATCAAAATCAGAAAATTATGAGTTGAGGACTGCCAATACGGTTACACGTTGTCCATTAGGAATTCCTAATTCGGAACTTGTTGTGACAACGCGGTGGTGAACGAACTGGACCTTAGATTAAAATTAACAAGGAGAAGAGCTGGGTAGACTGTTGCTACCAGAGTCATCAGCTTCTACAAGCAATACACTTTTTTAGGAAACTTAAACCCTACTTGATCCAAGAGTAGTAAATCAACTGTCAATTTAACAAAAAAACGTTTCAATAAACAACCTTGTGGATGGAATCAGTACTTAACATTCCATGATGATTAGCTGCTTAGGTGAGATAAGTCTATCTCAAGAAACTGAGCGTTAAATTTCAGAGGTATACATACGAGACACCGTCAGTCCAACAGGCTGGAACTTTCCGCTCCTTTGAATATCTCAGGAAACTGAGAAACAGCAATTATATTGGGACCTGAACTTAACCGTTCAAAAAGTGACCTTCTAAAGAGATTCGGTCAGTTTTTGAATGATAAAAAATATCGCTCACTTGATGTCAGTAGTATAGATATCAGAGTTCAAGACAAAACATACTAGGGACCGACAAGATGGATTTCATTTACCAAAAGTCTGCTGTTTGAATGATCGCCTTGCACGTAGCTTTTATCTTTAACTTACTTTTTTTGCTAATGAAACAATAATGTACATCAATTTTCAGGAAAGCGGCGCGGCCAGCAGAGGGATGACAAATGGAGAAGTTGCCCGGCGGTGGAATGATTCGAATCCGGGACTTTATCCGACGGGCCACGGCCGGCCTACTAGCTTTGAAGGCCAGAATTCCCTTCGCTTATTACTGTTTCGTAATAATTATGCACATATAGAATCACAAGAATAAATTCTGATTGTAAGTCCAAGAAGGTATCATAATCATCATCGTTCAGCAAGGCAAGCCTAACCGAACACTGGCTTTTCCTAGAATAAATTCTTTTATTAACAGAGGGAATACCCAAAAGGAGCGAACCGATACAAGCCGAAAGAGATAAGAATGCTGCAGTAGCCAACACAAAGAACAGTCTAACTGCTCAACCACTCTGATTCGACAGATGACGACACGATCGCCACTGTTTACGGTTCATTCCAAAGTCTCTCAGTTTCTCCAGCCAGCTACTTGAAATGTCTTTCGGATCCCAACCACTAAGACGCAAGACACCTACTTTACCTAGGTTCGCTGTACATTTTCTCATCCCACTTTGCCACGTCATCTGTTGACCTCCGCATGGCTCCTTCCATTTCTTGGGAGGAACACAAAATAGGGCACCATATGGTAGACGAGTGTTCGTCATACGCAACACGTGACCCAACCAGCGTAGTCTACTAAGTTTCATACGCTAAAACAAGCTATTCTTAGAAGTGGCACCCAATACCAGATTCCTAACCTCAATATTACTCACCCGGTCACTCCATCCAATCCTAGCCATACTACGTAAACATCGGTGGTCGAAAACCTCCAACCGACGAACATCGCCCACACGCATACTCCACGTCTCGCAACAGTACAACAGAACTGAACGCACTGCAGCACAGTACACACGACCTTTCAACCTCAATGAAATATTAGGCCGACGCCGCAAATGCTTCAGTCCAGCATAAGCTGCCTGAGCCTTGGATATACGCGTATTTACCTCCACTACCGAGATACCATCGTTGGACATGCAGCTACTAAGGTAGGTGAAACGGTCTGCAATCATTAGTTTCTCTCCGCTCAGCACTAAGTTTGGCTCTGCTGTCGTCCAGTCCTGTAACAGCACTTTGCACTTTGAAGGTGCAAAGCACATGCCAAACCGAGCAAGCGATCTCGACAGTCTATCTAGTGCTCGTTGTGTATGGCCCGCAGACTCGAAAAGGCACACAACGTCATCTGCGTAGTCTAGGTCACATAGCTTCCCTCCGCCTCCCAGTTCGACTCCCACACCCTTGTCGAACGCCGCTAATCGTAAAGGTACAAATGAGAGAAACAGCCGTTGGTGTAGTTTTTTCATTTCAAACTGACTCCAGCACCATTTCGGGATACCATGATTTAACATTGGGACCAAAATGTGGGATAAGCTATTTACTAGGGGTTCTCGAAACCGAGCAAGGCAACCAAGTCCTATGAGAAATAGCTTGATTCTGGTCCAATGCAAATACTTGCTAAGCGATACTCGATTGGTTTCAAGTCGTACCGCGACGGGAATAATTCATGCAGTATCGATACCCAACTCATCAAGAAGCCATGACAGCGCCACTCAACTGTTGCATCCCTGTCAGGAATAATTACCAATAAAACAAACTAAAGGAGTTTCTTAACCTTTAGCGACCTTCACCTCGAATGCCGCGGAACAGAGAATCAGCTTAAAAGCCTGGAAAAATAGGATAGGACAATGCCTGGTTAAATGTACCACCGATTGCGGCAATTTGTTAAGTCATTCGTACTAGGTGGTAATCAGACAATTTACAAATCACATAAGGTAAAGGTCATTGTCAATGGGTTCGGATTTTAGTGATATGCTTCCGGCTATTTCAACATTTCCAGAATTCATCACATAACCGGACACACATTCTCTGTTCCGTTGTTTTGTTTTTCGAACTTAACTGCAAATCTTGGTTGTTCCGGTCAAGTAATGCAATCCATGATAAAATCATAGGGAAATGCTGAAATCCTTCAAACGAAGAACTTCGCCCTAATGCATGATTTATTTTGGTAAACCAATACGGAAAAAATGAAGAGAATTTCCAGGGAAGTACAGGGTTGGCCCATCTATTGCATTTCGCAAAAGATCCGCCATCTGCAATCCCGTAATGATCAGCAAACAACGTACGTCTGACCTCATCAGGACGTTTTTTGCTATT
This sequence comes from Fasciolopsis buskii, assembly GCA_008360955.1. Classification (NCBI taxonomy): domain Eukaryota; kingdom Metazoa; phylum Platyhelminthes; class Trematoda; order Plagiorchiida; family Fasciolidae; genus Fasciolopsis; species Fasciolopsis buskii. The sequence goes on from LUCM01010405.1 coordinate 361,389, forward strand.
TCATGTCGATCCCCTTATCAGTTCACCCGATCATGCTATAATCAAGGTCCGCCTAATGGTTTATAGCGCAACCAATCACCGACACATTACCGCAAACAAAATTTGCAAGGGACGGATTTGTTCAAAAAGCATCACGAGGCTAAACGAGGTTGTGAGCTAGTCAGATCTGTCCCTACTCTTAGATACTGATGTTTCTGTGTCTTGGGATCAACTTACAAGCTGCAGTAACCTTTGTTTTAACCTCTACATTCCCCATGATCGCTCCTCATCCCCTCGATTTGAACAACTTCGTTGTTTGAAATGTGCTGTTAAGAAGAAGCACCATATATCAGTCAACAAGATAACCAAATTTATTAAAAGAGTCGTCCAAACTGAATTACTTGCATGCACGTCATTTACTAAAATATAAAAAACCATCGAAAAACCAGAACACTCAAAGATTTGTGCGGAGGTTTATCTGCATGGAATTGTATTGCTGCAGATGTTGAATGTCTGAAAAAATAACATTCAACAAGAAAGCCGAGTTCTTTATTTTTTCAGGCGCCAAGGATGTCTCCTTGCAAGTTCTTTCATTTTCTTTTTCTATCCCAAATATCTATCAAGAACTTCTAGGAAATCCTGTGGACCGGATGGCCTCAACCCTATAGCCCTCAAAGAGTGTGTAATCACTATGCCTTATGCATTCAGAATTTTTTAACAAATGCTTGTGCGATAAATTCTTGATTCCTGGAGGACAGCTGCCATAACTACGTCCCTAAGAAGGGTTCATCCAAACTCCGTCTCGTTTTCTGTATTTTAGTAGCTCTGAAAATTACAGAAAAATTAATCATCCTAGATCTTCCCTAAACGTTTCTGATCCGCACCAGTTTGCTTACCAATCCTCCAGGTTTACGCTTGAGCCCCTAGTCACTTCAGTTCTTTGGCACTGGACAACAACAGAAAAAGATTGAGGATCTGCATGGTTAAATACAGTGATGCCCTTAACTGCGCCGACAGGAATAAATCGTCCTCATTTGTTTCCTAACCAGATACAGGACTTTCCCATATTTTCCTCTGCAACCGACAAGTCATCCTTTACAATGACACTATTTCCTCTCTTGTCACTTCTACCCTTGAAGTTTCCGAAGGTCCTATATTATCCACGTTTCTTTTTTCCGGTTAAGTATCTTCCATCTCAAACCACGCCCATAAACACCTTATCAAGTAAATAGGCGATGTAGTTCTTGATCTGCCATATTCCTACAACACTTCATTTTCGGCTTATCAAAATGGGATCACAGAATTTCCAGAATGGTCCACGGAACATAATCTGACTATCGATCCCGATTAACGTGGAGATATTATATCTTCTTTCATGAAGAACATGGGACGCTCCTTTTCCAACAACTTTTGAACTCTAGTATATATAAATGGGGAAGAACTGTCTTGCCAAAATTCAATAAATTACTTTGGCGTGGCATTGCACCGAAGTCCTAAACGGCCACAGCACGTTTCCGAAAACCAGACATCTCTTTCTGTTTCGTGTATTAAATTCCACCATGTACCCATACAACGTTTCTCTTGGTGTGTTTACCTAAGTGGTTCTACGCATCTCCCGTCGTTTTTTCCCCGGTCTCTAATCAAAAGATATCATATTAATCTCTCGAGTTCCTATCCTCTGATAGTGGCTCACTTGGCCATCTATTCGTTAAATTTATCATTGCCCACCACATTAAAGCTCGTCAAGAGCTTTCCATTGACTCTCCTCACCTATCGAAGAGCATTTAATTCTTCGCTACTGGTTCCAACTATAAATATATTCATGCATGTACCGAGCATACAAGTGTTCTACCGTTCCATGGCTAGATTCTTGAAGAACTCGAAAATTCAACATTTCAACTTGAAGCTCTGGAGTGGAAGTTAATGCATATTTCATGCATTTATGCATTCACTGTACTGTTCCTGTTTACGCTGAGACAGTCTTTCGGTTATGTAGAAGTTGAGCACTTATTTGACTTCACTTGACAGGACCATTATACCAATGTCTCAAACTCCATTGTTCTTAAAATAATGGAATCGTCTAAGTTTCTTGCACACTTACTCAGCCGATCTGTATCTAATGGATGCGATTTCAAAGCATTAGTTGAAAACCTTTCAGAAGAGTTTCTATCAGCCGTTATTACCAACAGTGGAATTTTTCACTTCCAAGCTCCACCTACCCGAATACATCGCAGATGACCCATGTGAAATATCTTGACTGGCTTTAGCATTTGCACGTCGAACTCAGTGTGACGTCCCACTAAGGCAGGAAATCACGACAATTCAGAAGTCCTTCCACAGTGCCATGTGTTTCATGAAATCATGTACTTCACTAATCATTTTGACCGGTGACCAAGTAGTTACCATCGTGGTTCGGAGGCACCGCTAAACCAGTTGCTACACACCTCACAGATCCGGCAGTGTAACATGGGATGTCCAAACGAGAACGTGCGGTTAATCAAACCAAGAATACATGTGAAAACGGTACCTGGACGTCAAGAGTATTTTGTCAGGTGGATTAGTATAAAGCTTTGAAATGCTTGCGGCCAATATTTGGGTCATGAATTATAAACAGAAAAAAATGCAAAATCGAGACGAACAACTGTCAGTCGAAAATCGTACCAACTAGGCTATCTGGGCTATCTCTCAACAGCATGCTGGACTTTACCACACGGTATAGCACTTGTTTGTTGGTGACTTCGTATAATCACAGGTTGTTGATGCGCCGTGATCAACTCCCAGGACGGATGACTTCTTTGTACACAGACTAAGCACGACGAAGGCTTCCAACAAAACATCCGCTACTCAAGGTAACCCAGTGGTCTACAGACCGTGTTCGAGGCTTTCTTCGTAGTTGACCCACTTACAGAGAAGAAACCCGCCGTGGGAGCCTAGTACTATGCGCCAGCAATCGATTATCGTGCAAAATCCGTAGCGGACAGGTCCCATTGACGTGACTAAGTTCAATAAACTGTTGAGAGCCAGTCCAGAGCCTGGTGACTATGGTTTTTTATTCACAATTGCCCACCTCGAGTTCAAATCTCAGTTGAGAAATGGAGGGCATGTCCTGCCGATGACTCATAACACGCGTGATGAAACGCTTACATATTCATCAACTTCAGCCAACTACCGACAAAAAACGATAAGGTAAACAATCTTGGTGCATGATGAGTCACCATACACAATCATGCCAGGTATCTCTGTGCCCTCTTGGGTTCGATGGTTTAAGTTATCCAAATATTGACTGAAATTGTGGGGTAGATAAAAGCCATGAATCTGTCGCTCCGACAATGTACGTGTACATTGTTGTCCGGCTGAAATACTTCGAATAGAGTTGAGTTAAAAAGTACCTCCCAAAAAGCTGTTATTGCGCAAATCTAACAGCGGAACTAAATAGTTACAGTTTCTACAACCATTAATCTTGTTCCAACGTGCTCCGGTTTTGGTTGCAATATAAAATCAAAAGATAAAAAGAGAGCGAGAAACAATCCAAGACAGACTCCACGGTAGTTGGAGAACGACCACCAAACTGGCGTTTAGCGGTGAATAATGTTGGCCTGGGTTCACCGATTAAGTTGGTCCGGAAGTATTGGCGAAGACCTGAGCGTAGCAGGCATTCGCCTGATGAACGTTTTTTCTATTAAATTTCTCGAGAGCTCATTCATGGCGCTCTGACTCGGCGAAAGAGATCCACTATCAAATAAGGCGACAGCTTCTCCTCTCGAATCATTGTACTTTAGCAAAGAAGGATGGACCAAGTGCTTCGGTCGCCGAATCAACTGGAAACCTGGGGTGTTCGACCTTTGGTCTGAAACGAGCTGGAACACCGACTATCAGCTCACCATGGTTGGCAAAAACTGCTGTTTTTTAGATCAAGTCTTTTTACCAGATGTCTCATGTGCAGTGGAGCTGAGAATACATACGGAGAAAAATACAATGATAATACATAAGTGACCCAACGAAATAAACTGGACCTCCATGGAACTGCACGAAAGAAACGAAAGCTAACCATTGGTGAGATCAAAAGTGTGGAGTGCTGGTGTGGAAGATTCCAGGACCAACTTTGATGATCATGCAAACTAACCTTGTAAAAGAACACTTCGTTCGGGTGAGGAAGACCAGGAGTACGCATCCACAGAGGCAACTTCTGTGCACTTCGTCTGGCCGCCTCTAAAGCTTTCCGTTCACCTTCCGTGAAGTGCGCCAAATCTTTGATGCTCCTTGTCTCTGTTGGAGTGGAATCATTTAGATCTGGCATATCCGCCGTGTCTGGGATCAAACGGGGAATACTACGTGCGCCATCAACCGAACATTTGGCATAGTCGCGTGGTGCCATGACCCCCGAAGCCAAGTACGGTCGCAACAGCTTAGTAGACCGATCTGAATCCGTGGGATGAAGGAAACTGGCGACTAGAAGAGATACGGCTTCGGGAAAAACCCTCACACCGCTTTGTGAACAAAACAGACGGAAATATATAGACAAAATCAGTCAACTGGTTTGAAACGATCAGTAACGAGCAGTTAGGTCATTTAACATAAAAGTTGCGCACATAGATATGTAGTCGTTAAAAGCCAATCGCGACTGTTATATCATATTTGGTACCCCAACCCCAGAGTGAACATCCTCAGGCCCGAGCAAATGTGCTAGTTCAACGAGGACGTTCGTTTGGGGGGAGGGGGAGTGGCTTAAACGGTATAAATCAATTCAAAATGCCAATGTTGAAATTGGAATGGATTATCAGCGCTTTGGACATACACCTCGAGAGGAAAGCACCATATCGCAGAAGCGCAACAAATTGTTCAGCCGTCAAGAATACCATGAAGACCAACGTCTACCACCTAAAGTCATTCACTCCGGATTCCCCTCCACTCAGGGTACTCAGTATGTAGAGGGGAACGACAGCTGTTTGGCCATTAGCCGTGAATAACGTGAAGCCACTCTCACCGATGCCCACAAGCGGGATTTTTCTACGAAGTGTTCCCCCTGGAAAATGCCCAAAGTCTGCTAGATGTAATGTGAAGCCGCAAGTGTAGCGTGCCGTTCAATAAGGCCATGGTCCCTTGTCCCCACATCGAATCACTGAACGTGAACAAAGGCATCAGAACCAAATTTTCCAGCCACTGTCGCTACTCTGAATCACAGGGAATGTCGGATCCGCTATTTGAATCGACCAGGTATATGGTCACTGACCTTCAAATGGTTTGAAAACGTCGTGTTTCGCTTTGCTGCCTTGCGAATCAGATCTTTCCACCAAACATTCGGAGCGGGCCCCCTAAGACAACTCCCTATGTAGGTTTGCGCAGTCAAATAGGACGATGTCTGTGAACAATCGTTGACTTGGAGAGAACCTACCGAAGATCTGGCACACATGGTGAATGTCATACAAACTTTTCCCCCTATCTTCTGTCGCACTATACATACATAGTTAGCGGACTGGGTCGGACAAATTCGGAGTATATCAAAAAACCATGTGATGTTTTTATATATGCAATCTTTCAAAGACGAGTAACAGCCTTGTCCGCTTCCGCCAACTGCCCTCCACACCTAAAACGGTGTTACTGGGTTCGAAAAATTACATATCGCATGCCAATTTCAACGAGTCCTAACACGATGTCCGAGCTACCACACCGCACGCTTAACAGTTTCGTAAACATACCATGTAAGTAAACCTCACTCGCTCTTCAGTAAATCTTAGACTGAACGCAATAGTGAAGAACATCGGTTATTCTATCAGAAGTCTCGTTGTGTCAAATCACCAACCACACACCTCAGTGTCCAGGTGCTCTCGTCGACACCCAGATAAGAAATTTCCGTCCATCAAATCTCTGGGAGAAGGAGAGCTATCGATATAACTTGACCACCAGTAGAATCTTCAAGATCCCCAACCGTTCACTAATGAAACCGCTAAGTTCTTTTGTTTCGACGACTATAAAAAGCGATAAAAGACACTGAGATTCGCCAAGACTATCAGACTACACTATATCAATCGAAAATCCGAACCAAATGACAAAAATAATTCCTCCGATGACTATCACAAATTTCGCATGAATCCAGTGACACGATTTGTTGTACTGAATTACAATCGCCTTCATCAAGCGAGATAAAAACTGCAACTCTGTTGCCGATTTGCAGAAAAGAAATGCGGAATTCCTACCCATAAAGCATGCTTTTGTGAACCACGGCACACCGTGCATCCATCAGCAAGAACTATTAACCACCTTTCCTTCAGTAATAATTAATGTTAAACTGTGGTTACGACATATACACTTTTGACCTGTTCACGGAGGCATAATTTTAACTGAAGAAACGGTTAACAGAATGACTTTGGGTGATTAAGTGAATCAGTTCGTCTCCGTGAGTACAAATTGTGATGAACCAACAGGTCGTACCTCTAAGTACGTGCTGTTTTCGCATACAGATGACTTTGCTCTAGTAACCAAAATCACACACATTCAACTATTCCCAGTTAAACACACAAAATCTAAGTAAATGTTGACTACCGGCGATTTTAGGTTGTGCCTTGATGTTTTCAGGTGGATTGAGAAAATATTATGAAGACAAAACATAACCCATCGAGTCTCAAAACAAGTATGCAACTGCCCTGCCGGTTTAATTGTTAGAGGACCTCGGTCCCGGTATAGCCTCTTTCCTGTTAATAAAGAATAAAGAGAATATCCAAGCGCGGACCGGAGTCACGCGTGGTTTTCGATCCCAATGGAACCGACGGTTTTTAATGCACAGCAGTTATTCAAAGCAGTGGTAGATGGCATTCAACTGTTGCCTGGACGATTGCCACGCATGGCCTACTGAAACCCTATGTGGTTCTAAGTCACTCCAAGTTCCAGAGCCGGTTTATCGCGCCAACTAGTGTAGCGGGCCAGAGAAGCTATGGGGCATGCCCTTTCCATCACAATCGTGTTCCGGCGAAGTAGGGAAAAACCGGCATATCAATAGTAATAATTGACCCCTTATCTATGCCTAAGACCATGTGCCTAAATTGGTTGTTTGCAGGCATGATTCTATACTCAAACCAAAAGAACCTAAACACTGGCTCCTTCGATCCTGTCACATTTACGACTTCGTAGGAGTGAGCGTTATAGCTCTGCAACAGTTCCTTTCGTTAATACTAAAAAATTAAAGCACTGATTAGAAAGGGATTTCTGAGCCAGTCAGTTTTCACTCGAATATTGGTTGAAATCGGCACTGTACGTCTGCTTCGCTAAACAGTGAGTACTGCACCGTTTCCTTACTCCGGCTCAATCCAGAGATGAATGATTACAAGTTAGCTAGTGGCGAGTTGAGTTTCCATACCATATTATGGATGATTGCATAACCAAATCAATCTACGACTGTTCGATTCAAAACTGTTTGCAAGAAACTCAATGACCAAATTTTAAATCACATTGCGACTAACATCAGCAAGAACCTGAAGATATGCCTTAAAGTCCAGGGCGGTCACATCGCCTAGCTTCATAAACGCAGATGATGCTAACATCTATCGCAATATTCTTGGATATTCAATTACTTTACTGATCGAAACTTTGAATTTTTTGTTCACATCGGATCAGTTTCGTTCACCACATAAAAATTACGAGAATTCACGGTTACGTTCCTTCACTGGCTTAATACTGCGCTGAACCGAATACCAATTAAACACACAAGTAGACGTTCCTGAATTTCGCCAAAACTATGGAACAGAAATAAAAGTTTCCATTTACCTAACTGCTCTTAAGAGGCAGTTTGCTATAGTCATAGAAAACTAGGTTTCTAACGTTTTCCGCTGAGCACCAATTTATCCAACCGCGTCGACCGGCGGTGGCCAAGTGGGTTAAGCGCCTGCCACTAAAAAGGTCAGCTTCCACCGGTCACTTCGGCGATAGATGACAACTCGTTTTCACCCGGCTCATTACCAAATGACTTATTCGGACCTTTTGTGGTTATATGCCAATTCAATTTTGAGGATCACGGCTGCCGTCTCCCCCTCCCCCATGTAGTAGACCCTAGTGACTATATGGAATGCTTCCTTCGTCACACTCGTGCAAAACATCACGAAAAACTTTCGACTAATTTTCACTGCTGCAGCCACTGACTGGTCATGTTTCCGAAAATGAACCGGTTAGAAAGCACCACCGATAGTGCGCTCACATCAAAAATCCTTCCACTTTGGAACGATCCATTATTTACGTGCCCTCGAGGCTTCTTTTTACTATTTGAGCAGATCATAAAAACCAGAGGATACGTACCATCAATGGGGATTTTATGACATGCTTGACTCATAAATGCAGTGGAAGAGGTAAAGTTCACGGGGCGCCGACAACCACGACCTGAAACTTGGAGTGATACAGAACGACAAAAGGTCTCAACAGGTCAAGCTGAACAACGCGAATGCAGCTCGTCGCCTAAAATAACTAAAACTTTGTTTCTCAATGAGACTATATTGCAGATGTCAAAGCGGTACTATACGTGTGGTAAAAACTACTCGTTTTTGTCCCCACGTAATTTTTCTGTCTGATTATGATTTCAAAAGCACCATTCTTGTATGGGAATTGATGTTACATTATGAGGACAACCATTAGCGGAGTGAAATAAACCATATAACGCTTACCACGGAAGAGAATCGACAAATTCAAACAACTTGACCTTTGGTGAAAACCACACCAGATTATATGGTGTGCTACAATCTTCCACTTGCCACAACGATACAAGTGAATTCAACTGGTATCGCAACAACTGAATATGGTCGTGATCGAACAGAAGAATCTGGGTTGTGAACGGATAAGTTAGCTCGTTGTAAAGGGTGAAACCTGGGGCAAAAAAGGTTAAGAGAAAATAGGGAACAGGAAGAAATGACTGAGAAAGGAAGAAGCAATCGTCAATCGGTCTATCAGGCACATTAAAAAGCCACAGCAAGCAACTGGGTGACTTAGCGAATTCCTCAGTGGTAGCTGAAGAGGAATGAAGTCTATAGATGAACAAATAGAGATACAAAACCTTAAACCACCACCCAATCACACAAAAGTAAGAGGAAGTCTCAAAAAATGGCTCCGAAACTCAGACGATGTAAACACCAGTTAAACTTGTTCACCAAGAACTAACACTATTGAATTTCCTGACTTTACGAAGATAAGTTGGTTCCATGAATATCACGGACTATTGTTGACCGAAGAAAGACGACCGGGGACGAGGTCGATGCAGATCGTGGTTCCGCTGTTCTCCAGAAATAAGGTTTGTTAACAATGTACCGAAAATCTTTGCGGCGACATCTTTCAAGGTCTTATATGTCGACTTATCTCCCTTGAATGAGCAGCAGAAAAGACATGCTTTAATCGGATGGGAATGGGTGATCTTACCAGATGCAGACAAAAGACGCATATAAATTGCCAATCAATGACGACAAACAAGATGAGTAGTCATTGGGGATGCTATTTTTCAGTCTGTCAATAAGCTCGATGATTCCAATGGTGCTTGGCTATTAGTAGCTGTTTTGCACTGGACTGCAGGGAGTTGACACTGGTTGGTCCGCAGGTGGTTGGTAACCAGGTTGATCAGCCGACTGAAGTGTTTCGCTCATTACCCTGTTTTCCTAATTTTTCAGGTAAATGGGTTCCAGTTAAGTCACAAAGAAACGAATCCTGTTTATGATATTGCGAATGACAATGTTAATAATGCAGCGGCTTTTCGCAGATGCTACAACAGTTGCCAACAATGTTGTAATTAACGTTATATGTAAAAAACAACCTATGGCGCAACGATTTTTTGATACACTCCTTACGTCATCCGGTCCTTTTTCTGATGCTTATTCTGTGTTGTGAACGAAGCTGAACAATTTGCCAAATTCACCCTGCACTGCGCCAGCTGCTTCTATACCGCATCTCTTGTAATCAGCCCTAGATGAGCTTGAGATCTCTCGCTTTAAACTGTAGTGCTTACTGCATGCTGCAGAGCGAGCTTCTTGCGCTCTGGTCGCCAACTTAAGCGTGCCATTAGTGACCACACCTTTTATCCGCATTTTCCTTTCTCCTGAGCAGATGCCACGCAACTACTCAATTGCCGATTTGGCTTGAGCCCACAGCCCCGCCACTGAATTTTCCTTCGTCTGTGGTTGGGTTACGGTGGTCAGTCAAGCTGAGGATAGTCGTGATAGCGCCTTTTGTTACTCTGAGCTTTTCAGACCTAAAAAGTTTATGCCGGTGAGTGGTCAGGTGAATTAGGAGTCTTTAATCGGCAAGAAATCAGGGACTCGAATCTGGAGTACACAGACTATTTTGATGTTAGCTGGTGATTGGCTGTTGCCCGATTTGCTATCACAGTTGACCTATTGGAAACTCATGTGGTACCATGCCAGTCCAATTTTTGTAGTCATAGCTGCCGGTTCCATCCTGTCGTGAACCTCAGCGGTTACGTGCTGCTTTTACTAAACTTATGTAAGGCACGCAATAAAACAGATCCTAACGTGTAAAAAAAGGTCAATCTTGAGGCATGCACGTGTGAGGATGCGGAGGTTCGTTTGTATTTCCTGCTTCTGCAACAAAGTACATTGGGCAATCGCGAACGGAGAAGACTCAGCAGGACCTCAGTAAGATGTGGGCGAAGTATAGTGCAGCGTGACTCACACTGAACTGTCAAGTGAGCATCTACTTCTTGGGATGTCGAAAGCGAGTGCTGAAGACAACCATTCAGTGGCCGTCGGCCAACCTGATGAGGAGGCCAACATTTTCGCAGCGCTGGCCAACACCAAATTTTCAGGGAATACATCGAGTGGGACCGCTTCATGTGCCTCTGCGAAGGTGTCAGCCTCCTGTAACGAAAACCAAGTTGACTACTTCCGTCGAATTAATTTTTGGTTTTGTTATCAGCCGAGTTAGTCGGAGTATAGATGGTAATCATGGTCAGATCGTACGGAAAGTCTTATGGACGTCTCGTCTAAAGTGAGTGTAGCGCTGTAGGGACACTGAAAGGTATCTACTCCCGCGACGCTTATTTGCCAGTTAGCTGACTGGGGTAGGCGGATTTCCGAGGCAAGCAATATCTACGCAAGTCATGTACAACTACTTTTTCAAGCACTGGTCATCGATGTTTAAGGAGGTCCAGACAAGAGGGAAGTATCCCAGATTACTTTACTATCTCGACCTCCAGGGTACGAAGTGGATCACTTCCGGGGACATCGATCCACATTGAACCCAAGAAATTTCTCACATGACCACTTGACCTAACACATGCTTTCGCATGTGCGCATCAATCACAGACTTAAATATCCAGTGGAGCAGCATACAGAAGCAAAAACCCAAAAATTTGGTAAGGCGAAGAACCAGGGAACTGCTACCTAAAAACAGCGACAAGGTGTCATGGTCGATGACTGTTCTAGGGTTTTTGGTGCCGCAGAATTTAGTTCTGTTGTTAGATTTCCAAAAGAACCTACCCTTTTCCCAGTATTTTGAAATTGACGTTATTTTAAATACTGTGTGGATGAACATTTTTATATGTCCGCAAAGAGATTCATCAAAACTCACTGTGATTGGCTGTTTCACGTATCGACCAAGTAGAACAATATGAGGATCTTGGCTCCATTTGGAAGTCGATGACTTATTCCTCCGCATACAAGCCCTTCAGATGAGGCAAGACAGCCGAGCATACAAGACATTCTTTATTCGCGGATGGTGGTGACCAGAGTCGCATGCTTGATACACCCCCCTCCCCGAGGTTCGCCTGAAGCCAGGGATTAAAAAGGTGCCAAGGATCAGTCAACTAAGTGGACAGCGCCGAGATTTGCCGTCGAGCTCAGACTCCTCTCTTATTGTTCTACTTCGTCTATCACCGATAGGAAAAAGTCTATAAGTTTCAAGAACAGAGTCACAGCCAAATGAAGGCTGCCAACTGCAGAAATTGATCCACTTTGACAGGAAGACCACCACAGAATGAAATAAGTAGAACTTTCACAGTAGACCTCGGGTGAGACGGAGGGTCACGTTTTTAAGGGTGTTCAGGGTCAGTAGTCACATTGGAGCTTAGGACATTCACTCCAACCATACTGAAGCATGAAGCGTGCAAAAAAACGTTACCCATCATTCGGGTAAAAAGACTGAACGAATCAGCCATCAAACAGTTGGCTGGTAACATCGTCAATGACAATGCATCTGGTACCCAGATACGAATAGGCTACAACAATTTGACGAATAGAACTTTTTGATAGTAAGAAACAGATTCACCTTGATTGTATGCTTGAGCGCTGGCCCAGGAGAAGGCGGTAAGAAGACCTTCGGCTAGAGTACTTCTGATCCAAATGTCTGATCTGCTTGTTTCTGATAGCGCTAATCGACTGACGTCAATCCACATTTGTTCCGCTGATCGCGCATCGAGCACGCCTAGAAGTCCAAATTCGCAAGGATCGCCTTCGTAAAACGGATTGCGAGACCAGTAGCCTACAAATATAAAAGAGATGTCCCGATACAGAACAAATGGCTAATAGGAGGAGCGGGGAAATAATCCCATTTTAAGTTACATCAGATAGTGCCAAATGCTTGTTTGTGTCTCTGATTTATTTATTACGGCCACCACGTGTTTCACTTCTGTTATTAAATATACAGCGTACAGCGTTTGCCGTAGTGTAAGGGCCGAACACTATAGTTTAGGGATATCGAACCAGTTCCAAAACCCTGGGAAATAGGTTAAGGCCCCGCGCCACAACTCAAAGTAAGTTAACCTGGCTTGGTAATTGTGAACTAAAGCTAATGGTCTTTCGATCAAGGCTTTATTTTGGGAAGTTTAGTGTAACCAGCAATAATCGGACGTAGCCGCACTGACTAACTGCATTTCTGCATATGTAGACATACTTGCATATACCGACGCACGTGTGTACACAATTTTTCACCCATTAGGTTGACGTCTAAATCCTAGTGCTCTATATCAGCACCCGGTGACCTCTAATTAATTCCATCGCAATATAATTTGTGGCGGCTAGTGAATTCAAACAATGATTTCCAAAGATGGACACATGCTCTTCCGTCCCAACAGGGACATTACCAACATCAAGTTTCTCACAGCGAATGGGAACAACCTCACTTCATGACTGATTTAAACGCAGTACGTATCAATCCGATCGCTCCACGGACGTGCTCAAGCTTGCTCCAGCCCCAGTATATGAGTGATTCCTTAGATTTTATCGAAGTTCATTCGAAACCGTGGGTCAACATGGCTCATTTTATGATGGGTGGATGTGAATCTCGATTCACTTGTTTAAGTTTTTCATATTTTCAGCCTACCGATGCCCTTCTTTCAAAGTGTGCTTCATGTCGCCGCCTCGGTTCTCATTACACGAAAAACACCTTTTAGGGTGAACCGAACTGTCGGGGAGAAGGCCATGTCTCCCCCTAATCTTTTATGAGAACTCTATTTTTGTTATTATTTTTCCCTAAAACTATATCGTTTTCTTGCTTTCCGCTACTTTCGGTTTCACCTTTAATTAAATTATCGCCATGTCCTCCAATGCTGCACACTGACTGGTCAGTTTTATAACTTTCGCACTAATTCGCAAGGTCGGACACCCGACCAGGCCCAAGACTATTTATTTGATGGTGACCCGAGTTTAAAGACATGTTCTTCCGGCTTACCGCCTTGGCTGTCGTGCTGTGTGTCAATACACTTTACTCGTGAGGCTCTGTCTTCTGTGTTCAGCTAGTGAGAGACCTAGCATGAATCGTGCGCGTCGTATACTGTGGTTCCAGTATCTTGTTAACCGTTGTGCGACTACGGGTCTGGGTCACCCCTTGTGTATTCAGTCAGTGTTGTGCTGTCATAGGCTCGACGCCCGTTGTGATTGTGCTCATAGTCTCAGAGGACTGAGACTTGTGTGTATCCGTTTTGTTCTTCCACCAATACATGTCACAGACCATTGAAAGTTATCTTCGGCCACTCTCTTTTGAGCATCCTGTAGATGATAATCCGCGTTTCATTCTTTCGAGTCGCTTTATATTCGCTTTCGGGCACCGACTTACGTGATTCATCAACTATTTCGCGGCAGTAAACGCAGCAGTCGAGAATGAAGAACTTAAATCATCCCTGGTTTGCTGTAAAACGATTCTCTGATATCAACTATCAGGTGCCGTGGTATTCAGAATATTCTATATACCCCTTACATCATCATCATCATCATCATCATCATCATCATCATCATCATCATCCTTCAGCGTTAAACGGCAAGGCAAGGCTCAATCGCCGCTGCCTTGCCCCAGAGTTACACGTTTCTATAAAAAAAGTGAGCATCTCAGGGAGTGAACCTACACAGGCAGGAAAAGATAAGACGCTGCTGCAGCAAACACACGAAACACAGTCCAACTGTACAAACGCACGTGTTTTCAATCATTCTGACTTAATAGAAAATGACAGCACGATCGCCACTGTTCACGGTTCACTGCCATAACCTTAAGTGTCTCCAGCCACCAAGTCGACGAGTCTTCCGGACCCCAACCACTAAGACGCAAGACACCTACTTTACCTAGGTTCGCTGTACATTTTCTCATCCCACTTTGCCACGTCATCTGTTGACCTCCGCATGGCTCCTTCCATTTCTTGGGAGGAACACAAAATAGGGCACCATATGGTAGACGAGTGTTCGTCATACGCAACACGTGACCCAACCAGCGTAGTCTACTAAGTTTCATACGCTAAAACAAGCTATTCTTAGAAGTGGCACCCAATACCAGATTCCTAACCTCAATATTACTCACCCGGTCACTCCATCCAATCCTAGCCATACTACGTAAACATCGGTGGTCGAAAACCTCCAACCGACGAACATCGCCCACACGCATACTCCACGTCTCGCAACAGTACAACAGAACTGAACGCACTGCAGCACAGTACACACGACCTTTCAACCTCAATGAAATATCAGGCCGACGCCGCAAATGCTTCAGTCCAGCATAAGCTGCCTGAGCCTTGGATATACGCGTATTTACCTCCACTACCGAGATACCATCGTTGGACATGCAGCTACTAAGGTAGGTGAAACGGTCTGCAATCATTAGTTTCTCTCCGCTCAGCACTAAGTTTGGCTCTGCTGTCGTCCAGTCCTGTAACAGCACTTTGCACTTTGAAGGTGCGAAGCACATGCCAAACCGAGCAAGCGATCTCGACAGTCTATCTAGTGCTCGTTGTGTATGGCCCGCAGACTCGAAAAGGCACACAACGTCATCTGCGTAGTCTAGGTCACATAGCTTCCCTCCGCCTCCCAGTTCGATTCCTACGTCCCGGAAACCTCCTAAAGCAGCTTCCATCATCTCGTCCATCACGAAGTTGAACAGGGACACCATTAGTCGTTTCGAATGAAATTGGTAGTTCATCGAAGTTGAACAGGAATGGAGAGATGGGACACCCTTGTCGAACGCCACTAGTCGTTTCGAATGAACTTGACAGTTCACCGGATACCCTCACGCGACCATAGGTATGCGAGCACACTACTCGCAACAGGTTCACAAATTTCACTGGCATACCCTTCCGGTGGAGAGCACTGAGTAGTGCTGGTCGATTCACGGAATCGAAAGCACCTTTCAAGTCGAGGAAGACTACGATCGCAAGGCGAAGGTGCGTGTGGCGCGTTTCGAGTATCTGTCGGGGAGTGAATATCTGATCAATGCGACCTCGACCTGGACGAAATCAAGCCTGTTGTTCGCGAATATTACTCTCGCGAATCGGAGTCAAACAGCTCAGCATTATCGAACCTAACACCTCAGCAACTATCGAAATTAAACTAATCCCGCGATGATTGCTAAAGTCACTCCGTGTGTCCTTCTTGAAGATGGGTACAATCAGTGACTCACCTCACGATAACGGAATACGCTCTTCGCTCCACATATCACAAAGCAAGGAGGTAAATGATTTCATCAACACTTCCCCAAACAATCTGAAGAGAATTGGGGGAAGATCGTCGGGACCGGCTGCTCTGCCCCTCGTCAGAAGACGAATATTCGATTGCACTTCCGTTGTGAAACCTCCCAAGGATTCACAGCTGTAAACGTCGGACTCAACACGTTAGTGTGTGGCCAGCTAGACTGATCATTGAAGTGCCCTGACAAACGGTCCAGTCTTTCCTGTCTACCATGAATGAGCTTTCCAGTCCTATCGCACACGACTTCACTAACCGAAGTTCGCCGCCCACTGCAGTCGCGTATAAGCTTAAACAGTCTTTGACTGTTACCTGAAGCCGATGCTACTTCCATCTTTTCGACTACCTTAGGCCACCACTTTCGCAGTCATACTTCAGGCTTATCGTCAACTGACGCTACAGTTAGGGAGCTGGAGTTTCTGCTCCATTAGATCCGGCGACCCTTGCGAGATCCAATGTCTTTGATGAATACTAGACCTAAGACCACAGACGAAATCTACTGACAAATGCATTACCAGCTTGTTTTTAACCCGCTGCTCGTCGGATTTCTTAATTCCTCGAACATTCTCTGTTCATAGCTGTTGCGAACAGCCGAATCACACAGTCGTTCGACAGCCAGTCGGGTTTGTGGCCTGCGTCGATAGCCATCGAGTTACAAAAACCGTATTTAAACTAACCCATGATCCGATTCGACATATGATCTACAATTCTGGACAGAACCGCGTCAACGGTAGCTAACTGCGACATGGTCAATCTGACTCAAAGTACCCGTCGAGTAAGAGCGCCATGTCGCTGTGCGACGCGAACTGTGTCGGAAATTCGTACTAGATAGGAATAAATGATTATCTACACAGAATTGGAGAAGTCTTCCCCCGTTGTCTGTTCGCTGTGCAGGCAAGGCGCATCACCCACCTAAACAGGACTCCGATGCACTCAGTTTTCCAACTTAAGCATTAAAGTCACCTGCTACCACTACAATGTCAGAGCGTTTGCTCTTCCGAACAAGGGTGATGAGGCCATCGTAAAACTCGTCTTTCTCCATGGCAGTGCTGCAGTCAGTTGGAGCGTATTCCGGGACAACAAATAATTTGCGCTTAACACTACTACCCTTCCGGACGCCGACTGATCCCTAAAGTCTCATGGCACACGAGCGACCGTTCACTGGGATCCAGTCTAAAAGGGCTACTTCAGCCTTCTCATTCAAGACTATTCCTATACCGCGTTGATCCACAGCTTGAGCTGCTTCGTCTCCTGAAGCGTGCAGGAAATATCTTGACGAGACATTAGGCGCAGTTAGTTGAATTACTCTACTCCAATCCTGAAGTCGTGTTTCATTCACGCAGCAGACATCAATCGAAAGTGAGTCCACTGTCAGAGCCAAACGCGCCTGTTGGTCAGCCTGCATTAAAGTGCGTACATTGAGCGAACCGAGATTCAGAGGCTAACGAAGCTTGAGAAAATGTGAGCTAACAGACTGAAAACCACCTAATACATTACCTGACAATAAACCGTTGCGAGTATCGGGCGTTTTATCAGTGGAGACACTATGGGTAGAGAGAGCGGGCAAAGAAATTGGGTTGGGAACAGAAGAGACAGGTTGAATAAAAGAGGGAATTCTGAGCACTAGCATACTTATCACTATCCAC
Organism: Fasciolopsis buskii; assembly: GCA_008360955.1. Classification (NCBI taxonomy): domain Eukaryota; kingdom Metazoa; phylum Platyhelminthes; class Trematoda; order Plagiorchiida; family Fasciolidae; genus Fasciolopsis; species Fasciolopsis buskii. The sequence goes on from LUCM01010405.1 coordinate 378,934, forward strand.
CGTGCTCGATGCAACGGATAGCGCGGTCCTGATTATCATGCGCGGCGACCCATGCGGCACGGAATTCTTTGTAGGTGTGTAACTCATGGGGATTGATGGACGGGTACTGCTAGGGACTCCAGCCGCTAAGCAGAAGAATGATTAGGGTTCTCAACCAAAGCCTTTGGTTCTGACAAGAACCTGACTGCAAGGCAGCGGGACATGGCTGAGTGGGAGCCCATCTACTTGGATCAATTATTCTTCCACTCGTTTTTTACGACTAAGCTGCTAACTCAGATCAACCCCCATCTTGGAGGACCAGGAGACTACTTCGTCAGGCCTCTACCCATTGACCTTCCAGGCATCATTGGATCTTCGGCTTGAGATAAGCCATCCTGTATAGCTCGTTGGATCATGGAGGCACGCAAGCCCTCACACCACGTCAAGGTGTGGTCTCGTTGTGTCAGCACACCATCTTGCCTATTCAGACGGATGAAAAAGAAAGTACGTGCAAGTGGCTGAGACCGCAGCAGTGAAAGTTATCATCACTCATATTTGTTCACGAAAACGTCCCTCTCTAATTGCTCCTATGGATAACTTTTGTTACCATCAAACGAAGTGATAAGGTTTTAAAGACACGCCGAACTGCAAATGCTCTTAGCAGAATNGTAATTCATGGGGAATAATGGACGGGTACTGCTAGGGAGTCCAGCCGCTAAACAGAACGATTGGGTTCTTAACCAAAGCCTGTGGTTCTGACAAGGACCTGACCGCAAAGCAGCGGGGAATGGCTGAGTGGGAGCCCATCTACTTGGATCAATTATTCTTCCACTCGTTTTTTTCGACTAAGCTGCTAACTCAGATCAACCCCAACTTGGAGGACCAGGAGACTACTTCGTCAGGCCTCTACCCATTGACCTTCCAGGCATCATTGGATCTTCGGCTTGAGATAAGCCATCCTGTATAGCTCGTTGGATCATGGAGGCACGCAAGCCCTCACACCACGTCAAGGTGTGGTCTCGTTGTGTCAGCACACCATCTTGCCTATTCAGACGGATGAAAAAGAAAGTACGTGCAAGTGGCTGAGACCGCAGCAGTGAAAGTTATCATCACTCATATTTGTTCACGAAAACGTCCCTCTCTAATTGCTCCTATGGATAACTTTTGTTACCATCAAACGAAGTGATAAGGTTTTAAAGACACGCCGAACTGCAAATGCTCTTAGCAGAATGAGTAACAGTGCTGTTAATGTAGCCCCACACATGAACAAGTTTTAAATGAATGATAACCAGCTAACTCACTATGCAGAACAAAACGACTTTGCTGAAAAGTGAACTCGAACAGATAAGTTAGGTGAAATAAGTACAACAGAATGCCGTTGAAGGTAGGCAGGGGAAAAAATCACTCGACGATTTTTGAAGAGTGATGGGAAAAATAGTGCAAGAATATATTCAACAGAAAACAAGACAAACATGAAGCAATGCAAATCATTCAATCCTGTATGCTGAAGAATTCCAAGTGAACTCTTAACTGCGAGTTAACATTACCAGAAACTAAATACAAGTCGATAGTTATTCACTGTATTTCCTCCGCGCAGCATCTTGTGTGGCATTTTCCCCCGAGCATACTGTCTCCAGTTGGGCAGGTGTTTAGACTACTTGGCGTGTCGAAACTCGGTGACACAGGGCTAGGTTCAAAATAACGCGCCGTAGTTGGTGCATTTCTCCCACAGACTACTCCACAAATGTCAGTCGCCATAACCTTCGCTAAAAGTCCCTCTCATAGTGACAATCCTAATTTTCCTCCGCCCTAACCTCGCCCTCTGTTTTAAACTGGAGTGTTGTAGTACGCTTCCAGTCCTCTGTCAATCATTTGAGATCTCTTGTGTATCAAATTCAGAAAAACTGCGCACATCTTCGACCGCGAGTTTCGAACTACTTACCTTTAAAAATCAGAAGAGAATCTAACGGGAAAATCGCAAATCTTGTCGAATTACATAAACCATATTTCTCGCACGGTTGCATGCTGCTCGACAGCATTTGTAAACCACCAACTCCAATAGTACCATAGACCACAGATGCTGAAAATAGACTGTTCAGAAGCTGGGTCATACAAAAGGACAATCGCCTTGTCACATAAAACTCACAATTACTTGTGAGTAGTGTGAAACTGACGTTTCCCATGCTTAGCTGACTCACATATGGACTCGCACAAAACTCGGATCATCCAGTCAACCTTGAACTCGGGAAGCACCAGATTCGAGTTTTGCTCTTATAAAAACTCATCAGTATATATTCTCCGTCCCACTAGGGTCTGAACCCGGGTTTTATAGCTGGAAGCCGTGCGCGTAGCCACTGCGCCACTTGCTCTCATTCAGGCTAATCAGAATTACCCAGTCAAGTTCGGTCAGATGTCGTCGTCAATGACAGGTAATAGTGTCCGACAGTCTTGAAGAGAGACACGGTACATCTCCCGTTAACTCCAGTAGAGCCATTCCCACCAAGTCAGGTCAAGACTCGACTGGAGTTAATGGGAGATGTATTACCCGTCATTGACGACGATATCTGAAGAAACTTGACTCGGTAATTCTGATTAGCCTCGACTAGAGCAAGTGGCGCAGAGATTATACGCACGACTTCCAGTTAGAAAACCCGGGTCCAAACTTTAGGTGGAATGGAGGATATGCATCACTTGAGCATTAGGAAGAACGGAACTCAAGTCATCTTCTTGCACAGAACGTGGGTTTATAGAAAAACAAAAATAAGTCTGGCGGTAGATTGCAATTCGCTGCCACCCGGCTCATTACCATACCTGATCCATCCGGGCCTTATGTGGTTTCGTACTGCTCCATGGTATGCGGTTTCTTATTCCCCCCGCCCCCGGTGGAACGGGTCCTAGCGGCTATGGCCCATGTCCTTTCTATCATGCTTAAGCATCCAATATACTATTAAAAAGCCGCGATGAATCACTTTGTACAGAGGTCGAACATGAGATAAAGACTTCTACAGAAACAGGTTCCTCGTGAACCTGTTTAATTTGAATTAATATTAGAAAACAGTTTCACTTTCCGTAGGCAAATGACCCCTACCTCTATCGGTTCGAAAGAGGCGGTTGACTGAGTCCATCGTTCAATAATTCACTGGTGCTGCCTCGTAGTGGATGCTAGGCCAGAGAAATTCATTTACATTTCCCAATCGTTATATGTCAGAAGCCGAAGTCGAATTCGTGTTTATGGCGATCTTTCAACCAAGTTCATCACGTGAATAGTCGCCTCCCCCACCACTTCTTTTTAATTTTGTAACCGAGATAGTTATGGCAGTGGTCGCAAAATTCCATGATGACAGTAGCATCGATATTTGTCCAGGAAGCAACCTGCCTGAATTAGAATATGCGAACGATGTGACACTTATGAGTGAAGACAAGTAAGTTGCACGTAATCCACGATCAGCTCAACGACATTCTAGCTAGGTTTGAGAGTGCAAACAACTGCCGCAGGAATGAGCTAACGCGAAGCCGAATGTTATTATCGCGGGGGAAGTGATTGGTACAATAGGTTCGGTTATTTGCCTAGCTGTATCTCATCAGATCGTTATATATCGGATGAAATACTGTCGGTATACAGAGAGCTCGATTATATTTTCTAATTTTTGTGACAAGCTTGACGCATGACTCTACCGGGAGAGACATGTCTCATAGACATTAGGGCTCATTACATGGATGATAGGGGATAAACAGCACCCATGACTCTGAAACTTAGAGTGGCATAGAAGCACACAAGGTCTTACCAACAGGATGAATTCGCAAGGTTGGCATGACATCAGTTAGCAAGGCCGTGCGTTGCGTATGCCCACAGGTCGTTGTTCTCCTGTGTAGACACTAGCTAGAAGATGCACCGTGACGGATGGCCTACGAATTGACAAAAAGATATGAAAACTCCGGCCAATGGGCTGGCTCGTGTAGGTCCAGTTAAACTCCTGAAAACCTTCAAAGTGGTAGTCACAGACAGCAATTGGCATGACTAAATACATAAGTCAAGTTTTGTTTTGTTCAGCGGAATTAGCAGAAACAATGCAAAGCTCACTTATAAACTTATAGATGCTTTAAACACAACAGAAAGGAATGAACAGACCCATATCCACAGCGTTAATCTCACCTGCAACGGACCTGGCGAATTCCGATGCAAATCTGAAGTGGGTTTTGGGGAGGCATGAAAATTTGAAACAGTCAACGGGCTTCAAATCCAAAGCTTCCGGTCGATAAAGACACTCCGAGGGCTTCGTATCATAACACACGGGATGATCCATTGATAAAAACTGAAAAAGCAAGTAATCTTTGTTGTAACGCTATTGCATATCGAAAGCTGATGGCAATTCAGCGGTAGTAAATACTGGATTGGAATTAAGTGAGTTTCTCATTTATAATGTGGCTACTAAAAGTAGCCAAATGTGGGAGGGAAATGGCATCGAACAACACGGGAAGAGGAAAGGAGAGCCCAAGGAGTCCAATTCTGTGGCATACTCATGGCAAAATCCATCATCCCAACATCAGGCTATTGCATTCTTAAATGTAAAGAGAATTTGATCCAATCTACTCGGATATCGGAGACTAGTTACTCAGATTTTGAGTTACATTCAGATTTTCGAGTAGGTTAGACTGATTTTTCACTCCGTTGCATGGATGATATAATGCTCAAATCTGAGCCATCAGAATAATGGGGAAGGATGAAAACAATAAACGAGATGAAAAAATAAAAACAATGGGTATAGTTCATCACAAGTAGTAACTATTTTATCGTCCAGCTCCAACGCCATAGGCAATTCATTGGAACCCATGATTTTCCCGTGGGCTGGATAGTACTCGATTGTCAAATTGAATTAGAGGGTTGACTTAAGGAACTCTGTCCCAAACCTTTGACCAAACGGTCTAACCCACAAGACAACAGAACGATTTGAGGGTCACGTAAGCCACCGACGACCGATGGCTGATTGTTCAGTTGATTTGCTTTGCGGACAGCATTAGAAATCGCCATCCAAACCGCTCGCATCCCCGGGGCATGGCTCATTTATACCGCACACGTTTCAAGAAAGTCATAAAAAACAATGAACTAATATATCGTCAAAAGTAGACAATAGTGACGCGATTCAAACCTAGACAGTTAAAATCAATGACCAGTTACTAGGATTCCTCAAAGAGCAGACACGGGAAATGAACTGAACTGAACCGAACTGAATTGAACTGAACTGGAACTGAACTGGACTGAACTGAACTGAATTGAACTGAACTGAACTGGACTGGACTGAACTGGAACTGAACTGAACTGAACGGAAGTGAACAGAAATGAATGGAAGGGAACTTATGCTGAACTGAAATAAACGCAACGCAATTCAACTCAACTCAACTGAAATTCCGCTGAATCCAACTGTAATTAACTGATACCAGGTGAACACGACTCAAACCGACCTTAACTTAATCAAACTGAATCCAACTCAACTAAAATGAACTGTATCGAAGTGACGTGAAATGAACTGCACTGAGCAACACTGAGCTGAATGCTACTGAAGGAAACGGAATTGAAGCTAACTAGACTGCACTCATCTGACATGAACTGAACTAAACTGAAATTCCGTTGAAATGAACCATACTGACACAAAATGAACTCAACAAAAAAATGCCTGTCGAACTGAAATGAGACGGGAAAACTGAACTGAACTGAATTGAACTGTGCAACTCAGCTGGACTGAACGGAAATGAAATGATATGAAATGAAGTGAACTAAAATCAAATCAACTAAACTCAACTGACCTGAACCCATCTTAACTGGACTGTATTGAAGAAAACTAAAATAAACTGAACTCAAGTGATATAAACTGAACTGCATGGAGGTGAAGTGAATTGAACTGCACCCAGTTTAACCAAAATCAACTGGACTGAACTGAACGGAATCCAACTGAAATGAAATTAATTCAACTCACATCAGCTCAACTTAACTCATCTCAACTCTGCAGGGGCGGATGAGTATATTCTAACACGGTGGTGCTGGTAGAAAACAGTTTCTCCCGATTCAGTGGTACGCTTGTGCTGCGGATTTCTTGTGTGGTTCCATCCTGAGTTTTATTTTCACGGTTCCCAGTTACTTTTCTTGATGTCACGGTCCTTCGAGAACCTGGGGATACCTAACCATAGTACTGAGCTCCAGACGTGTAGATTGAAAAATGCAACGTGCAAATCTCTAGCAGCACAAGCATGAACTACAGCTAATTTGGAAATTAGCCGCGAGTGAAGTGCGTTCAAGTTGGTTCAGATAGGTTGTCAAGATTGAACGTCGTGTGCTCGCAAGGTAGTCGCTAGCAGATCAAGATACAACAATGATCAGTTCACAGAAATGGGACGGAAAGTTCAGCAAACAAATGATTTCCACAACTTTACTTTTCATAATCAACCGACGAGATAAGTAAACCCAAAGTCAGATATTAACTTCAAAGAGATATGATGTACCGACACCTACAAACCCCTTCAGAAATTTGGTTAAAACATGAGCCAAGTCAAACCACCTTCTGCTAATAGGAACCCCGAGTTTCGTACTTTGGATATATGGTCAAATGCTGCCGGAGTAGTCTTTTGTTGTACCTTATTACGCCGAATTAATAACTTTAACAGTACTCAGCGTTAGCAGATTGTATAGATTTATCCAGCAATAACGTGCCAGTGTGTTTCGGTGTTCATTCACTGGGATTTTCCAGAACGAATATTTCTAGTAGATATGTGGAAGAGGGGTTCGAGAAATTCTGGATAACTGTTTAATTCTACTAAACAGTGTGAACAATAAACCTTCGCATATTTATGAGCAATGATAAAAACGACATTCAACATCAGCTAGGAGCTTATAGTTTCTACTTACTGGTTGCAACGGGTCCGGCCCACGTAGCTGCCATGCCAAGTCCGCCCGAATGCGATAGCGCACACAGCCTTCATCGTCCAACACCGTCTCATCAACATCATCAAACAAATCCTCATCCACCTCGGAAACCGAACTCCACATCTCTCTTGGGTATAGCCGTTTCAAAAACGTCTCCACTCTGGCAAATTCATCAATCTGATGAATTCCACGGGCAAATGGCGACGCTGGCTGGGTAGACATGATGGTTTGGTAGGCTGTCTCCATGCAGCTGCTAATAAGCATGATCCGTCTCATCTTTCGTGCATTGAACGATTTCGGTCTTTGGTCATATATGTTCACCGGATTCCGATACAAGTACAACAACTGCTCGCTCAGCTGATGAGCAAGACGATTTCCTAATGCGGACTGGTGATTCGATGGCAGTTCCCAGGACCAGTCCAGCAACTTCGTACGCGTGATGAACTTACTGAAATCCAACATCTCCGGTGATTTTAAAGGTAGATCTAAGGAGTGAAACCATAAGTTTTTCTCCAGGTGGTATAGTTCTTCCAGTTTCTCGAATGTCGTAGGGATTGAACTCAGGTGATCTCCGTGATTAAACCTGTCGAGCCAAGAAATAAGGAACAAAAGTAATTTTTGACGCTGGTGGGGAACCAAAACCCTCTGCCGCCCGCCCCATAACAACAGTCGACAATGAGAGCTTCTACGATTCACCGTTTTCCGACACTTGCTAACAGTGAATGCGAGCCTTGGGTAAGTAGTTGCAAAAATTTAACTTATGATAAGGAAATTTGCCGATTTCTAGACCTATTATTATCCCAGCGAATAATTACAATTCAGAAGAATCTAGTTGTACACCTCACTGTACTGACAAGCAAGTCATATAGCTTTAGAATGACGTCGGAGATTTAGAAATATCGATTTACGACTAACATAACATTAAGACATGCACATAACTGACCTTAAATTTTTCACCTTGTCAACAGTAGAGTCCCAAGAAGCTGGGATCACTGGTGGTTTTTCAGGCAAAATATTCACAGGCGCTTCGTGAACAAAAGGAAATTGATGACGTGGGGGTGGCAGGTGACGTCGCATTCGAAGCCGGTCGTGTTTGGGTTGCTTCCAGGTCGATGATGTAGTTACAAAAGGATGTGAACAAATCCGAGGGATATAAGATTGCCGCGAGATAAGCATTGCTGGCTGCAGGAATCCGTTACTGATAGGAGTAGTCTAATGATAATTCGGTTGAAATTTTCAGAAAGCTGTAAAGAGAAATGGGATGTGATGCAAAATGTGACACAGACAGTGGCTTGTCATTTCCCGGACCGCGACTGTCTGTTTGGGGCTAATGTCGTCCTGTCCCTTCCAAGTATCTAGTTCACGGTTGGGGGTTCTCTCATCGCTTTGAAACGCTGAGATTATGGGGTACACCTCTTCCACAATGGTGTACCCGGTTCGTTATCACGCCTGACCTCTTGGGACGTTACGTTTTACGTCACTCCAAGTTTCAAGATAAATACCTTTTTCTTCTCCCGTGAGTGGGCCCTAGGGGATGCGCAGCATGTCCAATCCATTGCATTCATGTGATGAATGAAATCAAAAAATATGCACATGAAAAGAAGCATGTTTCAACTGAGCAGAACAATACAGTATTATACGTTCAGACGGATATTGTGGACCTCTTCGTGGTGAGCATCCATTGTGATATGACCTGAATCAAAACTGCAAATGAAGATTAATCACAAGTAAAATGCGATCGTGAAGGTTAACTTCTTACAATAAATAGAACAAAATTATTGACCCCTGCAATAAATTCATGGACCCAAGCAACAACTTAATTCTACTTCGAGGAAAACAACAGTAGTCACGTGGAACAGTTGGACAGAATAGCATGGAAAAAAGTACATCTACTTCTCGAGAGATCTAGCGATGGACTAGTGTGAGATGATGGTAAGGGAAGCACTCAATGTCAACAGGTTATTATTATGTGCTGCTACCAATGAGATTTACAGCGAACATATGTTCCTACGCCTTAAAAATCTGCTGTAGGCACTAGTTTACCAAAGCGGTTACTGACGACTGGTCCAATGCTACATCGAAAGAATGTTCGTTCTTCGAATTGTGACCCCACAGTAGACGAATTCGAGCTGCTGAGTAAATCCGAATACGTTCACACACGTCTTCCTAACAGATCCAATCAAACAGTAGCTCTTCAACATCCGACACGCATGGAAAAAACGACTTTGGCACTACTATGAAGACGCTAGGCACCTCCGATCCTCAAACGCCAGCGCCTAGGCCGTACGACCGTCTGTTACACCAGCAACAAATGCAGAAAACCTCATACAACAACGAAAAGTAACATCTTATCATCCCTGGAACCCCCCGGGGTGCATTGTTCACTAATCACTATTAACTCTTCTACTCTTCGCCCGCAGACTACACAAAATATCACGTGGTACTTTGTTTTTCGCGTAACTGAATCCCAAATTTGTTGTCGCGATTTCGTTTGGATATCATAACATTTTGTTTGTCTGTTTGCAATTGATTTGCTTCTGTTTTTGATAGAATAAGGCTTGTCCCATATGGTTTGGCCCCTCACGTTACAGTAGCAAAGCCCAGCCTTTCCGTCGACAAGTCACCTGGAGTTACCGGCCTACGCACACCCAAAGCGACTGCTGAGGTTGGGAAAAACGGATTATAAGTAAAATCGGGGGCTCTTTCACATTCATGTTATTGGTGCTCGATTTACTTCAGTTCCATCTTGTACAACTTCTACGCATGCATTATTGTATTCTAGATTTTGGTGTTACCATGCAGTACCGAATGACGGAAGGAAAAACTCTAAAATCATATATCGGAAGAAATATTTTCAATGCAGGGACGCCACAAACTGCGTTATTTGGGGGTATCGACTAAGTTTCCCAATCAACTTATAGTCGCCAAACAAGCAAATAAACATGGTCAAATCGGTTCAGTCTATTGGTTGTTTCCATAACTCCCGCAAATTCATGGACTGATGACTTTGGTCTATCTACCAATAACTATTACCTTAGGGAGCAGTGCAACAGTACCATATACCTTAAACATCTACACCTATCTCATCAAGCGACTGAGCTCTATGACGCAATATCCTGCTGTTAACCAGCGAGCAGATTTTACGAGGTTCATGAGGTGCACGAGGTTTAGCCGCCTTAGGAACCGCAGTTTTCAAGTGCCCGAATTCTGGTGGTAGGTTTGCGGCTCCGTAATAGACGAAGGTCTTCGAAGCACGCTTGCTGCCAATGAGTTTTCCGTCCGATCTTCTGATAAGCTGTTGGGGGACGAGGTCTGAAATCTGGGGAAAATAAGAAAGAAATCGCTGCATGCGTTTCTCGCTGAAGGTGGCGTGCTTGCCTATGCTTTGTATTACCTGTCACAAACCATCCAGTCATAAGTCACTAGCCAGCACTCGCTTTGCAGTGGTCCCACGATGCACTCAATACCATACAACTGTCTCCTTCATAATGAACTTATATATGAGTAAGCTATTCCAGTCTAATCGAGCTCGAAATAAAACCAGAGAGCAGAGAGGGGAAGAGGAGTACGGAAATGAAACTATAACTGTCGAAGAATGGACAGGAAAACAGGAAGACGAGAAGAAAACGATGGATGGCCCAACTCTCGTAACAGCTGGAAGCTGCTGCTGCTGCTGCCACTGCTGCTGCTGCTGATAGGGAAGTCATGGTCCATCATGGTGTCTTTGTGTTGTGATTGTAACGGCTCCGTTTCATTTCTCTCCCAAATTTTCATCCGAGTATGATATCTGTTGTCTTTTTCCCTCTTGCTTTCTTGGTGCCCGGCTTTCTGTCGATTTCCTCCTTTTCCCCCATTTCTCGCATTCCTTCGTATGTAACTTTCCCTCTGATGTGGCTCTCCATTTTCTCTTTTTAATTTTTATCCTGTTTTTTTTATTTTCGTTCTTTTATTCCTTTCTTCCACTTTAGATAGAGAGGTACTGTATGTATCAAAGATCTACACTCAGACTGCGACGATTGTTTGATGTTGGTATCGTGGGAATGATAGAAGCCGTGTCACCCGAGCAGATCCTTCGGATGAGCACGGTGCTGATTCCGGTCTACTCCAGTGCCACTTGTTGTGAGCGACCACCCATCATCGCATAGAGAATGTCGAAAGCACTAAGCATGGAAGTTGGTGAGGTGGATCCCCCGGCACCGGGATACATCGACTGAATAATTCTCAGGCACACAGGTAATCATACGCATACATACACAAGTGTACATACACAAATGAGTCAGTCATTTAGTCACAATTGTCCTATCTTCAATAAACCTGTGATCCCGGAATCCGACCGTTCCCTCACCGCGACGAGTAGGGCGCTGAGTCGAACGCTATCAGCGGTGTTCCAAATGGCGCACCGGGATATTGCTCGGCTACGTAATGGTCTAGTCACCTTTTGAACGCTCCTTTGTTTCCTGTCTGCACAGCCGTCTCCGCGAGCGACAATCAGACGGGGAAGGCTTGTTCCCTAGCGCCCATCCTTAGAATCCCTTTCTAGATTCAATGAGTGACCGCGAAACGCTGATGTGGCAGCTAATGTGAACGACTGTTAGAACGTCTATGCGTTGTAGAAATATGAGATACCATCATCATCATCATCATCATCATCACCATCATCATCATCATCATCAACATCTACATCAGCAACATCATCATCTTCCTCATCATATTCATCATCATCATCACCATAATCATCATCATCATCATAATCGTCATCATCATCATCATCATCATCATCATCATCATAATCATCATCATCATAAACATCATCATCATAAACATCATCATCATAAACATCATCATCATCAACACCATCATCATCATCATCATAAACATCATCATCATCATAAACATCATCATCATCATAAACATCATCATCATCATAAACATCATCATCATCATAAACATCATCATCATCATAAAC